>JACEEZ010012453.1:130000-250000 GCA_016584305.1 Chionoecetes opilio | reverse complement strand
AATAGGAATCTTCGTATAATTATCTGATTGATTATAATTATCAATCAAATCATTATACGAAGATTCCTATTCGAATTGTCTTCTATTCTAACTAATCTACGGCAGTCCGGTATACCGGAAGTAAAATATTTGCTGTTGCGGCAAAGTCCGCAAGTCTTCATAATTCCGTTCTTAAATGACCTGTATGTAGCGCACTACTGATCCCGCTGTGGCCCCGCTCAGCATGCTCCTTCAATACTACTACAAGCTAATATTTCCTGCATTACTGTTACACGGAAAGTTTGCGGTAAACTTATGTTGTTATGATATACGAATAAGAAAAATATCTCGAATTACTCCGAACAGGAACTACCACGTGTAGGTCTCACGGCCTCTTGTAACTTCCTTATTTTCTTATGTTCTTATGTACGGGGGATTTTTTTTAAGGTAATTAGTCGGATATCGTTGAAAAAAAATTACTTCTCCAGAAACACACACACACACACACACACACACACACACACACACACACACACACACACACACACACACACACACACACACACACACACACACACACACACACACACACAATCACACCTTCACACACACACATACAACCCCCCCCCAAACACACAACAACCCCCCCCACACACAAACACATCCCCCCACCCCACATATACACACATATACACAAAGACACACACACACACACACACAAACACACATTCCCCCCCACACACACACAACCCCCCCCACACACACAACCCCCCCCCCCACACACACCACACACACAAACACACGTCTCTTTCTTTCCAGATGCCGAACAGCCTCCCGGTGCACATCAAGGGCGGGCCGGTGGACAAGATGTTGTTCGGCCTCACCTCCGTCATCTGTCTGGTGGGTCTCGTGGAGTGCTTCAGGACCTACTACACCCTCGCCTACCCACCCGCGCCGAAGTAACCCTGCCAAGCCTACCAAACCCTACATAGGAGGCTTTGTAGAGGATATATAATGGATATACACACATGCACGTAAGATCAAGACTATCAATCTACTAAAAGCTATCATGCACGTAAGATCAAGAAAGTAAGACTATCAATTTTAGCAGAAAGAAGTAAATAGAGAGCTTGATGCTATAAGTTGGTGTGTGTGTGTGTGTGTGTGTGTGTGTGTGTGTGTGTGTGTGTGTGTGTGTGTGTGTGTGTGTGTGTGTGTGTGTGTGTGTGTGCGCGCGCGCGAAGAAGTGAGGGACGGTGGCAGGGCAATGGCTGGTTATAGTGTGGTCAGTGTAGGTCAGTGTAGATGTTAACAGCTTGATATTCCTGGTTGCAGCGCCCCCTATACCCCCCCCCCTGTGCTTGAGAGGGTGATGTGTACATAAATATCGATTATTGTCTTGCAGGAGGCTGTTGTGGCACACACACACACGCAAGGTGAACAGGCGGGCACTTAACGCCGCGCTGCAGCTAATATGTAAACAAAGGAGTAGTTCTTGCATGTAATACGGTATAATATGTAATACGGTATAATATGTAATACGGTATAATAGGTAATACGGTATAATAGGTAATACGGTATAATATGTATGTCCTGTAATACGGTATAATTGATTGTACTCGTATATGCATTACAATACAACTGATTTTTCCTCCAATTCTTTCATTTTTAACCCCAAGGAGACACTATAGAGCCCAAAATATAACAGGAACTACCACGTGTAGGTCTCGCGGCATCTTGAATACGCTTCCTTATTTTCTTATGTTCTTCTTATGTTCTGAAATAATAGTGGATTTTATTATTATTAATGTGACAAGGAGAGGATGTGTTTATGAATCACCAATTTCTAACTAAACAAACACGCGATATAATTTTACATAGGAGTAATTTTTTAATCCATGCTTTATCGGTAAACATTTTGGAGAGTACTTTTTTCCCTCCCGCTTTATCGTTATGCGTATAGATAGCAACAAGACGTTACCGCAGAGTTTTTCCTGTAATCTAATACTCCTAAGTGTTTTTAGCCCAAAATCCCCCTTCAAAATGATTCAATCGACATGGGACCAAGCCGCTTACCACCTACGATTTATTTGCGATTTTTTGAGCCTACTCGCATCAAAATTGAATTTACAGTTTCGGCTACCCAAAACAGACAGACAGACAGACAGACACACACACACACACACGCACACACACACACACAGACACACGGCTACTCCTATAGTATATTAGATGCAAACATCTTTTTTCTCTCTTTTTTTCCTCCCGCTTTATCGTTACCAAAGCAAACACCTTTTTTTCTCTCTTCTTTTTTCCTCCCGCTTTATCGTTACCAAGCAAACACCTTTTTTCTCTCTCTTTTTTCTCTCTCTCCTTCCCAGCGCGAGTCAACGAGAGATCCTTCCGTGCAGTGTTTGTTCAGGGTTCCCACGTGTACCATATGACCACTCCAACACTTCCGGGAACGCTCGTGTTTTCCGCGGCCTATATATAACACCAGGTCAGAGCGCTCGCATCTATAGAGACAGGCGCGGAGAGAAAAAAAAGCAGGCAGACGCGGCGAGAGAGAAAAGCAGACAAGCGTGGAGAGAGAGAAAAAAAACAGATAAGCAGCGGAGATAAAAAGAAAAAGGCATAGACAAGCGCGGAGATAAAAAGAAAAAAACATAGATAAGCGCGGAGATAAAAAAAAAACATAAACAAGCGCGGGGAGAGAGAAAAAAAAAAGCATAGACAGGCGCGGAGAGAAAAAAAAAATTGTCGGTCGGTCATACTTTTCCAGTATAGCTGTCTTTTCCATACGGGAGTGAGGCAACAAACTGACGATACTAAGCAAAAGTAATGGAGATATACGGCCTATATATATCGTAACATATTAGAGTGCTAGCATATAAACAAGCGCGGAGAAAAAGATTAATTTTCAGTAATCACGCACTTTTCCTGAGACTGTCTTTTCCATACGGGAGTGAGGTAATAAACTGACGATACTAAGAAAAAAATTGGAGGATCTTACCGGAAAAAAAAGGGCAAAAATAAATACTGACGATACTAAGAGAAAAAAAATTGAGGATCTTACCGGAAAAAAAAATTATGTGGGGGGAAAAAAAAGCACCACACTGATGATAAAAAGAAAAACAAATTGAAGATCTTACACGAAATAATAATTATGTGGGAAAAATAGCATCACACTGACGAAACAAAGAAAAAAACAATTGAGGATCTTACCGTTAAAAAAAATTATGTGTGGGGAAGAAATTAGCGTTTGTTTGTACACCTTGTTGCAAGTGACTGACTGCCGGTGACTCAAGAGCACCTGTCCCGCCCGCGCCGAAGTTCTTGCCAAGTTAAGGTTGAATCTACTGAGGACTGAATGTTGTGCCTTGTCATGGACGCCTAGCAAGCAAGTCACAGGTACCAGGTAATGATTCTGACAAGGTAATAACCAAGCCAGCTTAATTAATTTACTTATTTATCTAGTATTCATGTATTTTTGTATTTTAGTATTTATGTATTGTTTCAGTATTTGTGTATTTATGTATTTTAGTGTTTTGGTATTTTTTGTATTTTATGTAGTACTTAGTATAAATTTCTAGTATTTTAGTATTTATGTATCTATAATAGCATTTATATATATACTGCTGCGCTTGCCATAACTGTGTTTATATCGGTTACCTGATTTCTAGGTCACGACTGTCGCTTAGTTAAAACAGACTTTCTTTTTTGCAGGTGCAGTTTGAAGGAAAAAGCATCTTCCAGCAAGCCAGGTAAACTTTCATTAATTAGAAACGTCTTTAGCGGTTCCCTATACTATTTTTATATATAATACTTGATTTCTAGGTCACGACTGTCGCTTGGTTATAACAGTCTTTCCTATTTTTCAGGTGCAGTTTGAAGGAAAAAATATCTTCCAGCAAACCAGCTTGACTTTCATTAGTTTTAGCCACGTCTTAGCGGGACTCTGATTCCTCGCCGCTGCGCTACAACGCCGCTTCTGCATGACGGTGTAGGAGCATCGTAGGAGCATTTAAAGGTATTCATGATGATAATAACAACAATAGTAATGATAATGATGATAGTGATGATAATAATGTTAATATTACTTCTTCTACTACTACTACTAACAGTAATAATAGTATTGATGATGATAATACTAATAATAATGGTAAAAATAACAATGATAAATATAATCATGATAATAACAATAATACAACCACAGCAAGGAGGTCTCTACGATACAAAAGGAATATTAGTGTTACAAAATAATAATAATAATAATAATAATAATAATAATAATGTTATGCTTCTCTTGTGTGCGAAAAAAAATTATGAGTTCAGAATAAAGCAAAACCAACAAAGAAAAAAACGTAAAAGCTGGATCGACCTTAGCTATATCAAAACTAAGGAAATAAATTAATCCACCACGAATTGATAAATAAATAGACAAATAAGAAAATCTAAGAAAAAATAGAGAATTCATCCATAATTTGTAGCTATGGTGTTGCGAAAAATCCAACCAAATTCTTGAAAACTAAATCAGTGTTCAGAGTATCATCTCTGCATGCCTAAACTAGTCTCCCTGAATTGCATCTCACGGCAATGTCACGCTATAGCAATACGATGAACCTATAATGATAATATTAACCTGTCATTACATATACTGTAGGTAGCCGAACACCGTGTATGTATTATAAGCCTCACAGACGTCTTCTAAATATCATGACCTTCTAAAATAGCCTCCCTGAATTGCATATCATGGTATTATCACGCTATAGTAGTACAATGAGTCTATAATGATGATAATAACCTGTCGTGATAATATACTAGCGCTGACCACCGCGTGTATATAAGCCTGTCAGCGGCCTTCAAAATATTATGACCTTCTAAAACAGTCTCCCAGAATTGCATCTCACGGCAATTTCACAGTATAGTAGTACGATGAACTTAGAATGATGATAATAACCTGTCATTACATATATACTGACCACCGCGTGTACTGTATAAGCATCTCAGCGGCCTTCAAAATAGTATGACCTTCTAAAATAGCGCATCTGATGGCATTGTCACGCTATAATAGTACAATGAACCTATAATGATGATAATAACCTGTCGTGATATACACCGTCGCTGACCACAGTAAGCCTCTCAGCGGCCTTCAAAATAATGACCTTCTTATAACAGGTGTGAATGTGGCCGCCGCTGGGACCTCTATACACACGTGACATCAATGAATACTTACCGACCAATGAGAGGAGTGCATAAGGGTGACGTTGATGAGGAGGGGACAGGCGCCACCCATACACCGGTCCTCCATGTCAGTACAAGTAGAGCTGCATGGCCCAATGAGGAACCTGGCAGGAGAGCACGTAATTGAATCCAACCAATGGGAAGAAGAGAGGTGCGTGACGTCACATGTCAGTTTTCCCTGCCCCTTCATGTCATGATCAATACTGCCCACGAAAGGTAAGGTGGCAACTGTTTAACTTACTCTTTGCGGCTAACCAGAATGCTCCTTAATGACTAGTATAATGACACCTTCTTACACTTAACATAGGCGTGATTAATTGTTGGTGTGTATCTGTGGCAAGCATTAGGCATAGGGGAAGGAAGGAGGGTATGGGACTCCCGCCTCATTACCACAAAGGGCCCCATAGCTATACTGTATACCGTACTTAGACATTCATCACACGCCTTCCGATTTTCTCCATCAATCACTACCCTAACATCCAAATGAGGAGAGAATAGTATCATAGTGTTGGTGGTAAGGGTTTTTCTACGATCACCTGGAGACTGGAGAGCTTGCGTATTTGATTCATTGAAGGCTACGCGTGTAACATCCCGATGCTCCAAGGGGTGTGAGGAGAGGGAAAGAGGGCCGCCGGAAGATGCAGAGTTGGAGCAGGTGAATGACATCTTGTTTTGATTATGTGCGACGCGTGAGACTTGGAGGAGCGAGGTGCTGGCTTTACAATGAAACTTGAGGATTTAATGAAGAATATCAACACTAACAGAAAAAATAGTAGTGGGATATGTGCCTTCCTTAAGATTGTAAGATTGCGAGAGGGTGAAAAAAAAGTAGTGGGATATGTGCTTGAGATTGTAAGATTGCGAGAGGGTGAAAAAAAAGTAGTGGGATATGTGCCTACCGTAAGATTGTAAGATTGCGAGAGGGTGAAAAAAAAGTAGTGGGATATGTGCTTGAGATTGTAAGATTGTGAGAGGGTGAAAAAAAGTAGTAGAAGTGCTTACCGTAGGAGGCTTATCGTTTACATGGTACACGGGGTTAAGAGAGCTAAGGGTGATTGTATTGATCTGAGGCAAAAAAAAAGTAGTATGATAGTAGCCTACCATATTGAGAGGCTAATCGTTTAAATGGTACACGGGGTTAAGAGATCTAATTAGGGTGGTTGTGGTTATGGTTATCAGAGGCAATGATGAGACGTAGACACCATGGTGGGGGACGAGCGGAAGGAGATGAGGAGTGGTAAACGTGTTGGAGTGGTAATTATGTTCTTATGCTGCGAAGGGGTGTTGGGAAAGATGCGTGCGGCGTGAGCGAGGCTGAAGAAGGAAAAGAAGAAAAGGCATGCAGGGGGGAGTACTAGGATAGATTATAATAGAGGGGAGGGGGGCTAGGATAGGTTATAATAGAGGGGAGGGGGCTAGGATAGGTTATAATAGAGGGGAGTAGGGGCTAGGATAGGTTATAATAGAGGGGAGGGGGGCTAGGATAGGTTATAATAGAGGGGAGGGGGGCTAGGATAGGTTATAATAGAGGGGAGGGGGGCTAGGATAGGTTATAATAGAGGGGAGGGGGCTAGGATAGGTTATAATAGAGGGGGGGGGGCTTGGATAGGTTATAATAGAGGGGAGGGGGGCTAGGATAGGTTATAATAGAGGGGAGGGGGACTAGGATAGGTTATAATAGAGGGGAGGGGGGCTAGGATAGGTTATAATAGAGGGGAGGGGGGCTAGGATAGGTTATAATAGAGGGGAGGGGGCTAGGATAGGTTATAATAGAGGGGAGGGGGGCTAGGATAGGTTATAATAGAGGGGAGGGGGCTAGGATAGGTTATAATAGAGGGCAGGGGGGCTAGGATAGGTTATAATAGAGGGCAGGGGGGCTAGGATAGGTTATAATAGAAGGGAGGGGGGCTAGGATAGGTTATAATAGAGGGGAGGGGGCTAGGATAGGTTATAATAGAGGGCAGGGGGGCTAGGATAGGTTATAATAGAGGGCAGGGGGGCTAGGATAGGTTATAATAGAAGGGAGGGGGGCTAGGATAGGTTATAATAGAGGGGAGGGGGGCTAGGATAGGTTATAATAGAGGGGAGGGGGGCTAGGATAGGTTATAATAGAGGGGGGGCTAGGATAGGTTATAATAGAGGGGGGGCTAGGATAGGTTATAATAGAGGGGAGGGGGCTAGGATAGGTTATAATAGAGGGGAGGGGGCTAGGATAGGTTATAATAGAGGGGAGGGGGGCTAGGATAGGTTATAATAGAGGGGGGGCTAGGATAGGTTATAATAGAGGGGGGGCTAGGATAGGTTATAATAGAGGGGAGGGGGCTAGGATAGGTTATAATAGAGGGGAGGGGGGCTAGGATAGGTTATAATAGAGGGGAGGGGGGCTAGGATAGGTTATAATAGAGGGGGGGCTAGGATAGGTTATAATAGAGGGGGGGCTAGAATAGGTTATAATAGAGGGGAGGGGGCTAGGATAGGTTATAATAGAGGGGAGGGGGGCTAGGATAGGTTATAATAGAGGGGGGGGGGCTAGGATAGGTTATAATAGAGGGGAGGGGGACTAGGATAGGTTATAATAGAGGGGAGGGGGGCTAGGATAGGTTATAATAGAGGGGAGGGGGCTAGGATAGGTTATAATAGAAGGGGAGGGGGGCTAGGATAGGTTATAATAGAGGGGAGGGGGTCTAGGATAGGTTATAATAGAGGGGAGGGGGCTAGGATAGGTTATAATAGAGGGGAGGGGGCTAGGATAGGTTTTGATAGAGGGGAGGGGGGCTAGGATAGGTTTTGATAGAGGGGAGGGGGGCTTGGATAGGTTATAATAGAGGGGAGGGGGGCTAGGATAGGTTATAATAGAAGGGGAGGGGGCTAGGATAAGTTATAATAGAGGGGAGGGGGGCTTGGATAGGTTTAATAGAGGGGAGGGGGGCTAGGATAGGTTATAATAGAGGGGAGGGGGACTAGGATAGGTTATAATAGAGGGGAGGGGGGCTAGGATAGGTTATAATAGAGGGGAGGGGGGCTAGGATAGGTTATAATAGAGGGGAGGGGGGCTAGGATAGGTTATAATAGAGGGGAGGGGGGCTAGGATAGGTTATAATAGAGGGGAGGGGTCTAGGATAGGTTATAATAGAGGGGAGAGGGGGCTAGGATAGGTTTTGATAGAGGGGAGGGGGCTTGGATAGGTTATAATAGAGGGGAGGGGGGCTAGGATAGGTTATAATAGAAGGGGAGGGGGGCTAGGATAAGTTATAATAGAGGGAGGGGGGCTAGGATAGGTTATAATAGAGGGAGGGGGTAGGGGGGGGGCTAGGATAGGTTATAATAGCAAATGTGGGGGTTAGGCTGAGGGTGAGACAGGGGTATAGAGGTGGGAGGTTTAACTAAGAAAGTGTACGTATAGGCCATGATTTGGAGCGAGAGAGGGACATTGGGGGGTTGGGGAGGGAGGGAGGAGAGGGATGTGTGCTGTTTACGAAGACAGAAGCGGAGAAAATCAGTGTAGGAGTAGATTATAGGATGTCACAATAATAAGATCCTAGATTATAACGAGTCATGCATTTTTTAACACGCTACTCTCATCATCACATACACCGTCAGGATGGTCAATTGGCTAGAGCGTTGGCCTGCCATTCTGTGGTTAGTCGGTTCGAATCCTCGCTCGCTCCCGGGGATTTTTCACTGACAAATTCGGGCGGTTACTGTCCCCCTAGAGCAAGGGGCTAGGGGGGGGGGGGGATGTGTGAGGACCCACCATTACCCAAAGATTGGAAATAATGAGCTCCAAGCTCGCACCGGAAGTGTGAGACTGGCGATCGCGACTCCGACTCGCGTGGACAAGACCATGGGTGAATGACACACACACACACACACACACACAAGGACTTCCAGAGAGTATAAGACGAGATCGTCTTGCGTCTTGAATCCTCCTGTCAGGGTACCAGGGGAGGGGCAGGGTATTGTACGGCAAGGCAGGGAGGGTGGGTGGGTAGGTAGGGTACCGGTGGCCATGCCTTCCCCGGGCCCTTCCCTACCCGACTTCCTTTCCCTCTCCAAGTCTCCCCTTACCCTCGTATTATTTACTTCTCTCTACCCTTCCTTCTCCCCTCTTCCTCCCCTTCTTTGTCTCTGTCTCCCCTCTCTCACTCCCCTCCTACTTCCCGTCTTTGTCTCTGCTTCCCCTCTCTCACCCCCTTGAGGCCATCCCTTAACTCCCCTCTCCTGGCTGGGGAGGGGAGAGTAATCGCTGCTTTCTCGTCCCCTTTCCCCTTCCCTCTGCATCTTTATTGTTCATATAATGTCCGCCCTCTATTTTCTCACCTCCCTCTCCCTCTCTCTCTCCTTATTTCCCTTTCTATTTCGTCGTTTCCTCTCTCTTTCTCTCAGTCTTTCTTTCTTCTCTCTCTCTCTCTCTCTCTCTCTCTCTCTCTCTCTCTCTCTCTCTCTCTCTCTCTCTCTCTCTCTCTCTCTCTCTCTCTCTCTCTCTCTCTCTCTCTCTCTCTCTCTCTCTCTCTCTCTCGCTTTGGCTTTCTTCTCACAAGTCCTCTATTATCTCTCTCTCTCTCTCTCTCTTTCCATCTCAGTCCAGCGTGATATATTTTTTTGAGCACGTTTTCTGTGAAGGCCCAGCGTAGCGCGTAGACTCAAGGAAACAAGAATGCCTCGCCACTTCTTCAAAAAAACATGTCAGGATTTTCGCTTGGCCGCCAGCATCCAGCGAGCGACTCAAGGTGACCGAGACATTCTGCATTTCCCCTCTTTCCCCAATTCACTTTCCTCTTCCCTCACCCTCGCCCCTTCTTCGCCGACCCTCTCCCTCTCCCCTTTTTTGCCTCCCCTCCTCCCATAGTCCCCTTTTTCTCTCTTGTGATGGAATAGAGCGATGAATGTCAGAGGTAAAACCCGGTGCCACTTTGTCCAGGTGTATAAATATATTGTGACGTGATGGAAGGGGAAGAGTGCGTCCGTGGTGATGATTGTGCTGCTAATGATGATGGTGATGATGATTTTGATGATGATGGTGATGATGTAGACTGCCTAGACAATAATGATGATGGTGATGATAATGATGGTGATGATGTAGACTGCCTAGACAATAATGATGATGGTGATGATAATGATGGTGATGATGTAGACTGCCTAGACAATAATGATGATGGTGATGATAATGATGGTGATGATGTAGACTGCCTAGATAATAATGATGATGGTGATGATAATGATGGTGATGATGTAGACTGCCTAGACTATAATGATGATGGTGATGATAATGATGGTGATGATGTAGACTGCCGAGATAATAATGATGATGGTGATGATAATGATGGTGATGATGTAGACTGCGTTGACAATAATGATGATGATGGTGATGATAATGATGGTGATGATGTAGACTGCCTAGATAATAATGATGATGGTGATGATAATGATGGTGATGATGTAGACTGCCTAGACAATAATGATGATGGTGATGATAATGATGGTGATGATGTAGATTGCCATGACAATAATGATGATGGTGATGATGATGGTGATGATTATCCTGCTAATGATGATGGTGATGATGATGATGATGATGATGGTAATGATGATGATGGTGATGATAATGAACACTGCCTTGACAATAATAATGATAATGATGATGGTGTAGACTGCGTTGACAATAATGATGGTGGTGATGAAAATGATAATGATTACGATGATATAGACTGCATTGACAATAATGATGATTATGACGTAAAACGTGCTATAAATGATTATAATAATAATAATGACGATGATGATGAAAAATGGGGTGATAGTGGTGGTGCAGAATGCTCTTGTTTCTCATGATGATGATAATGATGATGGTGATGATGATGATGATGATGATAATGAAAAAAAGGTGGTGAAAACAATGACGATAGATAATGAGGGCAGTAGGGACTGTGGTGGTACTTATGACTCGCTGAAGATGAGGATAGTAGTAGTAGTAGTAGTAGTAGTAGTAGTAGTAGTAGTAGTAGTAGTAGTAGTAGTAGTAGTAGTAGTAGTAGCATTGTAGTAGTGGTAGCATTATAGTAGTAGTAGTAGTAGTAGTAGCAGTGGTAGTAGTAGTAGTAGTAGAAGTTGTAGTAGTAGTGGTAGGGGTAGCATTGAAGTAGTAGTAGTAGTAGTAGTAGTAGTAGTAGTAGTAGTAGTAGTAGTAGTAGTAGCAGTAGTAGTAGTAGTAGTAGTAGTAGTAGTAGTAGTAGTAGTAGTAGTAGTAGTAGTAGTAGTTGTTGTAGCAGTAGTAGTAGTAGTAGTAGAAGAAAAAGTAGTAGTAGTAGTAGTAGTAGTAGTAGTAGTAGTAGTAGTAGTAGTAGTAGTAGTAGTAGTAGTAGTAGTAGTAGAAGTAGTAGTAGTACTAATAGTAGCAGTAGCAGTCGTCGTGACCCTAGCAAGAGGAGCATCACCCCTGTCATAATCCCGAGCATCTCACGAGCGTCGCCTCCACAACTCTCTCCTTCGCTTCATCCTCCTCCCTTCCCCTCATCATCATCGCTTGAACATTCAGCTATGAGGGAGGAGAACAGGGAAGAGAAAGAAGAATAAAAGGAGGGGAAAGGGATGCATGAAGATGAAGAAGGGTAGGAGGAGGAGGAGGAGGAGGAGGAGGAGGAGGAAGAACTGAGAAGGAGGAGGAAGTGAAGGCATCATAACGCATCTTTATTTGTTAAAAGAAAATCTGTTGTCATGTGAGAGAGTGTACCGAGATAACACACAGTGCGCGAAGAAATCCATTGTTCTTCAAGCCAACCAACGCCAGGAAGAAAACGTGATCAGTGATAAGTGTTCCAATGCGAAGTTACTGATAATATAAATAACTTCGTTCCAATCATCTCCGTCCCCGCTCTCGTAATCTTGCCTCTGTGTATTTCTGGTCAGGTTTTAGTAACGCATATAGCCTACACGTGTACCCCATTCTATCTGTTCTTCAATAACAGTGGTACTTCACACGTCCGCCTTTAACCCCTTGAGACCCAGAACGTAATTTCCATTGTAATTTGGGTACCATTAGATGATTTTTAGTGAATATAAGCAATGTTTTATAGCTATGACCTGTTTAGTATCCTTGTCCACTAACTAATTTGGTATATTCAGTTACTTTTCATAATTTTATGGCTCGACAACAGACAATTTTTTTATAGCAAAGGAAAGATCTGGGCGTGAAGGGGTTAAATGCATGATATTTCTCAAGATGGGTTGTACACTGAAGATTCCTTTTTCATTACCTAGAAAAATGCGTATTTATACTAGATTTCAGTTATCATTAATCTTAGGTGTATATAATGGGTAGCAAGTAATTATTAATGTATTAGGTGGTCGACCGATATTCACCAAACGTTTTGCTGCGTATGTGGTATAGCATTTACTGGTAAAACGTTTATAATATGAGACGCTGGTTCATTTCGGGTTTTTTGATATACCGTACTGGAGTTAGAATATGTAACGCTGTCAGAAATGCCCTTGACTGGCGCACCACCTTTCAGAAGCACTGTATACTCACATGTACGGAACATGCTTCGCTCCACCTTATCGTAAATCTTCGTCACCGCTCGGTGGAAAAGCAGAATGGTCTTGGACACATCTCATCGCCGCTAATGTGGAGTGAGCGCTCAGACTACAATATGTAGAGGTTTTCATACGATGGGTTTTGTAGTTATCATTACATCGCTACTCATAGCTAGCTTGAAAACACTCCCACCATAATATCACGTTGGGGCAGCTGCCGCGGCCTTCAATTAAAAGTGTCTTCGTAAGCGACTGCGACTACTGCAAAAAAAAGTTATCCCTAATATAAATCCGTTCATGTTTTCATCATGGATTCAATGATTCCCATATTCACATAATTTGCTATGTTTCTCCTTGATTGTGTTAGCCTTGCGGATGATCTGTTCCTATGACAGGGTTATCATTATAGTAAGTAGCTTGAGGTACTCCACGATGCGATGCCATGTTTTTTCTTCGATATATTTCTTCTTAAAACGCTCTCTTACTGCACTGATTGCTACATAATATTCATAATTTCACAAACTACCTTACAACTTCTTTTGAGAGACCAAATACGGTTTCAGACAAGATGTATTTTCGATCTTTACAAAGTATACTGTACAGCACTTCTCAGGACCTGTCGCCCCCGACCTCGCGTTTATTGATTCTCTCCTTCGTTGGCAAATTATTTAATCTAGATATCATTATATATATATATATATATATATATATATATATATATATATATATATATATATATATATATATATATATATATATATATATATATATATATATATATATATATATATATATATGAGAAAGAGGGCAAGGGAAAAGGGAAGTGAAAGAGGCAAGCTCGGTGTACCGAGTTCGAATCCCGCCAGGTGCCAAAATCTTTCTGCAATCGTCGAGTGGCCTACGAACACCCACATGCTGCCCATTAACTCTACCTTCGATTGCGAGTGTATCGGAGGACACAGGGGGGCGGCATGAGCCTCTAATCACAAGCGTCACTATAAAAATCCTGCCTGCGCCATCACGGGCGAGGGCCAACCATCACAGCCCTCAAGTGAACCTCCAGGGCCTACCATCCCACCCCTGGAGGTCACTGCCTACAGGCCCTATAGGCCGAAATGTAATTTAAAAAAATACACATATATATATATATATATATATATATATATATATATATATAATATATATATATATATATATATATATATATATATATATATACGGCCAGGGCGATGTAGTGGATGCGTCAGTACTACATCAGTGAGTGCTGCATCAAGAAATAGTAACAGAATCAGAAGAAAAAAAAACTGTCACATTTGTTAGTTATATGGAAGACAACAGAAAATATCCTATCAATGTCAAAGTTTATAACAGATAAAAAAGAAACGCACGTAAAAGGGATTAATCATCGAACGCATTGCAGGACCACTGGGACGTAACACTCGGCCACGGTGTCAAGGAAAAGTTTAATTCTTCAGTATTCAAAAGTTAACTATTTTATCTATTTCCTCACTTATATTTACGTATTACTTTATATGAATTGATTACTCTGTAACTGATTTTGTTAAATTTTTCTATCAATGAATTAATAGAAAAATCAGTAAATATATTAATCTCTCTATTCCTTGATGACCGATAGTCTACCGTTGCGAGATGCATTATGTTTGGATTATCAATTATCCTTGGCTGCCTCGGGTAATAGAACGTGACTAAATTCAGCTTTATGCAACGTTCAACAAATAGTGTAGCGCAGTGTTTCTTGAACTTGTTACCACCACGCCCCCTTTAGTAGTTGGTCCTTGCTTCCATGTTCCCCCATGTTCCCCCATGTTCCTTCCATGTTGCTTCCACCCCCTTCACTTCTTCAACCAAGATATTTCAAAATAGTCCTGAATCAGAAAGAAAATCTGAATAAATACGTGTTTGTAGCAATTTATTGTGCACATAACTATTAATTAACGCCTTGCATATTAATAATTCAGGGGCATATTTAGGATCTTGAAACATTGTGGGCTTAGCCCAGCCAAGAGATCTTTACATTTTTACAGGATAATTTTCAATTTACTTATGAGTATAATGAATATAAGATGTGAGACACTGTGCTCTGCCAAAAGGCTCCGGTAATTTGCTTAGGATAACTTTCGAAACATGAAATAAAAATAAAATTAAGACAATCTGAGTTGGGGTTCAACTTCGTTATTGTTTTTATTTTCATCAGTAGGAGTAAAACCCTAAGAAAAAGAGAGCTTTGGTGTGATGAAGCAGTCATATACTGTAGATTGTATATTCCCAATGATTTGTTCAATACCGAAATCTGACCCACCTCCGTCTTATAACTACTTTTTTGTTTCATCACAAAGGACTGGCCAAGGACAAAAAAATGCATTTTGAAAAAAATGCACTTCGAAAATATGCACTTTGAAAAAAAATGCACTTTGAAAAAAAATGCACTTCGAAAAAAATGCACTTCGAAAAAATGCACTTCGGAAAAAATGCACTTCGAAAAAAATGCACTTCGAAAAAAATGCACTTCGAAAAAAATGCACTTGTGTTAACTCTGTGTCTTGTCCATCTGATATTCTCTTCTTCAGCTCTCCAAAAGGTCTTTTGGTCTCCTCAGTCATGCACTCCTCATCTCCTCTGTTCTCTCCTCCTGTTCTCTCCACCTCTCTCATGTCCTGCTCATAAAAAGGATGCCATCAGCATGCGCTAAGTAACATCTAACCAAATATCTTGTTTTTTACTATACTTTTATTTTGGCCCCAGTCAGAGCTTATCTTATTTTTGTGAGAAAAAGAATATAATAATAAATAAAATAAATTGAAAAGGTATTTGAGATCCGGGGCTATTCATAAAACATTCGGAGCCATCGCCCCCAATGCCCAGGCCTAGCTACGCCCCTGTGCATATATACATACCCAGCAGATTCAGTTATAGATCACTCAAGTCCACTCTACGGAGTTACTGAAATCTGGCAAAACGTTACCGTAGAGTTTTTCACCGATACTTTCTTCTCTGTACCGACTTTCTTCGCTTACCCTCGCTCGCTCGCTTCATATTAAAGCAAAGGCCGAGCTTCAAGTTAAATACTTGACATTTCTTCCTTTTCCTCTCTGAGCTCACGCCCTCCTAGCTAATTACCCACACCTCCCTAAGGGGGCGCGCCCCCCAGGTTAAGAACCGGTTGTGTAGCGGATCATGATTGAGGCACGGCCTAGAAAGGATCTTTGCTCCCTTTCTTGACCTTGGATTGAGGCGTCATCAGCAACATTGAGCTCAACAAGCTGGACCACCCTCGCCATGCATTGGTTCTCCTCCTCAGTCTCAGTCTATCAATAGTGGTGTTTCTCATGGTACCTTCCCACCCTGATAATGACTGCATTTTCTTGCATCTCTAAGTTAGTACTGTATACCTGCTTCACACACGGAGGTCACCATAGGTGGGCGCGATAACGAACATTTTTATCACGATAACCGATAAATCGATAACGATAACCTTATCGGCGATAACCGATAATCGATAACTGGCGATAAACTTATCGCCCGATAAGGCGCCGATAAATCGATAAATCCAAAACTCCGATACTAGCGATAACGATATTGATATTTTAAATAAAAAATCTTAAATGCTATCAGTAAACTGTTAGAAAATCCTTCATTTACCTTTTGCACACTAATATCTTTTAAATTCAATGTTTATCTTGTCTCTTCATTAATGAAAAGTACTGTTTTTCAGTAAAATAACTACATTTGAAAGTTTAAACTACTAAAAATGTCTGAAAAAACTACTAAACTGAACCAAAAAAAAAAAAATTCGATTATCGCTAGTTTGGAACCAAAAGTATCGGTGATACCGATGAATCGATAACGCGGGAATTTTTTTTATTGGATAACCGATAACCCAATATCGGTATCGCGATAAATTATCGCGATAATTTATCGCGATAACGCCCACCTATGGAGGTCACCTCCGTGTGTATAGCTAACCACGTGTTTGCGCGCGCATAGGACATAAGCTAACTAACCCACTGACTAACTTTACACTTCCCTAAAATAGGACAAACAGCGGTAAAGCACTAGTACGTATGTGATCAGTAGTCACCCTGCACACCGGCGCCGTGACCACCCTGTCTCTATAAAGGACGGTGATGACGTCTTGGTGAAGTGAACTAGTCACCATCAAAGGGAACGCCGCTCAGCACCACCACTATCACTCACTCATCACTATAACCGTGCTGCTGGACCTGTGTGCTGGTGATGCTATCTCGTCACCACACACAGTGAATATCCCTAAACCACCCAGAGGACGTAAAATACATAAGCTCCACAACTGAATTGAATGTATAGAAAGTTATCCATGATGTAAGTCCTGCGTCACCGCGGCAATAGTGTCACTTAGGGTAGTGTCATTGAGGCTGTTGCGTTCAAGCCTCAAGGTCATTTGTTGCCACTCTAAAAAAAAAACCAGCAGGTCAGTTGACAAGAAGAAAAAAAAAACTCCCAGCAGATTCGATCTAAAAACCCCAAATTAGAAATGCAATAAAAAAAATTCTTATAATAGTTTGGTACGTGAATTAGAATAGGAAATTAATACTTGCAGTACAAATATTATTGGAGGAAAACTAGCAGGCAATCGACGTTGCCATCATCCTTGATCAACAACACGATGCACTAACGTCCATGGTGTGTAGACGATACCGTCGTATAATTACCGTTCTCTCTTTATTTGGTCCAAGCCTAATCACTATATGCTACCGTAGATAACAGTGAAGTCGCCAGGTCAACTTTTTTTTCTGTTTACAGACGTGTGGTGGCGTTAATACTTACATGTTTACATCCATGATTTCAGGAAAGTTAGAAGGGGCTATCTGGAGAGTCTGTGTCATTTTGTGTCTTCATCTGTGTTATAGTATGGCTATAAATGAACAAATTACAAAAATATCTACAAAGTGGCTACCAACAGTATAAATAGTCGCCATCTAGTGTTTATTTACTGAGTGTCGTACCGCTGTCGTCGTCGCCCGAAAAAAAAACGCGTAGTGAAATTTGAAACCGTCTATATACTTGCAGCTACAAAGCATAAAACAACGCTGAAACAGGGTAGATTATACAGTCATGATATAAACTACTGTGTATCATCTTCAGTGGCACATAAAAATCAGTAGTAATGCTATAATTCGTAATATATGGCGCCTGGCGACATCACTGCTGTTGGCGACTTTATTGTTATATACGGTACCTATGCAGTGATACGCATCTGGAACTAGGTTGTGATCAATTAAAAAGGTACAACTGTGGTGATACGATGGCGCCGTTTACACCAAGCACGTTATTGCAGGCAAGTGTTCGGACGAAACTGCAGGCAAATCGTAACGTCTATGAGGATGCTTACACAGTATTAGCTGTGAGGCGCGTACAGGATGGACTGAAATCACTACCGTAGATAACAGTTAAGTCGCCACCTGCAGTAATGTCGTCAGGCGCCAAATATTACGAATTATAGCATCACTACTGATTGTTATGTGCCACTGAAGATGATACACAGTAGTTTATGTCATGTCTGTATAATCTACCCTGTTACAGCGTTGTTTTATGCTTTATATCTGCGAATATATACGGTTTCAAATTTCGCTACGCATTTTTTTTCGGGCGACGACGACAGCGGGAGGACACTCAGTAAATAAACACTAGACGGCGACTGTACTGTTGATAGCCACTTTGTAGATATTTTTGTAATGTGTTCATTTATAGCCATACTATGACACAGATGAAGACACAAAATGACACAGACTCTCCAGATAGCCCCTTCTAACTTTCCTGAAATCATGGATGTAGAAATGTAAGTATTAACGCCACCAGACGTCTGTAAACAGAAAAAACAGTTGTCCTGGCGAATTAATTGTTATCTACGGTAGATGCTCCCCTCATCATCAACCATTTGTATTCCGTAGTTATACTCCCATGAGGTGGTCCCTTCTCTTTTTTTCGTTTTCTTTTAATTAAATAACTGTATTCCTTTTCTCTACAAGTCAAGCACTCAGATTTTTCCTTGCATTTCCTTGTATCGTCGCACTGCTCTCTATTCCTCCAGTATGTAGCACTTATGTTTTTAATGTCCTACCAAGTTCCTTTGAATTTGCCTGCGTCGCTAATGGAACCCCTCCAGTGGCGTACCCAGAAAATTGAAAAGGGGGGGGCCAATTTTTTTTTGTAATATATATATATATATATATATATATATATATATATATATATATATATATATATATATATATATATATATATATATATATATATATATATATATATATATATATATATATCACTGTAGATATAATGGTCTGTGATATATATATATATTTATTTATTTATAATAAATATATTTTATATTATTTATTTTTTGCAAAGGGGGGGGGCCATGGCCGCATGCCCCCCCCCCCCCCCCCCCCTCGGTACGCCATTGAACCCCTCCATATAGTTTATGTCTTGTAATATATATAACACATAACAAAATGAAATAGCAGAAAATATCATAGTGCATTGCTATTTTTTCATCAAGATTAGTTTTGCAATAAAGGCATGTAAATCTAAAACCCACTTCCCCCCCTCCCCCTCACCCAAAATGGAAACTTTGCGCAGTGCCCCAGCCAAACCTGTGCTGACTGTTCCAGGGTGAACCATCGTAGTTCAGAGTTTGGTATGACCACGAAGAAACACAAAAGAAAAGAAGTGTCGTCTTCTATTAGCTTCACACTTACAATAGGACGTGCAATCTCAAATCGGAAATGGAAGTTTGTTGCTGTTATGAGACAGGTTGAGTTAAGAAGCAATGTCATGGGAATTCATCAAAACGCCAACAAATTAATTAAATTGACTGTGTATTGTTTGAGGTGAGTATAGTAGCAAAAGTATCTTGTAACTGATGATGAGATAATATATCAATGCTAATATTGCATACAGTAACATATTAGGTACCTAGTTGAGCACCCTAGCTTACCTACATGATTAAATACTGGGAATTATGGGTGACTATAGGCTACTGAGGAACAAATCAACTGTAAATAATACTCATGAACAAACTACCGTGACTATTTCACTACTGTATACTAATAACGAGGTCAATATATACAAAAAAACACAGTAATTTGTACGGAAGGAAAGCCTCGCACCACCCCATCATCGTCATCATCAGTCATCAGCTGGGTTCGGGGTTTCTCTCTCTGCCTGTGTGCCTGACTGCCTGTCCTGTGTCATCATGTACAACAAGAACCCCTTCACCGGCCGCCTCACGCCCGCCACCGCCGTGCACATCCCCACGGTAAGCATAACGAACACGTGTGACATACCTGTGATATGTGGCTGGGTAGTGGAAGGAGCAGGGAGGGTGTGGTGGTGGGGGCAGCCGGTGATCAGTTGCAGTTGCAGGTTGGGGATTATCTCTTGCTCTTAATGTGACAGGCATCTCGTAGTGTAGTTCCTGTACATATGGAGTAATGGAAAAGAAAGCAAACATTACCATTGTATACAGTGTTATTCGCTACATCTTGCAGACCACTTCCTTTTTCTCTCATAAAATTGCTCTCACTGTCACAATCATCTCAGACCTATAGGTAACACCATGCATTATCTGCCTCCTTTCAACCACTTCATTAATTTCACATCCTATTCCAGCCATAATTGCTCAGATCAGCTGATCTCTCTGTTATACCTCTCACATTCGAGTAGGTATCGCCATGGCTAGATATACGGATCCGTACCCCTAGACGCCTGGTTTAAGATACGGCGACAATATTCCAGTTGTGCTTCCTGATTATGTTTTTCCACCTTCCTACAAACAGGGATGTCAATTTTCCGCGGATTCGCGGATTTCCGAGTATTTTATTGCCAGCTGGGTCATTTCTCTGAATCGTGTAGATTCGGGTTAAAAATTTAGTGGGGTGGGGAGGGGTGTACATAGGTGGCTAGCCCACAGCCGAACCTGACCCTGGCCACTGATATTGGATTGTTCAATAATTCGAAGTTGGTCATCAAATCATTATTTGAGCTGTATTTGATGAGGTTTCTTCTGTTTCAAAACATGTTAACAGTTTGTTGTGATTACCTTTCCAACGGAAACTGTGTTAATATTTAATTTATCATGTCAAAATGGTTAATAATTCATATACATTTCACAATTTAAGTTGCATGATATACCATATATATACATATACACAAATTGTGGACACAAAAACAGACAAAATTGAGACCAGAAATTATTATATATAGGACCAAGGACCTCTCAGAAGCTCTCTCAGAGCATGAAATTTACAAAAAATCACCGAACCCCCAGCTGGGAGGTTCCCTCGCTACGCTCGGTCAGCATCGCTGCGCTCGGATGAGTTGGTTGCCCTATTATTTTATTTCAGAGTTTTTTTTCTTTTCTTGTTGACATCCCTGTACAAATTAAATTCTTTCCAAAGAGGAGTGTCAGGACATCTTCGCCTAATATTTAGAACATGACTGTGTCTGGATTCTGGAAATTATTTTTCACCTTTTTACTGTTTCCATAGGTCATAACAAGTTTGAAAGTAACATTGAAATTTTGTGCAAACATTTAATTTTTCTTAGGCTAGGTTAGGGTAAGTTAGTTTAATGGTTTGATTAGGTTATAATTTGATGCTTTTACAAATGGAGTGTTTTTTCCAGTTAAAACGTCTAAAAAGTGTATTTTTCGAAATGTTTAATCTCTTTTTCGAATTGCAAAATACACACTTTTTTGAGGTTAGCACAAGAAAAAACTATCTCCATTAGGAAAAGCATCACATATTGAAAAAAAACAAAAAACTTGTCTGTAAATCTTGCAACAGTCATAAAGTAAATTTTTACCCATCTTCCTAAGTAATTTGCCCGAGCCCCTATTTTGAAGTCTGTCAAAAGTGTTTTAAGACACCTTCCTATCTTAATTAGGTATTATTCCAGAAACACCACTCTCACCACGAAGGACACCTAGCCTATGTGTTATACCTATGAGGTGCATTTTGCACATACATACAAGACACTGCTGTATTACTTTTCCGTCGGAAAGCACTCGTTCCTGAGATATTCATTTCTTAGTTAGAGTATTAAGTATAGTTAATTATTTTTTGGATAGGTTAGGGTAGGGTTTGTTTGGTTAGTTTAATAATAGGTTTGTTTGATATCCAGTGGTTACAGTCAAGTTATCATGAAAAAACTTGTGTCACCGTGTCACGACGGGGTGGAGCAGTACACGGCGCGGGTCGGTGGGCGCCTTTCTACCTTACTATTTTATCACTGAGCAGTGTACAGTAGGGTGTTGCATCCCATGCCTCTTGATCCCACGATTTTTCATCCCACAGTACTATCCAATGTTTACCCCAAATTCTCATCTCACGATAACCACATGTATCCCACGGTTGTGCATCTTCTTGTAATCTTTAACTCTTTTGATCCCTCCGTAGGTCTTTCTGTCTTTCGTTCCTTTCATCTCCTTAGTTTACAGTCTCCCTTGTCAATTCTTCACTTATCTATTTCACCTGTAACATTAATGCTAATTGATCAATGTCTGGTCGTTACACTAATTTGTGCCCACATTTGTGTACTTTTCTCCCAGAACTGTGCTAGGAACACATTTCTGAAATTTACCATTCTTTCTGTTTCTTGCCCGTCTCCATACAGCCCAAATACATTATGTGCAGTATTCCCTCGTTATATGATGGGGTTACATTCCTGAAAACCCAAATCGTATAGCGATCTACTGTATATTGAACTTAAGGTTTCATGGGATTAGTAGGGATGCGTTCCAAATCCTGTACTATATAAGTGTCCTAATACCTCCTACAGGCTATATTAATTGTTTTATGCACTGTACTGTATTGAAATCATTGACTAACTGATAGAAACACACGAAACTCGCCCGTCTTGTCACCTGAAACCCTCACTCATCATTATCATTGGAGGTGGGGAGGAAAGGGGTAGTAGATGGAGGGGTTGACGAGGAAGGAAGGGCTCTACAATTATAAACTTTGGACTCCAAACTTAAGATTTTCCTGGCTCTAATGGGCTTTATATCAGAGGCACTAGACTCTAGAGCTTGCAGGCCACTTAGGAGACATCACGGATCACCCACATGATCATAAAGGCAGCGAGAGACATCGTAAAAAGAGCAAAGGATATCAAAGAAGATCGATCGTATAAGCGAAATATCGTATATCGAGGGAATACTGTACACAGTGTCCCGTCTACCTCCTCTAGCCTCCTGTCCCACTATTTTCTGCCTAGGTCTGTCACTACTGAGGCTATTAATCTTTCCCTCTGGCTTCTGTAGTTGTTGCATTCCAGAATTACATGATCTATGGGCTCTTTTGAGGCAACCATTTAGAAAAAAATAAAGAACCCATAACTTGTGACTCAGTCATACAACTGTGGGTTGGTTAATATTTTGGAGAAATAAAGGATCAAGGAATAATCCTAAACTTGCATAAGTCGATGAAAATGGATGTAAAATGAGGCTACCCTATATCTTCTATTTCCATGAACAATACAATTGATGAAAACAATATGCAGTCCATGTTTGGAATTATGAGAGGCGAAAGTAATGTTTGGTAATGTAAAAAAAAACTGCAGCTGATGCTAAATGGAATCTACAAACAATGCAGGTAATGCATTGTTGGTTGCAGAAAATGAGAGAAATTAGGAATAAAACAACTTCAACAAAAGTACGGTGATGAAGTTTGAAAGGAGTAAAAGTAAAGAGGTAGATTTGAGAGCTCATGAAGAGTAAAAGTTGAATGTCCAAAGCAATACACCTTTTCACTCTCAAATTAGAACAACAGAACTTCAAAATAAAACAAAATGAATTTCAAAATATAATAGATTAATTTTTTTCTTTTAATTTGAAATTCAACTATTTTAATTTGAAGTTCAGTTATTTTAATTTGAAGTTATTTTAATTTGAAGTTGTTATTTTAATTTTAAACTTCAGTTGTTTTAATATTAACTTCAGTTGTTTTAATTTAAACTTCAGTTGTTTTCATTTAAACTTCAGTTGTTTTAATTTGAGATTCACTTGTTTTAATTTGAAGTTCAGTTGTTTTAATTTGAAGTTCATTTGTTTTAATTTGAGTGAAAAGGTGTAGTGTGACTTTCCCCTACCTGCACAAATTCTATCTTCTGGACACATTGAAGGACTTGCTATAGTGCTATAGTATACTTGCTTACCCAAGGCCAGTTTGTTCTTGCCTCTCCATCACCTTCACACACATGTATATTTAAACTGTTCAGTATGTTGCAAGCTAACCTTAATCCCACAACATCTAGTGTGCTCCCACTCTCCACATGCCACATACATTACATAGAACCATTACATTAAATAAAAAAGATTAATGCGTCTTCTGTAGAATGTACCTTCTTCACATGAAATCATAACCTTAATATTAAGCAAACTTACTTGCATGCCTTTGGAGTCCATGCCATTTCATCTGAGCATCTTCTTCATTTTCACCATCTTCATCCTCACTCCCTGCAATGAACACATGCATTAAACATTGTCCCTGGGAATCATATCATAACGTTACAAGACAGAGCATTAAGAAGCCTAGGAAACAATAAGGAGCTCAAAGCAGGCCCTTGGTAGACACTAATAATTAGAGAGACTCCCCTCTCACCCTTACTTGCTATCCCGCAAGTAAGGCCAACATACCTAATGGCCAACACTATTTTAACCAGCCACTCCTTAATCCATAAGTGTCTCATAGATCACTTCATCGCCTTTCTTTCTTTCTGTAGTCCTTTCCAAGCCCTCTAGATTAACAAAAAGTGAAGGACAGTTATTTCGTCTTTGCTAAATTATTCCCCTGCATCTGTTACGCAATCTATTTTCATATCTTGCTTTGAGTACCCCTATTTTCTTGTTTATTCTACCCTAATGCTGCACCATAACCTTCAGCTGAACTATTAATGTTTTTAAATCATCTCTACTCAACAAAGGCAATGCATTATTATCTGGTGCATGTTGGTCATTTCCCCTCCCCAGAAAGCGGTGGGCCCCGTGAGCGTGGAGGCCCCCGCCATCCGCTACACCCCCGGCACCACCTTCCCTAAGCAGCAGTTGGGATCACGACCATCTGTGCCTGAGTTCCTGATGAAGAAGATGAAAGTGTTCCAGGTGTGTGTGTGTATGTGTGTGTGTGTATACCAAGTACCTAGTTGTAGTATACAGGGCCTGAGGTAAAACTCGTGTGGTCCTGTCTCCATATCTACATTTATCCAGTCTTTCTCTTACTTGATGCACACTTTTTACTTCTATACTTCTCCCTTCAATTAATTCCATATGGATTGTATTTCATGACGTCATCACTTTTTGCCTCAGACACCACTTCCTTCAATCTATTCTATATGGATTGTATTTCACCCTTGATATAGTTATGTTGAAGTAAGTGATGGTGAGTGATAAGTTGAAGAAGACAAAGAGTACAAGAACTTTAGAGGGCCAGTTGACTATCGTGACAGTGGGGAAGCAGGTGCGTGGGTGTGGGTGTGAAGGGGTGTGGTGTTTGTGGCGTGGGTGTGAAGGGATGTGGTGTTTGTGGCGTGGGTGTGAAGGGGTGTGGTGTTTGTGGCGTGGGTGAAGGGGTGTGGTGTTTGGCGTGGGTGTTAAGGGGTGTGGTGTTTGTGGCGTGGGTGTTGCGGGGTATGGTGTTTGTGGCGTGGGTGTGAAGGGGTGTGGTGTTTGTGGCGTGGGTGTGATGTTTGTGGCAGGGGTGTGGTGTTTGTGGCGTGCAGGTGCTCAGAGTGATGGAGGTGAATGATTAGGGAGGGGAAGATCTTGACAGATTGAAAAAGTGTCATACTTTTTTATACACAGTAGTTGGAAGGGGGTGATTATTGGTAGGTAGCGAGGGGATGAAGATTAATATGTGGGGAGCGGAAGAGTGTGGATTAGGTGAGCAGTGACTGCAAGTGATGGCATTAATAGATGCATGTGGGGGCAGGAAGGTGATAAATGCAGGGAGAGACTCTTCAGGCATAGCCACAATGGCAGGGTAGATGGAGGGCGCTAGGGAAGATTCCACAGTAACAAATCATAAGACAAAGGGATGCTTTCAAACTTAAAATGAACCGTGATGTTCAGTCTTTTGTATTGATTTTCAGTTATTCTCTAGCATATGTATTTTTGTTCACCATATGAATACGTCTTTATTTTCATTTATTTCCTTATTTCCTCAGGCAAATCCTATCTTTGAATTTAGGAATATCCTTTTACTTTGGATTTTTTTCATTTTTAGTGAAACACCATTGTTAGATCAACCATCCTTTTTCAATATGCTACTCACAATTCCAGATTTTACTCCTGATTTTTTTTTTTTTTTCACTGTACATAATAAGGTGCATGGATTACTTTGCGCAGTTTGCAGTTTCTTATTTTTGAAGAAAAAAAATTGCTCTCATCTGTCACATGCTTTGTATGGGTTTATTAAGTTTTTGTAAAGACAGAAAACTTCCAATCTGGAGATATTCCATTTTTCGTAAAATTGCATTTAAATTTTGTAATTGCAATGTGCATTTTCGTAGAAATTGCATTCATAAATACTGTACCAATGGACCCATTTACTCACACCTAAAACACGGAGTATTAGAAAGCTTTGGGTGCAATATAGGCTACATATCACTGTACTCATATTCTTTTTGCTGAGAAATGCACCATAAATGAAATATATGGCCTTTTTGGGGCCAAAATATCACAACACGGCGGAACGCGCTGTCATTGGTTGTGACGTAGTAACTGCAAACTCAGATCTCGCCTGATCAGCTGATCGGCTTGTTTTGGCTCAGCAAACCGCAAATTATAGTTTTATTTTACTAACCTAACTAACTTGCATTACCCCTACTACCGCAAGATGACCAGTAATCCTCCTTCAAGTGATGTAGTAGGTATTCACTGTGTTTGTGAATATGTAAGTTGTAGTTTATAAGGAAAAAGTGGATAGACAGAGATAAGTGGCCCGTGACACCTGACAAGTGACGACTTCTGGGATCGGCATTCCTTATAGGGAGCTTAAATGAACCTGCAATGACATGTACAGCTAGACAGATAGACGAACTCATAGAGGAACAGGTAGAAATGTATGGCTTTCTTTCCCCACATAAGCAAAACATACACCCTTCGTCACTCTACTCACCACTACAACCTATACTAACCATACATTTCTACCTGTTCCTCTATGAGTTCGTCTATCTGTCTAGCTTTACATGTCATTGCAGGTTCATTTAAGCTCCCTATAAGGAATGCCGATCCCAGAAGTCGTCACTTGTCAGGTGTCACGGGCCACTTATCTCTGTCTATCCACTTTTTCCTTATAAACTACAACTTACATATTCACAAACACAGTGAATACCTACTACATCACTTGAAGGAGGATTACTGGTCATCTTGCGGTAGTAGGGGTAATGCAAGTCGGTGTATTAGTAGGTAGTACATAATAGTAGCGGCCGCTTGACAGCTGTTTTGCTCTGTTGTTTGTGCTTATGACGTCACAACATGGCGCCAGTCGTTTTAGAGCGTATACATTTTCCTGCACTTAAATTGGCTGTATCATCAAAAATACTGTTCACATAGAAAAATCAACATCACTGCCCAACTATATGAGGCTTGAAGATGTCAAATCAATCCTTACCTCAAGTAGAGTAAATTGGTCCATTTAAGGTATTTGTATGTGCATTTTACTGTGTATAATTTTTATATACATTTTTCCTCTAGAGATGTCTTTTTACATTCATTACATCACTTCCAGATATAATATTACTCTTAATGTTTTACTTTTATTTTTTTTCTGTTTAGCACTGAGTACTGCATTATAAGGTGCAGGGATACATTACTTTGCGCAGTTTGCAGTACTTTCAGTTCTTGGCATTAATTTTTCCTCTAGAAATGTCTTTTCCATTCATTACTCTCTGGTGATAGACATTTCAGCAGAGACAATGTATCCCCTGTTTGGTGTTGCAGGCGCACAACAGCCTCCCCATCCACCTGAAGGGCGGGCCCATGGACAAGGTCTTATTTGGGACAACCTTAGTGCTGTGTGCTGCGGGCCTGGCGGGATGCTTTCACTTCTACTATGAGATGGCATTCCCCCCTAAGAAAGACTAATTTACTGTACTGAATTAAGGTTGAAGGCTAATTTACTGTTGATAATTAAGGTTCAAGGGGGTTATTGTACATACTAGTTTTTAATTTTGATTGATTGTCCTCCAGTTTTCTCATCTTAAAAATTATTAATATTAAAGAAAAAAAAATATATGAAGTGCTCATCCAAACTGCATTCATTTGTAGATAAACCTCAATAAAAAAAAAGTAAATGGAAATGGATTTGACTAATGCACCAAGAGTTATTACTTTTAAGTCATCATGAGATAGATACACATGAAGAAAATATCATCAGCTGCCAGAGCACCACGAGTAGGAAATGCTAGATACTTTCCCATCATGTTTCCCTCATAATTGTTACACCTAGACACACTACCTTGGTCACACACACACACACACACAATAATAATAACATAAGAATAAAATAATAATAAAACATAACATCAAGAAAATAAGGAAGCTACAAGAGGCCGTGAGACCTACACGTGGTAGTTCTTGTTACTTAATACTACCTACATCCACCTTTCATTCCCATCCATGAAATTATCTAGCCTCCTTTTTCACAATTCTTTTTCCTATATGGGCTATCTTCCTCCTATATGTGCATTATAACTACCTATCTATATATGCTTAACTAAATATCCTTCCTTTACTTCATCCGTATGTATACTTCAATATCTGCCCCTATCTTTCTCTCTCTCCTATACACCGTGTTTCTTTGTCCGTGACTACTCTCTCTTTCTCTCACTCATACATACATACATACACACCTTCCCTAGTTCCATACATAGATGAGAAAGAGAGAGAGGGAGAGGGAGAGAGTCAGACCCCGTAGCTGCCATCCATCAACCATCCATCCCACCTTACTGTCCCCTATCCATGTCCCCTTATGAGCAGCCCTCGCCCTTCCCCTCGGCCTTGCAGGTTCTCTTCCCTCACTCTAATACCCCTTTGCTGCGTCCTACCCTCGCCCAACCCTCTCTTCTTTACATCCCCTCCCCTTCCTCCTCACAAACTTATCTCTCTCCCCTCTGTCTTTCCCTTCCCCTCCATCCCTCTTTCAGTTCCCCTTACACCATCTTTTCTTAGTGCTTGTATGTGCGTCTATTTATCCACATATGTATCTAGGGAAAAGGTTATTTTTCTGAAGGAGGGAGCAGTGCGGGTTGGAGATAATGCTGGAAAGAAATGTAAGGATGCCACTCCCATGTTATTTTACAGCCGACCATTGTCAAGTCTTTAGAATTAATCTCACGTGTGATTCAGGTTCAGGGGTGTTTCTTTCCATCCCCAGTGATGATTCTACAAATTACTTCCTTGGATACTTTTACATGGAGGAAGGGAAGGGCTCAAAACTAGAGTAATGGATATTGAAGAGATAAAGCTGCATTTTATTTCTGTTTTATTTGAATTTTTTAAGTAATACAATAAAATTTGTTTACTTTTTAGTCTTTATATATGCAAAACTTCACACAGGTGGTGACTCAATACCTCAAGGCCTAAGTCAATGTGATATAATCAGGGATCAGGAGCCTCAAACAAACATCTATGACGACAATAACATCTATCTGTACTCGTGACTACTTTTCTTCTTCTATATATACATCATTAAAAAAACATTACTCTGATGACACACTTTTACTTCCAAGCTAAAGACAAACAATACCTAAGTTTACCTAAAACTTGAGATGCAGTTGGTGCCTATTTATAAATTACTTTAAAATTCATATAATGGTGAAATTCATAAGAGAATAAATAAAGTTGCCTGGGGACCCTAAATCTCTGACTGTATCACACCTCTGGAGGGATTGGCTTATGGACTGTTAACATCTGCATGGTCTTAGCACAACTTTACTCTTCTATAAGCTCCTATGAATGTACGGTGATAATTTTGATTTCTGATTGCATCCTAGAATGTCCAATTACCCCATCGTAAGATTAATAGTGAGAATAAGGTTTTGTCTGTAACCAAGATGCAAGACATGTGATTCCTTGCTTTCAACATCATACAGGAATATGACCATTGGGAGAAAGGGAAGTGTGGAAACGGAGAGAAAAGAAATTATAGATAATGAATAACCGTGTCACCTGTAAGGGACAGGTATTTGCAGCACACTTGAAAAGTAGAAGTTATATATATATATTTTAAATATATGCATATATAAAACAGTCCAAACCAGGCAAATGACACCGAACAACTTGGTCAAAAATTTGTACTCTTTCACACAAATTCCAAGTAAAAATTATGCATTCAAGAAGGCTCATGAGAGGAGTGTGACAATGACTTGCTAACTAAAAACCAAAATTCTGTCATGTGGCAACTGGCATGCATTTCTGGCAGTGGAGATGTGCCAGATCCAAAAACAGGCTGAGAAATAAAAGGTTAGGAAGCTCCAAAAAGCTCCTGAAGCCCAGGTCACTTCTGCCTCACATTATCAGATCACAAATATTCCCTCTGTTAAAGACCTCACATTGAAATCACAACCTATTTTATATATAATATGAATTGTAGGCAATTATACTTCTGAAATGTTTACAGAGGACCAGTGAGGAACTTTATGAAGCTTCCTGTAAATGTAACAACAGATAAAAGCTGCAGCCTCCCCTCACAAGTTTCCTGAACAACTACTAACACACAGCTCTCTATTGATTATTTAGATCAATGTAAAGGTAACAGATGCCAAACACACCAACTACATTAAATACTGTGGACATCAGTAATGACCGGCAGCACACAGCCGCCACAGCACCTACACTGTACACCAGATTATTCATTAAACATTTCTTGGTCAATTTATCTAGGATGAAAAAATAATCTCATTTTTTACTGTACAATATGCATCTTAGACGTGGATGATAGGGATTTCCTTTGTCATGGGGGAAGTACAATATTTAGCATAGAAGGGTATTTCTCAAAGCATCTGAGGGAAGGCTTGGGTATATACATGTTATATATCAAATGGGCTTGAAGATAAAAAGATTAAAACAGGTTAACACATGTCAGGGGTTACAGAGCTTATAAAGCCCTCAACCGGTACCACTTCAGTTCTTATGTAGAAGACAAAAGGAGATGTGTGCATGTGTACCAGAAAATTAGTTAGAACATAAATTACAATGTCTATGAAGCTCACTATTCCTAGACTCAGGAATTCAAAGGCATAACGGTAATGTCTTAAATGAAGCTCACTAGCCCTGTGCTCAAGATTTCACAGGCATAGCAATAGGAACATTACTAATAATTTGTTCCATGTCTTAAGTAAAATTTCGAAACATTTTCTCTCAACCTTCAGCTGTCACGTGACCTGCCTGTGCAATTAGTACTTTGCTGCCTTGTTCATAAAAATTCAAGTGAAATTCCAGTGAGAAAAGGTCAAGTTAACATTAAATTAAACAGTTCAGATAGATGAATTGGGAGAAGTGAATGCTGTGACTGCTGAACAATTCCAGCAATGTACATGAAACATGACAGCTGAAACTGTCTAAAAGTCAAGGCGTGAGTGATGGCTGAAGGGCTGTGATGGTCAAGAAACAATGCCGCTCTTACCAAATGCATCTTTAAAACTAACCAAAACAATGCAAAGAATAGCAATTATATATGTTTGTACAGGCAGTGTAAATCTTGGCTCACAGCTGGAGACAGTAAAAAAAAAAAAAAAAGGGGGAAAAAAATTGTAGGTAAATATTAAAATGTCAATAATATCAAACACCACGTAAAGAACAAATACATTCCCTAGAGCCCAAACACTAAAAACAAACCATGATTGCCATAAACTTGACTTTCACTTGTTAAGAGACAAAAATTCAGATCTCTTTAAATCTTAACCATAACTTAAAATCAGATCCAAAGTTATCATCTACTTGAGCACCTTTAGACAGAGGGAACTTTACAATTTTCTAGGCAGAAGGGGAAATCAAATGAGTGGCCAGTTAGAGAGAGAGAGAGAGAGAGGGGGAAAAGATTGATTGATTGATTTAATGCCAAAAAGGGAAAGAGAAAGGAGACAGATAAAAAAAAAGTAGATTCTCAATTAATGTCATGGAACTGACACCAAGAGTCTCCACTGTACGTAAGGACTGATAACTTTGGACAGTGAAATAATCTCTTATGTTTTGCCTCGCCACTGCAGAGGACTAAAATGAAGCATCTTAAGTGGCAGAAATTACTACCTTCCAAATGTCTACCATAAGCAGGTGAAGAAAGCTCCTAAAAATAATTACAGGACTTCCATTTAAAAATAATTTAAAGGTATTTCTTTAAGTTATAATTAAAAGGTATTTCTTTATGTTATGCTTAAAAAAGTAATAACAATAATAATGATAATGATAATAATTATCATGATAATAATAATAAACATCAGTATGGTCCAATGCGCACAGTCATTTTGTCAAATATAAAATCCCACATAAAAGTATGAAGGCAAACTGTAATTGATTGGGTCAGGGAGGGATGTGCAGCTGCCCGGTGAGGGCTGAGAGCTGCCTCGCCTCTGAAGGAATAACTCAACTGCTGTCCCATGGGATCCAACTTCCACACTTTGGCAGGTGCATGAACAAAGGCCCGAATAAATTCTAGTATAGTAACTCCTAATTAGTTTACAAATATTCTAAGTACATAGGAGTGCATAAATTTCTTTTACAAAATTTACATATCATGGGTGTTTGCACACCTCAGATGTTGACAAGGAAATTTCCCCTATTTAGTGCAGCCAAAGAGACACCTAGAAATGGCTTGGAATGTGATTAGGGTCAGACAGTGGACGATGACACGTACCTAGTGCTGGGCCCGCCACCTGGCTAGTAGCAACAACAAAGAGAACCTCTAGTGGTCACAGCTATGGGGAGATCATGGCACAACATTATCTACAGCTTGCATCATTCAGCACCACACACAGCTCAGTCAGGCATGGGCCTGGCGAGCTGTGTGCCACTGGGCCAAGCACCATCTCTGTGTAACTATGAGTTGTGTGGTGGTGAGGGATCAGGACACAGGGAGGCGCCTGTGCTGCCGGCATCAGTGTGCTACAGGGGGTTGCATGGGGGTGGGGCCTCACACCACCTCTGCCAATAGTCCAAACATTGGCAGATAGTGGGTGCCTGGGGGCAAGTGGGCTGCATGGGCCACAGGTGTGCCATGAGAGCCAGCCACTGTGTGGGTCAACCCATGGGGTGGCGGCTGCTGATGGGCATTGCTGCTTACTACAGTGGGTGTGGGTAAAGAGACTGTGGCCGTCTGAACCACAGCTTGGGTGGCCTGGGGAGCTGCTACACTGGACACTCCAGCTACTTGAATGGAGTGACTGGGCTGAGAGCTGGATTGACCAGAGCCTGCAGCCACCTTGATGTGGGAGCGCATGTGCTTAGTGAGGTGCTCACGGCGTGAGAAGGCCTTGCCACACGTGCCACACGCGTGGGGTTTCTCCCCAGAATGGGTGAGCACGTGGCGCCGCAGGTGCTCGTTGCGGATGAAGGACTTGCCACACACCCCACACTGGTAAGGGCGTGGCACGGGCTCACCATTGTGGTTGAGGCCCCTTGTAGAACCAGAGGTGCCGCCTCCGCCGTGGCCTCCGCTGGCCTGCCCGGAGTGGTGACTGGCAGAGGAAGTGGTAACCACCGAGGTGGGAACTGCACCCCCGGGTCCACTTGGGGGGTTGATGGTCACTATGCGGCCGGTCTGATCAGTAGCCTGCAGCAGGAGGGTTGTGGCCAGGCCTGTCAACGTTACAAAGATTACCGTTTTAGTGTGGTGGGCGGTCGGAGATCATATTAAGTGACCAAGTAATATATATATATATATATATATATATATAATATATATATATATATATATATATATATATATTATATATATATATATATATATATATATATAATATATATATATATATATATATATATATATATATATATATATATATATATATATATATATATATAATATATATATATATATATATATAATATATATATATATATATATATATAATATATATATATATGTGTGTGTGTGTGTGTGTGACTCAATCATTTCTTATCAGTACACTGATATTCTATGATGCATTCAAGATCTCATTTAGATTTCATATTGTTCAGTACATATAATAGTTTGATACCATTTATGAATAGTAGTGTCAATAATATTCCAAGACTTAAGTAACTTTTTACTATAACTAGTAAAACAGTGCTGCTAAAATATCCAATGTGAAAATAATAATAATAATAATGATAGATAATAAAATAAAATAAATAAATCCATATAACACTACAATGTTGTAAATACACAATTCCAATGTTTTCATGATATCTCACATTAAAATCCTACAGATGTGATGATTAGAACTAGTCATATAATATTTATATCAATTTCTTATAGTATATATTCAACATCATTTGAGTGAAGTTTATGATCTACAACATCAGTTAGCTACAAGTCATGCCATCACAATACATCATAATGTCTACTGTCATCTATGAGAACTACAGCCAGAAATTTAGTCATGCACAGTTTGATCAAATAGTAAATAATAACAATAATAACCTTAATAATGTTAGCTAGTCAAATATTCCGGACAATGAAGAGCATCACCACCATGCAAACTGTCCTCACCTAAGACAGGAAAGGTCTCAAGATTGTATAAACCTTAATTAAGAAAAGTTCAGAATGGTTTGTTGATCATAGTCATCATTCATAAAGAGGCAAACTACTGATTCTGCACTTCAGGGTCCCAGTGGGGTGGGAGAGAGAGAGAGAGAGAGAGAGAGAGAGAGAGAGAGAGAGAGAGAGAGAGAGAGAGAGAGAGAGAGAGAGAGAGAGAGAGAGAGAGAGAGAGAATTTAGTGACTAATATCATACATAACTTACTTAAAGAACATGAAAATCAAACATAATATGACAGCACTGGTTCAGAATTAATGCTGCTGCCTAAAAATGACTGAAAATTATGCTCTCAAAGGTTTGGCCAGGAAGGTTGTGTGAATGCGGGGATGGGGATCACTACCTCGGTAACTAATCAATTGTATTATTTGGGCACCCTTGAAGAAATTACATGAGGCAAAATACTGCATTACTTAGGATAAACAGCTCTGTCAACCTATCATTATTCAACCTCTTGGCTAAAGACAGAAGAAAGTGATTTTGACTGAATATAAATGAGCACCATAGAAGCAATTACCACTTGAGGAAAATATATTGCAGCAAACATTACTGCATTACTTGGGATAATCAGCTCTGTCAATCTATCATTATTCAACCTCTTGGCTAAAGACAGAAGAAAGTGATTTTGACTGAATATAAATGAGCACCATAGAAGCAATTACCACTTGAGGAAAATATATTGCAGCAAACATTACTGCATTACTTGGGATAATCAGCTCTGTCAATCAATCATTATTCAACCTCTTGGCTAAAGACAGAAGAAAGGGATTTTGACTGAATATAAATGAGCACCATAGAAGCAATTGCCACTTGAGGAAAATATATTGCAGCAAACATTACTGCATTACTTGGGATAAACAGCTGTCAACCTATCATTATTCAACCACTTGGATTCAGAAAGAAGGGATAGTGTGACTGAATATAAATGAGCAATGTTAAACTAGTCATGACAGGCCAGGATACTTGATACTTGACACTTTATTCGGCTTGGTGTAATATAATAATGTACATAATCAATTATAAGTCATACAAGCCACAGTCCATTAAGCCAAAGCTCTTTTATGGACCTCATGCCATGATATTTTCGTTGTCTTTCGTGGACTATTGATATACATTGACATACTTAATAATTTCAAGTAATAAGAGAAGTGATGATAACAATAACCAGGAAGGGGGAGGGGCCAGCAGGGGTACAGTGCTATGTAATTCATGATCACAGCTGCCAGTGTTACAGTCCGGGGCATCCAAGATAAGCCTCCCTTGGCCTCACTACCACCAACACAAGACTTCCGTAATGGCAAAAGATTAAAGTACAACAACAAATAATATTTACCACACCTGCCTTACCTTCTACACTCTACTTGTCTCACTTCTATGACAACAGTCTTAACATTCTATGCAATGATAAAGGGTAGGTAGCTTTGCTCTTTAAACAATTATATTAATCAAAAGTCGAATTAATACTTCAGAAAATTCAAACCTTTTCTTTTAATGTGATGCAAATTTGAAGAAAAAAATGTCATAGTTTGTATGTTGCTGAAGGCAGTCAGTCCTTTAGCATTGCTGGTTGACAACAAAGAAAATCACGAGGACTCTTAGTCATCATTGGTGTGCAAAGCCAACAGTGTCATCATTGCCTCACTAAACTCGTGTTCTGGAGGCCGAGTGTGATGACTAAGAGTCTCTAGGGAACATACCTGCAGTCTCCTGGTCAGATGCACTCCACACACTTAAGTGCCGTGACATTTCCATGTGTTAGTTGAGTTAGTTGAAGGGCTACAATGCATGAAAATTACTGGAAGTGGTTAGCTGAAGGACTAAAATACATGAGAATTACTTGAGTGGAAGATGATGTTACAGAGCTACAAAAGCTATCATCTACACTACTCCCTCATGAATGCCTTATGCTTTACCACTACAATTTTATTTGAGCTATTACAAGACTCAAGTCTAGGCCAATGTGTGATGGGCGGGTGAAAGATGGGGTGGTGGTGAAGGCAATGGGTAGTGGGGGTCATGGTGAATTGTGGCAAGAATAGAGGTACCTGGGTTGTGGTGGGCGGCCAGGCGGTGGTGGGGCTGCGGGTGCTTCACAACAGTGTGGTTGGGTGGCAGCAGCTGAGGCACAGCCGCATGCAGCAAGCTGGAGGGTATCTGGCCAACTCCCCCAAGAGAGGTGAGGGCTGCTGTGGTGGAGAGAGAGCCCAGGTGTTGCTGCGGGGGGTTGGGTGAGTCCGCAGGTGATGTCATGTACTCATACTCACCTGGTGTGTGAGGGTGACCGCCGGGCGGGGGGCTGTGGGGGCCCGGAGGCTTGGTGTGGCTCAGAAGATGTTTGGTCAGATGCTCCCGCCGAGAAAAGGTCTTGTTGCAGGTGGGGCAGTGGTAAGGCTTCTCCCCAGAGTGGGTGAAGGAGTGGCGGCGCACGTGCTCGTTACGAGTGAACCCCTTGCCGCAAACGGCGCACTGGTAGGGCCGCGTGGGCAGGTGGATTCTGCGGTGGCGGTCCAGGTGCGCCTTCCTCTTGAAGGTGACTCCACAGTCATCGCACCTGTATGGCTTGTCCACACTGTGCTGGTCCACCATGTGCTCCTCAAACTGCAGTGACTTCTGCATGTCTAAGCCACAAATCCAACAAACAAAGGACGTCCCGGAAGTGTCGCCTCCCGGCCTGGGTATGATGGTGCCCGGCGGTGGCAGGGTATTCTGCCCGTTATCGCGCCGCCTGTCTCCCTGCTTGTTGTAGCCACCGCTGCTGGAGCCCTGCTTCACCACCACTGGTGACGTGGCCGGTCCTACCTGGGCAGGAGGGGTCTGGGCAGAGTTGGATCCACCCGAACTGTAACCGTTGGACGCCACCCGTACCCCCTCCTGAGGGTTGGGCACGTACAGGAAGTGGTTGCGCACCAGGTCGGGGTTGATATTGCGCACCAGGTCTGGGTTGGTGAGAAGATTGAAGGCATCAATGTGCTGTGGTACTGACCGCTGGGAAAAATAATGCAACACCTCGTTGACACTGTTGAAGTGTAACTGAACAATACTGTTCTTGTCCTTGTCGCCAGTGTTGATCCCTGGTATCCCCCCCCTAATCTCAACCTTAATGAGTGGTTCAAAGTCTGTGGTATCAGTACCCTTTTCGACGCGACTCTCGTGCGAAGCCACGGACGACACCCTGGGCGGGGGCGTGAAGGCTCCCTGGGAGTCGTCCTTGGTCAGCTCCTGCACCTTGCCCTCCCCTGGCAGCCCCGCCCCACCATCCCCCTCATGCATGCTGCCCTGCTGTTGTGGCTGCTGCTGTGGGGGCGGTGGCTGTTGTTGCTGTTGTACCTGTTGGCTCACTGTGGGGGTGACACTCACAGCATGAGTCTGGTAGGTCACCTGACCACCCATGGCAGCCACCGCAGCTGCCTGGGTCGCAGGTATGCCCCGACCATCGATCATGTTCATTGTGAAGTCCATGGCTGGCACCTTTATGCCTACACACCTGCAAGAGAGGGAGGGTGTCAGGCCCACCCAGACAATGCCATAAGAGAGCACTGGGGGCCAGCGCATACACCAACACCTCACCTCCACCAACGAGCCCTAGCCGTCTCTAGGTTAGTGTAGCATTGAGGTAGTTAACCCTCTGTTTGATTCTCCCTTTCCTCCTCTTCTCCTTAGTTCATATCTAGACGCCTACCCTCTCTATTTCCCTCCCACCCTCGTTAGCTTCAACAGCATCGACGCGATATCACATTGCCTTTCCCAGCGGTCAGTGTCACAGCAAATTGGAAGCCATGCTAGTAGCATAGCATAATACTGTAGAAACAGAATATTTCTTTCCTTCTTGTCTGGAATAAAAAATAAAGGAATTTATGCAAATCGTATATAAGCAAAATAAGCAGCCATGCACATGTGGATGATTAACATTTTTTATGCATGCACAATACTAAATACAAGTTCATGCAAATGTCCTACACTTAAACTAAATACATGCCAATAGGAATTTATGGAAGTGAGAACACATAAGGACCTACAAATTTAATTATGATCAGGGCAGAATGAACAAACAATCTTTCACAAATGAAGAAAAGATCTAATCATTTGCATATTTATGAGATAAAATGATGAGTAACATGGCCCACAAAGGCATCAACAACACACATTAAATGCACTTGAACAAGTCTTGGAGCAGCCCCTGTTGTGGGATGAGATGGATGGATGGCCTGGGATAGGTGGGGTGGGATAGGGTGGGGCAGACCTGTCATTGAGCATCAAGAGCCTGGCGGGCGGTGCTCTGACCCCCACACCTATCCACCCAGAGGCACAGGAAAAACATCTTCCTGGACACAATATTTTTTTCCTAGACTGAAACTCTTAGAAAGACATATGTAGATGGAAGAGGCAAGGAAAGGGGTATGTAAAAGAACCCCTACATAGTGCAGAACACTTTAACTCCTCTAATCTTCTAACAGAGAGAGAGAGGGAAAGAGAGAGAGAGAGAGGGGAAAAAAATACATCTCGAGGAGCAATTGAATGGTTGAAATGGGATGCAGTGTGTCTACCTGGGTCTCTTATTCGAACCCACAACACACCACAAGCCCACCAAGAAGTGAGACAGCCAGCCAGCCAGCCAGCCAGCAGTGTTGCCAGACCCGCAGCACTTGGCGGTTCCTGGACACCTTCATAATCTCTCACATCCAGACTTGAAATATAAAAGCAAAGCAGAGGGTGAGGGTGAGGGGAAGGAGGGAGAAGAGACAGAGAGAGGAAAGAGGGGAGTGAAGAGAAAAGTTGGGGAGGTGAAGGGGAAGGTTGAGTAGGAGGGGGAGACAAGAGGGTTGTGAAGGCAAAAGTTGGGGAGGATAGGGGAAGGAAGCTTGAAGAGGGTGAGGGGAAGAATATTGAGGAAAGGGGTGAGACAGAGGGAGAGGCGAGGAAGGAAGAGATCATTAGGGAGATAGGGTAAGGGGACGGTAAGAAGGGAGAGGGCTGGAGTCGCATTAAGGGAGAGCTAGGGAGAGGAAGAAGGGCAAGGAGAGGAGCACTGCATGGCAAGGGAGCAGGAATAAATGGATAATGGAAAGAAAATAGTAGCAACAGAGGGGGAAGAGATTTAAGAAAACGAGGATGGGGTTAGTGTGTGTGTAAGAAGGGTGGTGAGGGAGGAGAGGAACAAGAAAGAAAAAAGGAAAAATAAAGAAGAAAAAACGATGGAGAAGGGGGAAGCAAGCAAATAATGAACAGGAAACTTTAAAAGGAAAGAACACAAAAGGAAGAAACTCGGCAAGAGCAAAATGAGATGAGTAAAAGAAGAAGAAAAAAAACACCAACCCGAAAAAGAACAGAAATAAGGTCGGATGAAGAACGGCATTGACGGACAGAGAAGGGAAGGTGCAGGGAGCGATACAAAGGGGGAAGGAGAAGCGAGGATACAACGCAGAAATAAAAAGGATGGAAGTGAGATGGGAATGTGGGAATGATAGAGGGACAGACAAGATTTCGGGTACAGAAGGGGAATGAGGGCTGGACTGTGAGAAGAAGAAGAGGAAGAGGAGGACGAGGACGAGCAAGGGAAAGATATAAGGAGGGAGCCAATACAAGTAAGGGAGGGAGAAAAGGAGGGGGGATTTGTATGTCCATGGGAGGGAAGGGAGGGTAAAAGAGAAGGGGGGACACAGGAGGGTGAAAGAGAAGGGGGGGACACAAGGAGGATGACGAAAGGGGGGAGGAGAGGAGGGAGAGGAGGGTTAGGGAGGGTAGGAAAAGGGGGACTGAATAGCTGAGAGTAGAGAAGGGTTAAGTTATAATTGGGTAGGAGGGGAAGGGGTGAGGGTGAGCAGGAGGGGAGGCAAGGCAAGTGGATGGGTGTTGGGGGGGAGGGAGGTAAGATGAGGGGTGAACAGAACTAGGAGGGGAGAGGGATAAATTAATCTGGGAGGGGAAGGGGAGAGTTGGGGTGACAAAGGAGGGTGAGGGAGAGGGATGACTAGGGTGCGAGTAATCAAGGGGGTGAAGAAGGGGGGAGGGTGCAACGGAGAGGGAGCTAGGAAAAATGAGGGAGAGATTAGACGGCAGAACAGCTAAAGTAAGGAAGTCTAGGGGAAAAGAAAGAAAGAAAGAAAGAGAGAGAGAGAAGAGAGAGAGAGAGAGAGAGAAGAGAGAGAGAGAGAGAGAGAGAGAGAGAGAGAGAGAGAGAGAGAGAGAGAGAGAGAGAGAGAGAGAGAGAGAGAGAGAGAGAGAGAGAGAGGAGAGAGAGAGAGAGAGAGAGAGAGAGAGAGAGAGAGAGAGAGAGAAACACAGGAGGAGGATACCTGAGTGAGAGAGAAGGATTTGGAGGGGTGCTCTGCCAGGAGTGAAAAATAGCAAGGGGCTGGAGGAAAGCCTGGAAACAATTATAAGAAAAGAGAGGAAGGGAAGGAGAGAAGGAGGAGGGCTGTGAAAGAAGGGGAGGAAGGAGAGAGAAGGAGTGAGGTGGGGCCAGAAATGCAAGGTTGGCAAGGGAGAGGGTGAATGATGACAAGGGGGAGGGAGGAGAAATGAGATGGGGGAATGCTCAAAAAGTAGGGAGAGGGAGGGGCCGGCCGGGGGGGTTAGGTCATACAGGAAGGAGGGAGGGGGAGAAGAGATAAAAGGTGAGAGAAAGAGACGAAGGGGTAGGTAGGGAGAGGGAGAGTGAATAATTACCATGGGTCACCTAGTCGCACAAACTTAGCAACAAAAAAATTACCGCGTTCCGTTATCAATAGTTTGCACGTTACAGGTCACTTGTATTGTCACCTCACACCCCCACCTCATGTGCGAATCATTTCTACATGGTGGTGTAGTGACTGTAGCCTGGCAGGGGTGGGGGTGGGGGCAATCAATACTGGCCTGGCTGTCACTGTGAGTCACTGTACCAATAATCAACTCATATATTACTCATATTAGTCAAATGCTACCTTGCAAACCACTGCTAGCCTCAAGGAAAAATGGCTCTGTTCCATTGTTACAGCTTAAAGAAGTGGCAAGGAGGATCTCCCAGCCACATGTAAATCAAGATTTTCTTCCCTTGCTTTGCCACACTTGTTCAGTGCATGTAATGTGCATTATCACTACCTATGTATTGCTGAGCTGGAGGTCACTCACACACATACACACACACACATACAAAGCAGGGGGGATTAAAACGCAATGAGATTTTATTACTAAAACAAATGGGGTTGACAATAAGTCTGCAAACTGCAGGTATGTGAGCAAAACAAATGCTTCAGCTGTATCACAATCACATCCAAGGAGAGGCAGGAGTGAGGAGATGAAAGCCAAAGCCAGGGGAGGGGGTAGGTAGTCCCATGCAAATTATAAGTATTATTGTTAAACTTGAGGTCCTTTACTCTAATAGTACTGCTAACTTACTTATGGGGGTTAATTTTCAAGATGCTGACAATCATGAGGTTGTGATAGGTGGAAATTAAATAAAATGAATGAATGATTAAACGAAAAAAAACTGAGAATAATCCAATGATTACAGTTAGCTATAAATCTTATGAAGGTGATAGTAGTAGTAGTAGTAGTATTGTGTAGGTAGTTTATGGAATAAGATGAGTGGTGATGGGTCAGTCTTCAATTTGCACACTTTCCTAGATTATCAGGCAGAGTCATTCTCCAAGGCTGGGAAACTGACAGGCTCGAACAGACATGATGGTGAGTTAATCGAGGTGGTTAATGTGTATCATCCAGCTATAATCGTTAGACAGGAGAGAGCTACTACGTGTGTGTTATGCCCGGGGGCCTTGGGAGGGGAACCAGTGCCCACCCTCCCACTAGCTACAGCAGGAGAACAAATCCCTCTCAGGACACACACCTTGGAACGACTTTTGATAGTGGTCGAGGGAATGTTTCACCGACGAATCCATAAAGGGGTTTGTTATAGGCCAATTGGTGGCTGGTAGTTCTGTTGAAGTAGAAAGGTAATGCTGCAATTTTGGTTTTCTGAAGTTTTGCTTCTCCTGTTATCACAAAGGTGCATAGTTTGATCAAAGTCCATAATTTGTCACCCTACCTAACCTTAGCTGTATTGGGTTGGCTCTGGGTGATAATTATGTCCTAGTCCTGATTGTCTTGCTCACATAGAGGGAACTTCCAGCCACTGAGGAGGATCTCAGCTCACAAGGGTCACAAGGGGAGGGTGTTTAGTGCTAACATATAGTAGCTGGTCCTCCTGTAGCTACTCACATCAGCACTGCTTCTACGCTAACAACTGTGTTTTGACAGTATGAGATGACAACTAAACAAAAATAGATAAAAAAATGAACTAAGGAATTATGAAATCACAGACTCTTAAGCAGACATACAGGCACATGAAAAAAAGTTCTAACAGGATAGGGATGGTTGGTGATCACTGTGAAAGGTCCTGGCAGAATGACACCAAGCCATGGGGTGTTGTGGATGCCCCCTGCCAGTGATGGGGGCCATGTTGGTGTTGGGTATTGGTTAACTCATGTTGGGAAAGTTAAGTCATTCAATTAAAATGAAACACAGGCCACCAGCACCACCAAGGTGGGATCCAACAGGAGTGTTTGTGCGTGAACACGAAATGAACACTTTAAGGATAATTACAAGTAGCCACACCAAAAGCTATAAATAATAATAATAATAAAAAAATAATAAAAAAAAGGAAAAAAAGGCAAGGGATTTACAACGAATATGTTCCTAAAACGAAGGATTTGGCGCTTGAAGCTTGAAGGGTTTCTGTAGCATTATGCTATCTCTTAATAGCACAGCTTGTCACATGGTGAAAAAGAGTTTCAAATAATAAACAAGCTAATTTAATCAGAAAGGAGGAAAAATATATATAGTATTCGGTAAATTACCTGAGTGAGGGCTCTTTGATAATTCGACATTATTGTCGATTCGACAAATCAATATCCACCAAGTGTTTACTTTCTGTCATTACTGTACATCATCTTTAATGAAGCTATTACCAGCACTAAGAGGGTGTGAGACACGACGGCTTTACGGTAAAACTTCAACCATGTGATTGCTCCAAGACTGCAGTTATCGACAGCAAACTTTCGTTACCCCACTGACTGTGATAAGGATTTTTCAATGAGCACAAGACTGTAAACTACTAGTTAAAGCATCCTTTCCGGAAACACTCATTCCGATTTAGAAACTGGATTATTTTTGTGACTTGGAGAGATTGGAGCGTTACAAGCCCTCTTACTATCCTTCTATTACTGACATCCAGGTGAAATAGTCTCATGCATGAGACATTGTGAAATCGGGTAAAAAGTTCTTAACAATTAAATTCATGTTAAGGTGCAAGCTAAAGCTGTGATGATTTTGGTAAAAACATTTGCCTAACATTAGATAAAAAAAATTGCAATTTCTCACAATCTTTTGCCTCTGATTTTATCTTTTATCTATTAAAGTAGTATATACACAAAAATTCTTACAAGTCTCTGAATTTGAAATGCAGGAAAATCCCTTCACATAGTCAAAACAATCCTTAGTTCAGATCTGAGGAGCAATGTCCCTGATAGCAAATAGATGGACATTATGGAAATTTGGACTTCATGACCACTATTTAGTTTGTTCTTTACTCTTAATATTTTACTGAGCTTACATTCGGTGTTTCCATGTAATTATCAATTATAAGCAGTTCTATTGTACAAAACGGGTCTGAATAATAACCGTAGGGAATGAAGGAGAGGGAGTCGATATTATGTACATAGTGAATGCAGCTGACGGCCACTCTACACAACATGGAGACAAACGCAACACCAGAAATACACGATAAAAAAATAAACTCAGAAACAAGGAATCCATGTCACATCACACATCACCTAGCTCCAGGGAAGGCCTAGTATTCTGCAATGAACTACGATCAATCCACAAACACATTAATGCACCTGTTTACCTGGGATTTAAGCAACTCCAGTGCACAAATGTCGTGCATTGGCACTTACTGGACAAGTTATAAATCAACCTAATCGGATAGATTATGATAAAGAGTCCTGTCTCGTCACACTCACACACACACACACATACACACACACTACCTATAGCCTAGACACTAGACCTAACACTAAACAATGCACTCCGGGCTCTTCTTGTTGGAGAATGGATCCAGTCGACACCTGAGGGAGGAATATTTTAGCCATGGGGTTTAGCTACCTTTGCCTGGGGTTCGGCAGTCGTCACTCTGATCCTCTACCATCTGCACTGTTGGCCGTCCGATTGACACAAGGGAAGGGCAAGTCACTTGCCCCGCACACACTGCACTGCAATTACGAACTCACACCTGATCGCACACCAGTCCTCAAGACAGAAAATTGTTGCAAGTTTGAACGTGGCTGCAGAAGCAGAGACTAAATTGCAACTGTTGCTTACGATTTTTTTTCTAGCACAAGCAAATTCAACTTAGATTACACAGGCAAAATTTTTAATTATATATTTACACAATTTGTACTGTACTCGTGTACTAGGAACAAAATTATTGCTGTGAATTGAACGTAGTTAGAGTTGAGTTCCGCGTTTTACTGAGTGGAAAAGTATGTGGGAAAACCACACCATCGAAAGATTACTTCCACGATGCCTGGCCACAGTTCAAACTGATGAGAGGAAGGTGGCGAGGGAGTCCCAGCGGCGTGCACTGAGCCCCAGTCCAGGTGGTGAGGGAGTGTGTGCGTGTCCGGGGGAGTCAAGGTGTCGTGTGTGGGTCAAACTGAGCGGCGGGAGCGCGGCCGAGCTAACATGTGGGGGGTTTACGGGAAGTGAGTGGTGCGGGGGCCCGGGTCGCCATGTCCCCTGTAGTGGTGCGTAACTATGAGTATCAGCCGCGCACCCGCCTCTGTTTCCCGGCGGCTCGGCTGTGTATGTCAGCTATGGTAGGGTGTAGGGAGGCGAGCATGGCGAGGGACAGGGTAGGGGGTGTGAGGGGCGGGCAGGAGCCACGGGGCCTCGGGTTCTCCCGCGGCAAAACAAAAACCCCCACCTCAACCCTCCCAAATGGGCGCCCAGGACCCCGCGACCCCCGCCACCCAGTACAACTCACTATTTCTCTCATTACTCCCCTGCCAAGCATGCACCCAGCCCCCACCGCGGGCCAAGGACTTACCTTAACAACGGCGGGACCTCTCTCAGCTAAACTGGGGCAAATCAAAGGCAATTCTGTTCATTTTAGGATATTCCGCGAAAAACAAAGCAGCCACCACTGGTCCCCCTGATGCGTGTTTGTACGGCGGGAACGCGGAACGGACCAGGCGCGCCGTTTGAAGTTTTTTTTATTTCCCTGTGATTCAAGAGTCGCTGCGCCCGTAATTATGCTATATACACCTTAAAGTATTCTTTTAGTTTACAAACATTAGTTTTACGCGAGTATATGCTGTATTCTAAAAGTTTATTATTTTTTACGTATGCGTATACGCTGGTTATTAAACAACACGATTAAGCTTGTATATCAATGAATTCAATGTGTTCCTTCAGATAATGACAATGATTGAGTATATAATACAAATAAACTGTTCATGTGATATATATTTGCTGATATAAAATTTGATTGCGACAAGAAGTGGAACTTATATGTAACAAACTTTTTAATTACGGACTGATTCTACCACTCTTATCTCAAGAAAAGAACAAAACCAAAGTCAAGCCACTATGATGTGATTTTTCTCTCTTAGAATACCACATCATTACACAAAAATTAATTGTGATTCTCATCAACAGTACATTGGTTTTTGAAAATGCGCATGTTTACCAACATTTATCTTACTTTTTTTTTGCTTTCGTGAAGTTATTCGTGTTATGTGTTAAAATATGATACACCTTGAATGATACTTAAGTATGTTTTATTGAATTACCTGAAAAATTCTTGCAAGACAAAGATATAAACAAATATTTTGATTTTTGTATTTTTCATACAAATGTCTTGGAGGCACAAAGTAGTTCCTCATTATGTATGATGAACAGATGATAATTGTATAGTAATGATGTACCTTATACATAATATATTACTCTTAAAAGCAATTCTTTTTCAAATCACCTTTGTTTTGAGGGTAAATAAGTGAGTCTAGCAGAGTGTGGTGGAGGTGTTGAGCGCGGAGGAGGACCGGCGGCCCGTTCCCTGTTCCTGTGTCCAGGTTGTCCACAGAGTTCCAGACTGTCCACCGGCAAGATGGGTTTCGGTGAATACCCCGCAGCATATAACGCCACGGTGCACGGGCCCTACGATCCTGCCAGATTCTATGGCAAGGGTAAGTATACGAGGGTGCCACGGGAGGGCAAGCCAGGCACGGCGGCAGGGGGGCGAGAGAGGGAAATAATAAGAGGCAGGGAAAACTTGGTGACCCGATCAGCTGATTGGGCGCACGGTTTACAATTAACAAATATTTTTAATCCAAGCTTTGATAAGTTGCAAATATTACCATTTTCAAGCTTACCTATTTCGATAGCATGCAAGGTCAAAATATATTATTGGACTCCCATCCCTCAATGAATTTAGAAATATTTAATTAAATTATTACACGACACTACACCACTGGCCGTAGTTTGTTGCTTGTTGCTGGTTTACTCTGCTTTGCTACCTCTCGTGTCATGTCACTGAATAATTTGAGGAAAGGTTTATTTGTAACCAAAATATTGCTAAACTTATTGTTATAAACCAATATATATCGGGTACTCCGTAATGTAGGGGTAGCACGCTCGGTTCACAACCGAGAAGTCCCGGGTTCGATCCCCGGGCGGAGCGGAAACAGTTGGGCTGTTTCCTTAAAACCCGAGCCCCTGTCCACCCAGCAGTGAATGGGTACCGGGTGTTAGCCGGGGGTTTATAACCCGCCTCCCGGGGTGCTGGCTTCGGCCAACTCTATAAGCACATAACAGACAGCTCTCTAGGGGTAGTCTGAAAGAGAGCTGTCTGGTTACAGTGGAGATCCATCTCAGCTGCGTCATAACTGACGAAATTCTTCAAACATCAAACATCATCGTATTTTCCGGCGTATAAGACGCACCTCCGCATAAGACTTACCCCTATTTTACAAAATTTTGAGAATATAAATTTAAATCTTTAAAAAAAATGTAATAAATTAATTATAAATGATTAAAAAAGGGTTTTGTAGGAGTAAACAAGGTATTACGGTTTAGGACATCGAGCTTGGCTATTCTAACCTTTTTCATAGCGTAGATCTCATTCTGATTCCTTTGAACCCCATTTCTCATGGCGCAATTGGATAATAGCGTTACATGTCCTCCCGAAAATTTATCATTATTTCAGCCAGAAACGGTTCATTTAGGTTAAATCACATTAAGTTAGGTTAGGTTAGAGGTGGGGTTTGCTTTAGCAACAGATGATATCAGGAAAGAAAAAAAAATAGTACTATGGCATTGCGAAGTAGAGCAAGGTTTGCAGGGCGGGCACCCCCTACACCTGTTAACAAATATTGTTTTCCGAGAAAAACGAGTGCCAAATTAATTCCAAACATAGCAAAACCAAGTCTCTGCCTCGAAATCGCGGGATGACCTAAACCGTAAATGTATCAAAAACAAATGGTTTTGTGCATGTACTCAAATACAATATTTTATACAGTGTGATATTTAATTCAATACATGGACATTGGTTATGTAACCTAACCGAACTGGGAAGGCTGCTTTATAAAGACTGCAAATAGTCAGATCTACAAGTTGAGGACAGTTATAACTACATACCTTGTATTAAACTGCAGTAGAACATAATTATTTTTTAGCACTGTGAACTGGTATTTCTTGGTAGCTATAACAATGAAAACCTGCATATTCATGATATTAATTTGGTTTTTCTTCACAGTTGACATTCCGTTCGGAGAGGTGAAGCTTGGAGAAGTTGGTTCCTGGCTGGCCCGCCGCAGCATTGGCGGCATCCCCGGGGCCATGTCCCGAGCCTTCTGGAGGTGGCAGCACAAGGTGGGCCAAAACTTGTTTTATGAGCCCGCACGCCTATGCTCGGGGAAATGTTGTAACGTGGTTAGAAAGGAGACATGTATCTGTACACCCAGACCTCGTTTACCATCACGAAAATTCAGTTACGCAAAAAAGCATGGTACCAGAATTCAAAGTTACGCAAAAAAAAAAAATTAGATTTGGAGAATTCAATGGGAACATGGGATTTGTTTAATACATTTTTTGCTTAACGCAAGATTTTTCAGGAACGTAACTTGTGTGTTAAACAAGGTCTAGTGTATAGCCTACATATATCTAATATCTATATATTCACCTTATTTTTTATCTCTTACAAATTGACTCTTTTTCTTCACATCTTTTTTTTTTGGAGGTTGGTTTCATGTGTTCAAAGGGATCTTATCACTTGATTGCAGCATTTTAAGTGACAGTTATTTGCAACCTTATCAAATTTTTTTTCACTCGAGACTTCCTTTGGCTTTTATACCATGTGTTTCTTGAATTGCTTACTTGTCCTCTCTCTTCACTTCACTCAGGCATCCTCAGCTTTTCTCACCACATGGCATCACCAATATAGTCACCTTGTTCTCAATACTTCACTGGTGCATTCTCTCCAAATCCTGCTTTACACTTGCTGGCATGCAGTAACATTGAAGTATTGACCTCCATGCATTTTCAACATGCTCTAACTTTTTGATGTCATTAACTTTATTGGCCAATATTTTACTTCCATATTCCTTAAGTAATTGCATTTCTCACACAATTTAGATATACAATGTACTTTTAAAATACAGGGGAACTCTTATTGTTATTAGGGTAAATGACTCCCTCAATTTTAATTCATATTACATACAAAGCTGCCTTTTGGGCCATTCTTGTATTTGTCATAATTGTCTGGTTCTGTAGAATAATTTGTTGTGCATAGCAGACTCATCTTGAATATTATTACTGGCCTGCCTTGACTGTTATTTGGTTATGGGTGGTCATACCTACCAGCTAAAATATTTATCTTGTTCAGACTATTCAATACACCACCACACTTCTATGCATAAGGATGTTTTTATGATGTGGGGTTATTTCTTTTATCCCTAATTGCAGTACATGCTGCCCAAGAAGACTGGCTTCGCACCCTTTGCCCAGCTGTGTGTGGGCAGCATGATCGTGTTCTACGCCATCAACTATGGCAAGATCGGTGAGTGTGAATGAATATTTCTTTATTTTGGGATTTAAAGGAAAGAGCCCATGATACACAAATATATCTGATCCAAATGTGTGTCTCGAATAATTTAACTGGTAATATTTTACTATAGGGCCATAATTCTTTACATAATTGGGGGTATGGTTTCAGTTTTTACCTTAATGGATTCTGTGAGAAACTCCCTTTGAGTTTCTGTCGCAGATTACTACTTGCTGTGATATCAAATGTTTTTAACCCGTGGGCTGCGGCAAGCCTTCCGGAAGGCTCTGCTGAGCGACTGCGGCAAGCCTTCCAGAAGCGCAATTTTCAATTGCATACAAAAACCGCGCCAACATTCGTAGAAGTCTACAAACTGTGTCACTTATACGCCTTGATGTCAGCCCTCGATAACACACACCACCATCTGCCTAACTACGCTGTACGCAGACATACCACTCCTTGGGTTTTTTCCCAAGATCTTGGGATGTAGGTCCTGGCGTTGGGATATTTTTTGTCTATCTTGGGACTTTTGGAGGGATTATTCAAGTATTTCTCCAGTAGTTTATCTCAAGCTACGGTACAACGGTACCTATGGTTACCTTGAGATAAACTACTGGAGAAATACTTGAATACTCTCCTCAAAAGCTTGGGAAAAATCCCAGAGTGGCCCAGTGAGTGGCACCCCTGATCCCACCTCAGCAGTCTCTCGCCAGCGGTTTGGTGCCATTCGCGCCAGATATTTCAACTCCCGACCACAACCACACCACAGCCCCATACGTTTGTGTTAAAATTAATATATTGCCGGATGCGTATTTTTACTACCTTGACGATGTGATTTTCATCAAATTCTGTAATGGTCACTGTTTTTCTCATCCCCGCACTGGTGGCACTAAAAAAATCTTTGCTCCCGCACTTTCCGGGTTAATAAGGAGCGAGGGTGGTGTTTGCTTGCACCTAACTCTTCTTGTGACCCGCATGGCCTCTCCCTTTCCATGAACTTTTTTCACGAGGGATTGGCGTAGGTTAGGAGGTTAGGGCATGGGATTATGTTCAATACAGAGTATTGTATTGAAAAATTAAGTACTTTAGAAGTAGAGGCAACGGATATAGATAGATGGAAGTGTATCATCGGCCGTCTAACCTCATAAGATATGGCAAAATCTGATGTTAAAACAAAGATTATGTTAAATTAGGTTAGATGAACTCTACTTTCTGATAAATGCCACCCTGTGTGTGTGTGTGTGAAAAGAACTTTCCATGAAAAAGCATCATTCTGACAATGAAGCCTTGTATAAAAAAAAAGAGGCCACCCACTATGCTGTCATTACACTCAACTTTTAGTTTTTGTCTCAAAGGCCTTGTCCCTTCCTTGTACAACAAACTAATAAGTATTATTATGCAATCAAATTCATTACTGATAGCTCAAGAGCCAGAAAAATGCTAAATCATTCTTTTCGGATAATTTTAATAAGTTCTGTCGCAGATATGACAATTTTGTGAAATCACCAAGAGACGGAAATAATGTCACAATAAGGGAGAGGCTGTGACGGAGGGACGTGGGCGGATGTCCCTCACTGAGCAGATCATGCACTGTTGAGATCTTTCTTCCTGCATGCACTACTTTGCCTTACATAGGTATATATGTTGCAGTGCAGAGACTGTTTGGTGTCTGCGGGTAAATCCTTTATTACTTTTAATCTTTTCTTTGACAGTACACCACCGGAATCACAAGTACCACTGGTAATCTACTGAATCTGCATCATAGCTGGGAGCAGTGACAACAACTAAGCCTTCTGGGGAACAGCAGGGTGTTGAAATGTAGATCAATATATAGAGATGGAAGCAATGGAATGATGCATTAGAATGAAAGGTTTGGCGAGTGTAAATTTGTAAATGAAATAAATCTAAATAGTATATTTGTGAAGTCTGATTACTTTTTACCTGCTGACTTACCATGTCTAGGTCAAACTGACTGTAAACAGTTCAATATGTTTCAAATATGTCTCTTGACAAATGTAAATGCAAGTGACCTACACGGCAAGGGTACACAATACGCACATGTACACACTCTACATCCATTCTTACAAGAATGAAGGATTGCTACCATCAGTTCCTGTCAGGATATTGAGGTCACACGGCTTACATCCCGTACCTATTCTGTGCTAGGTGAACAAGGGCTATAATGTGAAAGACAAGCCCATATTGTCAACACCCAGCCGAGGATTTGTACTCTTATCCTTCTCGGGCCTCTTGGTTGTGAGGCGCTATTACACCACCAGGCTGCTATATAGGTTCTTAAATCATTGAAATAAACCATGCTATGCTGTGGGAAAGTCTCTCTTGTTTAGTTCTTTTAGATCTTAAGGAATTCTTAGTCTGGGTCGTTAAAATATTGTAGCTTTACATTTCTGATTTTTTTCACCTTGCTAAAATGCCTAATGTTCCTCTGTATATCACGAATAGGCTCTGATATTTTCTTTTTTGTCATTGACCTGATGGGTGCTGGCTGTGTCACTGCTCCAATTATTTGCACTTTATCCTTCATAATGGTAGACAGGTGACATATAATATAAGACAAGGTTACCGGCTAAAACTGATATGAACTTGATGCTATTGTGTTATGGTTTTGGGTAATTTCATTTCTGAATTATCTGCCTCTTTTTGCAGATACTCGGTTTCGTATTTACTTTTTATCATCGTTCTTTCATCTACACCAATAACTCAATGCAACCTCACTTTACGAAAATTTAGTTTCGTAAAAATATATTCTTTACCAAAATTTGTTTACTGTAGGAAAAATCAATTTAGGCACAACATTGTTCTAAAATTGTGGGAGCACAGGATTTGTTTGACGCATTTGCTCTCGATGCATGATTTTCCATTAACGTAGGTAACGTTCAAAGAGGGACAGGTGTTCAGGCAAAGAGACCCAGTGCTGATGGAAGGCAGTCTGTTCTCTCAAGTACATAGACCACTGTATCTAAGGTCTAAGGTGTTAAACAAAATACATCCAGGATAACTCTGAAATAAGTTGATGCATTAATGAATGGGCTTTGACGAAGAAGTTGGAGGATGTGTTGGTTTGGTTGTGATGGGAGAATGTTGAGGTATATGACTGAGATCACATGGAGAGATGAAGTGTCCAGTGAAGAGGTGGCAAGAAAATGTGGATTGAAGGAGCTGAGTACAGTGTTGAGAGTAAAGCGATTGAGGTGGTTTGGGCATAAGAGAGAAGGTGGTGAGGCATTGGGGAGAGCTGTTAGAGTGGAAGTTCCAGGTCGCCGTCCACCGGGCAAGCCAAGGAAGACATGGAGGCAGTGTGTTGAGGATCTGGCAGAATTGGGCATTGAAGAAGTTGAGGCAACGGATAGAGATAGTTGGAAGTGTATCATCGGCCGTCTAAACTCATAACATATGGGAAAATATGACGTTAAACAAAGATGATTTCATTAATCAGGTTTCAATGAGAAAATCCATAAAACAATTTTTTTGAATTTTAAAATGCAAGATCTTGACATTTATAGACAAGGTTAATTATATTATAAAGGGATTTTTTTTACAGTTTTGAACAACAAATAGGCGATTGACTTTTTACCTGAGATTGACATACAATTATTGGTGGATGATGTGTGGTAGACCAATATTATTTTTAATTTCATTTCATTATTTTTTAATGGTATAAATTAACTATAGACTCACATGCCTCACAGGGTTCATTGTGAAAATGGCTCGACCAAAATAAGGCTTTAACCTGCCCCAAAAAAGTAGATCAGAAACTGATGAACTTTGACTACAAAATTCAAATTAAGATTGTTTTTATTCAAAAGCTATGAACACTAATGGCACAATTCTCATGTTGGCTTTAAAGTCAAACCCGAGCCAGCACTTCAGCCTTTCACTGCCGAGGCATCAAAGGAGTGACGCTTCCTGTATTGCACGTTTAAATTTTTTTTTATGGAAATATCTTAAATGTCATACCTATGATGACATGAGGTATCTGATTAGAAAAATATAAATCAAACTGAGATCATTCATCAAATTATAAAAATGTAATCCATTATATCATCAGAATCAATGACATCTACCATATCAACATGATAGTTGGCGCCTCTGGCCAATTTCCCAGCGTGGGCGTTGGGCGTGCAGTTATTGTACTTTCCACATTGACATTTTGAGCAACACTGACACAATACAAAAGGAAATAATTGATATATAGGTTGAGACATTGACCAAGATGCCAATAAATGACTGTTGATTGCACCCTGAAGCAGAGTGCACAGATTAGTCATAACTGGCCGACCCGGGTACGGGACACCAGAAGCTTACAGAAAAAATGGTGCCCGTATCCAGGTCATCGGCAGCAGGTGGGTTACACGGGTGATGTTACCGAGAGTATGTGCAGCCTATGTACCCATCCCTTTCTTGGTTCTAGAATAGCCACCTAGGAAAATAACTTTGAAAATGTACAAACTTCATTTAATGAAGGCATACATTTCAATATAGCTAAGGAAAAGATGTAATGTGCCTCTCCACATGTACACCTAAATTCATAGGTTCTTTTGTAGTCAGTATAATATTCTAGATGCATTTGATCTCAAATCATTCATTGCCTGGTTCAAACTTAGTGGTCTATCCCATTGCTCTTATTAGTGTGGTTTAAGATGAAGGCAAATTGTCTTGTCATTTTGCTAAAATCAAAATTATATGGTCATGAATTTCAAATTAAGAAAGATGGTAATTTGAAAAGAAATTTCCTACAGATACTCAGAGCTGTGCCATATATTCTTTTTGTCTGTACTTAACTTCTGTTATATAAATTTTTCATAAGTGGACATTAGAATGATTGCGGACTAGTATTAAATAAAGGAGCATCATCAAAGAGGTGATGTATACATACACTACTGGTGTATAAGCTGCAACGAATACCCGTAATGAGGTAAACCATACTCCACAGTCTTCATATTCTAGCATAGTGCACGGCATGATGCAAAGGTTAATTCAGACTCAAGAAGTTTTCTCAAAGTTCAGAAAATGCTCTCTTAAATTCAGTACAGCTGTGACCATACATTGATTCCTGACTTTGCTGGCGGAAAGCTGAGCAGTTGTACCGTAGTCTTTGTTTATCTCAACTTTTCACTTCCCTTCTTTCACCATGGGTTCCAAACTTTCAAGTGAACAGTGCAACTTCATAGCAACTTCAAGCCAGTGAAAAAAACTGAGTTGGTAAATATATTGAAGAAAAAATTTGAACAGGTTGGTCGCACAGAGGATGTACAGACACGTGTCTGTGGCTAGATAAAGACTGCTTCTCATTGTCAATATCTATTTAAATATTTGCTGGCATTGGCAATCCATGCCTAAAAATCTGCATTGGAAAGCAGTAATAGTAGCTACAGAAATGTTGATTTCTTGCTGCTGGGATAGGCAAGAAACTGGACCAATTCCTAGTTTTTGTACTCAAGCTAAATCGCTTTTGCTTTACAGTATATCTTATTTCACAACACCCAAATGTAAAGCTGGCATGATTGTGGTGAAGCCAGATCACAAGAGTGCTTAATGCCTGCTTGCCTCATCTGGAATGATGTCACATGGAAACATAAATTTTGGCGATTAAAAAGAAAATTGTTGCCCATTGTATGGTACACATGACAGGGCCAGATAGGACTGAATACCTAAGTAAATGTACACAGTGAGGAACCAAAGACACAGCTGTAGTGGTGGCTTACAACAGATGAACTTTGAAATAGGTGAGGAAAATGTATTGGGCCTTCTGGTGGTTCTGCGTACCACTCATCAACCCCCAAACACGGGCGTCACCACTCCAGCCGAGACACTGGTCACGTAGATAAATATATAAACTCAAAATTCATAGGAAGAAATAATGACAGGATGCATTCATAACATAGGTTGTCATGAATATGTTCATGGTGAATTTCAAACAAGAGGGTTTGTTGAGCGTTACCGTCACATCAGAGGCCTTGTGCCATTTTGTTCCTTTACGTATTATCTCGGCAGTGATCAGCTGTGATTGGACGAGGCAAGGCATTCTGCAAAGCACTCCAACCAAGCCTCAAGCCAGATTTGCTCTCACTTGATCACCAAAACGTTCCTGTTAATACTCAATCTCTTTCCTCTTCCTTGACATACAAGGATTACTTTACAAGTATGACTCCTTGTATATATATAACCTTGCTCCTTTGCCTTCATCACCCAGGATGAAACTGCAAGTACACCAAGTTTGAAGCAGGTCTGGTGGTGTGTCTTGGTTGTTGCTGGTCCATGTGTGGCAAGGTTATGCAAGCAGATTTGGCCTTAATTAGCATCATCAAGTTGACTAACAAGCAAGAAGAATATATATATATATATAGTATAAGTATATTTAAAAAAAGTATTCACTCCTTGAGTTTTTATAACTTTGGACAGGGTTACCCCAATCTTATTTTCCTAACAAAACCTTACTTTGTTTACTTCACTGTGTTTTTAGGAACATAACCTCTGCAGCTGGAGTGGAATAGCTGTATTATGACAGAAAACAAGATAACTTATATATTATTTATGAAATCACAAATAACTTTATAATTTGTCAACATATTGCAAAATTCTATTGCAAATTATGGATTTCCTTACGGTCCACATCAAAATTTCAATCAAAATGTTCCGATGTTCATTTTAAATGTGATACACACAACAAAGCACCACCAATGCTGAAAAGTGAATAACTAAAAGTGGTCTTAAGTCAAACATACCTTAATTTCATTGTTATCTTTTATGAAGCTAGAACTTGACCACAAATACTTAAAATACTTTAGAGCACATTCTACAATGCCCTTGGTCAAAATTCCATCTCAGAATTCATGAAACTATACAATAACTGTTGATTAACGGACATCAAAAGAAAATCAGCGTAATGAGCCGACTAATTAGCCTGTTTTCTCCAAACCACAATTAATCTCACCAGACCAGAACACTAAATTTTAGAATACACAGGTCACTAAGAAAACCCCTATGACCAGGACCTATCAATAAGTATGTATTTCAAACCTAGGTTCATTTAGCCTGCGCCAGAACCTGCTCCTCCTCCTGCTCTTCTGCTTCCTCTGCAGGGACTGGCTGGCCGTGGATGAAGATAGGAGGTCCTTCGCCTCTCACAGACTCAGCCGTGATGTGGACACTCACGATGTCTGAACCCGGGATCTCAAACATGGAATCCAACAGCAAGTTCTCCTGTGACAATAAAGAAAGACATCCATCGTTACTTATAAGAACATAAGAAAATCAGGAAGCTACAAGAGGCCGCGAGACCTACACGTGGTAGTTCCTGTTACCTAACACTACCTACATCCACCTTTCATCCCCATCTATGAATTTATCCAGTCTCCGTTTAAAGCCCCCTATTGACTCCGCACTGACCACCTGATGATATATTATCCCTAGATGTAGTTAACTTAGGGTTCACGAAAATGATTGAGCACATGCCTTTTACCTCACTGGGAAAAGTGCTTCATGACACACACCATAAATGTATAGACAGACATTTCTACAAGATTACTGTTCATCCTATGTATCCATCACAGGCATTAAGTGGGACAAAGAATGCATAGTATTCGTTAAGTTGACACAATGTTTTGTGGTCTTTAAAACATTGCATGTGTTTAATATGACATTACTATTCATCATGCCTGACAGGATATTCTAAATACGTATAAGGAATATCTCAAGCACACATGTAGAAGAATTTTTTTTTTTTTATGAAATATAAATCATATTCACGTACAGATACTTAATGACTGAAGGATCGAGATACCTAGGCCCGTACCAAGAGTCATGACGTAGGTCGAGCGACGACCTTCGTCATGACTCTTGGTACGGGCCCTAGACTCCTATTTTTTCCAGTAGTTTGTGTTTCATAACTGTATAAAACCAATGTATTCCATGCCAACAAGTGTCTCTGGAGACCCACCATGATGGAGCGCAGGCCCCTAGCGCCCGTCTTCCTCTCCATGGCGTGCTGGGAGATGGCGTCCATGGCACCGGGCGTGAACGACAACTCAACCTGAGAACAACACACAAGACAAGTTCATGGAAGGAACCATAACCGTTTATCTTGTTTTTGGCGATGAGTGTTCATAATTGTATCATAGTCAATGGCATCATAATCAATGGCATCATAATCTTTAATAATTTTCCCAAACTAAAATTTAAAGAAAATTTCATCTAGATCAAACAGGGGATGACATATAAATATAGCAAAAATATTCCATAGGCTTAGTCTAAATACAAAAAACATCCAAGTTTTGAGGTGTATTTTTTCTAAATACAATACTGATATTTTTTCACCTTTAGACACATGAGTTCCAGATATGAATACAAAAAGAAAATGGACATGGGCTGACACTTTTGCTCTTGTACCATAGCCATGTTGCTGCGAGTGAAGAAAGCTAAACACCAGCCTTGCCTGCATGCTCTGTCTTTCAGCCTCATCTGTGCAGTCGACTTACCTTGTCCATGCCAAATAGCATCTGGAACTGTGGGATGAGGGCGTTCTTGGGCTCTGTGAGAATCCTAACTAACATGGCTCGAGTCAGGGAGTGGAAAGGCACCAGCACAGGAAACCGCCCAACAAATTCCTGGAAACAAATTCTATAATCAGAAAATAAGTTCCTCATGCATACAAGTTTGTGGATATCCTCCAAACTATTCATCACAGCTTAAAGCGAAGGTAAAAGTTAACTCCTGAACAATGATTACTAAATAAATAGCCTCTCAAGACCCATCTTTAAAAACTGAGAGCTGATTGGATTATACCCGGCATCAAGAAGTGGAACAGGTACCCATTTATCAACCATCTCCGAGAGGAAGGATGAACAGCTAGGTAGGCTGCTAGGCTGCTAACTGTCCTGACCTGGATTCAAACCAGGGCCCACACATTCGTAGATAGGCATGCTAACCACTACACCACGGAGGCGATGACACTCCATAGATTCTGATAAATGCTTTTCTTCGATAGAATAAAGACTATTGACAGATGAATGACTGATGGAAGTCACGGAACACCGCATGTGTTTATCTCCCTACCACTATCGCCCCCACCTTTCCTTGCACCGCCCTACTCGTGCCATCACGGTCACCTACCGGTATCATGCCAAATTCAATCAGATCCCGAGCCTCAACTTGGGACAGCAGTGCATCCTTCTCCTGGTTGTCTTCCTCGGCATCCGTGCAGGCGGTCTGGTGAGCCACGTCGGCCTGTGAGGCTGCCCGCCGCCCGGCTGACTGCCCTCCAATGCCAAACCCGAGGTACTGAAGGGTGGTCATGAATATTAGTGACCACCTAGAGCAGTCATGTAAGCAATGTTGAAAGAGATCACATCCTGAGTTTTGAAAATAAAGTTCCTAAAGTCCTCCTAACAGTGAGAGATTTGGGTAAAAAGTGGCCTTGCCAGCATCTTCCAGGATGGTCCTCCATGGGTGGCAACGAGAGTATTACACCAACTCAAAGACGACATCACTGTACATAGTTAGCTTTGTATAATTAGGTGCATGTTTGCATGTTCAACTTGTCTAAACATGCACCCAAACAAATAAGGAAACACTTGTGTGCACGCACGTGCACACACACACACTAAGTATATTTTTCCCTAAAGAAGTATGGATGCATGGCCTGGAGTAGAAGAGGTGAAATGCGGGTAATGACAGATGTCTGATACAAATAAGACTTTTTCTTGGAGGGTTTGAGTAGGGAAAAAAAAACACATTCCGATCTTGCAGCTCTGGCTCAGCTGCTATGCACCTGTCTGCTCCTGTTTCCTGCAGCAGTGATGTTTCAATAGAAATTCCATTCAATTAAGTTTTCTATGCGTATATATAAGAAAGGCATCAGCATTTGCTCATTGATTACAAATGAATATAATAATGCTACTTACTTGATACTGCAGCATGGAAGAAAAGCACAAGTACCAATAATTACACAACAGAACTGGAAGTTTCAAAACATGTTAACTCAAAACATCTCTAACAGTTATATAACATCTACAAGGCAGAAATGCTGTCCATGGTTAGTGTGTTACATAATGTGTGTCACAATCACATAATTGCCAACATTTTCCTAGATCAATACACCATGTTTGGCAGCCGAGCTATACATCTTTCAGTCACGTTAAGAGCATCTCACCTACAAGGTACGTCCCCACCCATGGAGGTAACCCACAGGAGATGCCACCGCTACAAGGAACAACACAAAGAAAACCTGGCTTTTATAGGCCCTATATCCTTAAACTGAAATAGTGATGTCTGGACAAAGGGACCAAGTGCTGCTATGGACCATCTGGCAGTGATCTGTATGTCCTTCACACTTTAGATCAATAACACGTTACCATGCAATAGATATGGTTTCTGATAAGACAAGCGAGTTTGATAACTTAACAATATGTTCCGAGTATGAGACCAATTAACCCATAACTGATCAAACTATTTTACAAGTTATATATAGTATGATCACAATAGAAGCATTCGTTAAATGAAAATTTGATGATACAAGAAATATAAATCTGCACCATGATTCGCTGTACGTGGAATAATTGTTCAACGAAATTCATCCCTATAGCGATACCTGCATGTTTACTTTTCATTAAGTTTGTACCAGCACAATATTTGCAGCATTTACTAAAACATTATTTTCCTATTGTTGTTTAAATGTATCTCTATTCTTGTTAGAAAGGTAATCAAAGCAAAGTAATATGAGTAATGTGTCCAGTGCTGTATATGTACAAACGGGGGTGAGTGACAGCAGCAGCTGGAAGGAAATCAGTGAAGGTGGCACTTTTATGGGAAGCAGGCAGTGCTACACTTCCTACGAGAAACGCTAACCTTATTTATGCACCTCTTCACTTCAGCACCAGGCATTGTTCGTCACTTTTTCCTCACTGTACTCACGACTGTTGTGTGTTCGAGGCAGCCATGGGGTTGTGGGATAGTAGTAACTAACATTATCAACCTTCAACAATTATTCCTCTTTTTCAATTCATAATGTATAAAATTTTCTAAATATATTCTATATAATCTATATATTCTCTTTATCATTCTCTCGTCATCCATTCTTTACATATGACCATAACCCTTCAGTACTCCCTGGTCTGCTCTCCAGTAAACTACATCAATTTCTGCACTTGAGATATGCACTCCCATCATGGTTAAGGAAGCATGATGCCTCTACACAAACAACCGTCATATCATAGAAAGTGAACGTGAAGGGAACATTTATGTGCATGATTGACATATCCTGTATGATCACATGCGTTGTGTATTTGGCCAGTTATGGTTTATCACTGACTCATATAGAACAACAACTGTACTGTAGTTTATGGGATGCTCCTGGTATGACAGATCACTCAAGATTTATCCTTTTTTTCAAGACCTTTTCAACTGAACCTACTGCTGCAACACAATATTAATGGGAGAAGAGGTGATGGGAGGAGTAAAAAAGATGATGTCATAATGAACCTACTGCTGCAACACAATTTAATGGAAGAAGATATGATAGGAGGAGCAAAGACATGTCACAATACTCTCACTGGGTTCCATGCACACACCAACCTTCTCATTGTTTCTTCTGGAGATGATGCGGTCCAGGCCGTTGTAAGCGCCCGAAGCCACAAACAGGATATTTGTGGTGTCTACCTGCACAGTCTCACCACGAAGCTTTCGGGGAGAGTTGCGTTCCGGCACATTCACCACGGTACCCTCCAGCATCTACCCAATGGAAAAACACAATCATTCCAAACATTTAAATCATGCTTTATGAATGAAATCCCCAAATGAACCATTGAACAGGCATTAACTATGAAATTTCACGTAGTAAACCCTGAACAAAGACACTAAATAGAGCACTGAAAAAGTAAGGGGCACAGAGGACAATTAATGTATATATATATATAGTTCTGAACCTCTAAATTTTGCCAGTTAAATAAAAAATCCATTGTATTGGGCTTCGTAAAACTAAGGGTGGAAAGTACACGTTTACATGCCAGGACACCAAAACACGGCTGAACAGAGCCCCCCGGGACCCACCTTGAGCATGCCCTGCTGCACCCCCTCGCCCCCCACGTCCCTCAGCTGGTGGATGCCCGGCACAGCACCTATCTTGTCCACCTCGTCCAGGAACACAATGCCTGGACACAGGAGGGGAAATATTCACATTACTTCTATTTTAACTTTTTCACGAGGTGGTATCCAAAAGTAAAACTAAAGTAATGAAAAATATTTGTTGAAAAATATATTAGGATTAAAAATCTTTTTCAGAAGCAATAAAAATGAAAACTTCAAATCTCTGATATGTTTTGCTAAGGTTGAGATGCTTAAAGTTGTAGAAAAATGGAAAAAAATATGAATGAAAATCTAAATAATATCTTAACCATTTAAATGATAAGAAAACAAATCTTTACGGCTTTTCTATATGTAAATGGATATTTGATGGCGTATGTGATATTTTGTTTATGTTTTCTTCATTTTACTGATGTTTTGCATGTTTTCTTGTTTGTGTGATTTTTTTCATAATTATATTCTTTGTAAATATGACCAAAGTCCTTTTTTACAAGTCAGTCATATTGTTTGTCCAATGTATTTTGGCTTAATACAATAAATTCTGATTGAAATAATGCAATCTAGAAATCATACCCCTAGAAATGTACAAATCTTTCACTCATGTTCACACAAAATCTCACAATTATATGATTAGAGAATAAGAAATGAGTATAAATAAATATGGAATTTAAAAAGGATGAATAAATTTATACTTCTTTACAATAGGTTTTACTCACCGCACTGTGCCTTCTCCACCTTGTAGTTAGCGTCTTGGAGCAGCTTGGCAATCACCGACTCAATGTCCTCCCCTACATAGCCAGCCTGCGTGAGGGTGGTGCAGTCACAGATGGCGAAGGGCACATCCAGGCATTGTGCTATCGTCTGGGCCAACAGTGTCTTTCCTGCATCAAATCAAATAGTATGCCACAACTGCTTCTTTAAAAAGGACTAGAGACATACAACATAAAAACCTGGGATTCCATAACTAAACGTGTATCAAAAACATGTAACGGGGGAGAAGAAATTATGGGTAAAAGAACAATGAGGAAAATAGATCGTTCGGTTTTTTCTCACATCCAAAAAGTGGAAAGGGCGGATTACTTTTTTATTCTTATTTTTTTATGTAGCGAACGGGGTGTGGGTGGGGGGGGTGGGGGGTGTTATAATTCTAGAAATTCTCACATTTTTCATGATATCTTTAATTTATGCATAGATATATTTTTCTCTAAAGATAAAACCAGCAACTTTTTAAACTTCTGCTTCCCAAACATTGGATATTTCAGGTGATGTATTTTGTGATTCATGTACCTGTCTGCACAAAAAGCACATAAGATCATAAGGAAGCTACAAGAGGCCGTGAGACCTACACACGGTAGTTCTGTTACTCAACACTACCTACATCCACCTTTCATCCCCATCCATGAAATTGTCTAGCCTCCTTTTCAAAGTCCCTATTGACTCTACACTAACTACCTGATGACTGAGTCCATTCCAATCATCTACCACCTTATTTGTGAACCAGTTTCTCTTATTTCTTATTTAAATCTACGCTTTTCCAGTTTGAATCCATTACTTTTTGTTCTACCCTGAAAAGCACCTTACCTGAGCCTGTGGGACCTAGGAGGAGGATGTTGCTCTTCTCCAGCCGCAGGAGGTGGGTAGTGGCGTCCAGAATGTCTGATCCATGGGAGTTACTGGACACCCCCTGCTTGCCACGTCCTTGCTGCTGATCATCCATCTGCTGGTGGGCGTCCTGCTGCTGCTGCTGGTCTGATGCGTTCACCCCCAGGGCATGACTCTGACTGATGCCGGCAATGTGAAGCAGGTCTGAGGGAAGGCAATGAAGGGAATCAATTACTGTACTCTTTTTAACAGGTCTTTTTAACATCACAGGTCTGAGGGATTGCAATGAAGGGAACCAGTTACTCTACACTCTTTTAACAGAAAAAATAAACAGGCTCTTGACTGATTACTTTCTTGTATTGATAAACAAACATCTTCTGTAACATGATATACCTATTAAGCAGGCAACTCAAAACCTGGTGTGAGTGCATGTGTTTGTACAGATAGATGATGAAGTTTTCAAAAAATGGCATAAATTTATATACTGTACCGAGATCAACAATGTGTAAATAGGTGCTCTGTATTATATAAATGTTAAAAAATGAAGCACCACTGCAAGTTATGGACAATAAAATGATTGACCTACAGTATGAATAATATTTTTCACATACCAAGCATTTTGACGGAGACACACGTGACATATGGCTAGATTATTACTATTACTTCATAACTTTCATTGAATAGACTTTTAGCAAAAACTCATGATCATTTTCTTTCACTGCTATCCCATGGCATAAAAATAATAACAACTATGAGTCTACCTACCTAAGGTCCCAATGTCTGGCAGCCAAAGACAAGAAAAGGAATTAATGTTACATCATGAGGCACTACATCTTTATATTCTTGCTTCAATAATGCACAATTCAAGTTTTTTCCCCTCATTTTTTACATCACAAAGGACTGGCCAAGGAAAAATACAAGAGGTAACAAAAAATCAGCTTAGTTATCAGTCCCTATAAAGAAGACAGCTTGTCATCCTATTTGCTTCACTGTTCATCTATTGATCATTCTATATTCCACACGTTAAAACATCAGATCTGAGAGTATTCCTTCAAAGGCTATGAATATCTCTAACTAAGAAATTATTTTAGTAGTTCAGTTATTTTCCCTGTCCATAATATTCCTCTCCTGTAATCACTTGGAGTAGATTGTTTCTTGAAGCATATTATTTGCTACATGTACATTCTATACATAGGAGTTGCTGACTAATTAAAAAAAGTTAGTGAAATATTGCACACTACAAACTAGGAAGTGAAGAAATAAAATTGTTAATGAAACGCACATGCCAAATTTGCCCTTAACAAGTCTACCGAAGAAAGGATGCAAAGTATAAGACCAAGATAAGCCCAACCGGTGATCCTAGGTTCATATTCCAGCTCACTAAGGGGAAGGTCTGGTTTGAGGGCAAATTTTTGATCAATTTGAAGTTTTTCTGTTTTTGTGCTTAAGAATTTTCACTCAATACCTTCTAATTGAGCTAAACCTTTAAAAAACGTACATAGCATAGACCAATTAGTGTGCATTAAGATGATGCAATATCAAAATTTAAGGTCTACATTTGTTTTTTCATTTGTTTTTTTGGGGGGAAGGGGGCAATTTGTGTTCATATTTTTCGCATAACAAACCAGACCATCCCCTTTTAATGTAACCAAACACCATATCAAATGCAAACATGAGCGTGGTAGCCATAGAGGGATAACAAAAGACTAGCATCTCCCTTCCAGAATGTATCAGGAGGGTGTCACTGTGACCAACACTTTTGACTAAAGCAGAAAATGATATACTACAAGCTAAACCATCAGTCTTATGAGTATAGAGTGGATTTACTGACCCCTACCCCTGTTGGTGAGTCCCTGTGACATGGTGGTGTCCAGGTGGAGGGAGTCTGCCTTGGTCTGTGGAATATTGTGGTAGATGCGCTTGTAGTGGTTGTACACAGCCACACTCAGGACCTTCTTGGCTCGCTCCTGGCCCACTACATGCTTGTCTAGAAACTCATAGATCTGTGGAAGAGAAGGCATACAATTGTAAGTTATTGAAAACATTATTGACCTTTCATTTTTTCCAGAGTACAGGCAGTGTTTTATCCAATTACATGACATTTTTTTCTGATGTTTATGTTTTATCACAAATGTCTATATGAAATAATAGGATTCTGTTCAAAGGTCCTAGTAAGATTTATCCAAAAAGCAGCATAATCATAGCAAAAAATAATAATAATAAACGAAAGGAAATTAATATTCAAACCCTAAATGTGTCATATATCAGGACACCTTACAGGACACAAAAGGATAAAAAACAAAAAAATAGATACTATTTGCCAACTCCTTCACCAAAGGCCCGAGACAAACCTTCTTAGGGGGTGGAGGGGGTGCTCTGTGGCTGAAGGAATTCTTAGCATCATCTCTCTTCTCTTTTTTCTTCCTCTTTGAGTCAACTTCTGACAGCACAACAAAGAAGTGATGGCACTTCTCACACTTCACAAACCTTGTTGAAGCTGTTCATGAAAATAAATTATCAAGACATAGTAAATTATGTGATAAAAATAACATCAAAAGCAAGTTTTGAAAATCCTGAAAGTAAATATTTCTTTACTAATGTACATATATACAATATTGAAAACCAAGATTATATTCATATTTCCTCAAAACTCTATAAAAAAAAATTAGAATTAGACGTATAAAAAGCTACTGCTCCAGCATCTCCACGTCCACCAAGGATGACATTTCTTTTCCAGTCTGATTAATCTAAAATGATTTGGACAACTTCAAAATGACAGCTGCTTCTTCCACTACCATTCACGGTTCCTTTCACCCTAACTGCAAGATAAATGTGACACTGACTGTACTATGAAAAATAGGCGTGACTGTGAAGTAGAGAGTATAACAGGTGATGCAGGGACTTACATACAAATGTTTCCACATGGATGCAAGGATCCCCACACTTGGGGCAACACAGCTGGTTCTTCTCATTCTTGTTCTTCTGAGCATCTTTGTCTCCATTGCCATTGTCGCCGCCCGAGCCATCGGACGGTGGCCCTGAGGAGGAGGACTGCAGCCAGGCGGAGGTGGTGCTCAGTGGACGCACCACCAGCAGGGTTCTGCCCTTCACCTGGTGGCCCCATACACGCGAGCACACAATGCCTGAGGACAGAGCACTTCTTTAAAAAAAAAAAACCCGGTCATAACTATGCATTATAAAACATCTATCTGATAATAACAAACTGGTAAAGGTTCATTCAAAGGTCTAGTACCAGCCCAGATTTTCAGTGGAGAAACTGCAGCTGAACATGAATATCGATTCACTTCACTTCACTTGATATACTCACTTCACCCTCACCACGCCAGCAAACAGCACAACACCAGCACCACAACACTTCTCTGCACTACTGCACAGTACACATATTCTGCACATTAAACTTCACATGCAGTGCGAAGTGTCTTTAGCCTTCCAGACAGATTGTAACAATTATCAAATTAATAAGTTTTTTGGTGTCAATAAATTCTAACAGATTGAGCAATAAAGAAATCTTCCACAAGATGCATCAGGTGAGAAAGAGTGAAACATGGTGGCAAATCATGAACTTGAGTTAATGATAATGAATCAGCCATGGTCATCAACAGCTCCAATCTATGCAAGATCTATGCAAATCAATACACCTTACTTACCATTTTTGCTGATAGTCTGAGAGTTCTGAATATTCAGCAGCCGCCGCAGCGACCTCGCCCCCCACCGCACACTAGACATGGTCCTGCCCACCACGTGCCCGGCCACAGCTCAAAGGAGGGGAAACTATCCTTCAATTCAATCTGTAATTTGCAAAAAAGTATAGGTAGTAGTTTTTAGCTTTATGTCTTTCTTATACAAGTTACTTTCTTTTTCATACATAAGCCTTTGTCACATAAACATGGGGTGACATCCAACACAAGGAAACTTACTCCCAAACCCCGAAAAATGATTTGCAATTTGCACATACTTAACATTCAAAATAATATAATACAACATGCCACACAGAATGCTAATGCACCTTTGCTGACAACAGAAGGGAATATTGAGTTAAAGAACCTGACTGATGTATGAGAGAATACTTAAGAGGAGCACAGCCATTACCAAATTCATCTAAAGACAGCTTCATACATTTTTTTGCATTAGAAAAAGTAGCTACACACTGATCAAAAAAGGCTTTTGACCAGGAGCAAGGGAAATTATGTAATAATGAGCCCGATAAGTGTTTGAGGACATAAGTGACTATTAGCTACAGGTGATAACAAAAATTGCACTGATCCATAACTAAGTTTCTGAGTAACTAACTGAATGTGATGGTAACTCTAACATAGAAAGTGTCCCAGTGTGCAGAGGTGGAGTTTGATGATGGCGTTTGGTTATGCATGAAGAGTGTGTGTGTTATGCATCTCATCAACTTAATGATGCATAGGTAAATATTGTATTGCATCAATCACTCTGAAAATCAATAATTTTGATGATTACCTTCAATCTACATCAGATGGAGCAACTTTTGTAAGTTGTTGTATGTGGAGAAGGTTTCACAGCAAGGTGAAATCTTACAAGACAAATAGTCAATGCAGCTGGGACATGACAAGGAACAGTGAGAGGAACTTTGCTTTCCAAGTTCCTAAACTTCACCACATCTCACTCTCTGGTACTCACTTCTGTGGGATAGGTTAGGTTATGGTTAGAAAGCTAAAAAGTTATGCCCAATAACGAAATAAGTAAGTTATCAACTAACCTTGCATAACCTAACTTCCTCACTATGTTCCTTTTTCTTGCAAACTATCAATTTGCAACAGTGATGCTATGAAATCCCCCCCCCCACCCCATTAAACCAAGAAAAAATAATATACATATAATCCAAAATAATGTAAGTGATTAGGAGCAAACTCTCCAATAATAGCCCGGGAAGACCACCAGGTGTGAGATATAATAGAAAAGTAAAATTTATGTATTGCAAGATGTTGGTAAATGAGATAAGTAGGTTACACTGCAATACATCAAATGACTTATAAATTGTACCAAAACTAAACCTACTTCTGGTAGTTACTAGTCAGCCTACTAATAGGTTCAATAAGGAAGCGAGTCCTTAATTCTAAGGCAAGAAAAACAAATCATGCATAGGAACCGTCACTAGTTACACAACTAGAAAATCGGGTGGTATAAATTTACTTTATGACTGTTGCAAGATTTTCAGAAGTTCGATTTGTTTCGCTTAATATGTGATGCTTTTCCTAACGGATATAGTTTTTTTCTGTACAAATCTCAAAGAAGGGTGATTTTTGCAATTCGAAAAAGTTATGACAAATTTCTAAAAATACACTTTTTAGACGTTTGGACTGGAAAAAACACACCATTTGTAAAAGCATCCAATAACAACTTAATCAAACCATTAAACTAACCCAACCTAAACCTCAAACTAACCTAACTTAACCTATGAAAAAAATTAACGTTTGCACAACATTTAATTGTTACTTTCAAACTTGTTCTGATCTGTGGAAACAGTAGAAAGGTGAAAAATACTTGAATCCAGACAGTCATGTTCTAAATATTATCCAGTGTATACTTCCTATTGACCAATACTCTTTTGATATAACAGGGGGGGTGTCTGCGCTCCCCCCCAGACCCCCCTGCTAGTTCATTAACCTGGGCATTGATTACGTAACTCAACCTCGAAGGGTGGGCTCTGCCCCCCCAGCCTCCTTTGTGTTACTTTTCATTTCCGACGGCTATTGTAGGGGTTAGAAATCCTCCTTAAGATGAGAACGAAACGTTCAGGATACTTAAAACCACCGATCGTGTAGTGGTTGTAACTGAACTTGTACCGAAAAGGGCCTCTGTCTGGGGCCATACATTATCTTACCATGAAATACAAACAATAAACAGTTGGCATACGTAACACACACCATCACCACAACCTGATTTACCACTTCCTACTACCGGTACGCACCACCACCACCCCCTATGAATCGCGTTACGTAACAACGCTTCTCACACACTTATAACCCTTTTATCACAACAATCCTAAACACACAGTCTCTTGATAGACTAGGCAAGTAACCCTGGATGGTAATGATACCCTAGGCCAGACAGGAGTGAACACAACACCACACAAACGACACACACACACAGCAGCCTGCAATCAGCTGATCCCTTTGATGATGTCAACACAAGAAAGACCTAATTACATCACACAAATACACAGCTTCCTCGGATATCAACGCAGGTCACTTTCTTTCACATAGAGTAAACACACGTAATACACAGTTACAAGGCAGGTACGTTGGTGTGTGAGGCTATGGTTGTATAATGTAGCGTATCTGTACCCAGGCCGCACGTCGCACGTCCCCTTGCTGCAGCCTTGTGACGGGCTGGTTGCACGATGCACGACACTCCCACTCCCTCCCTGAGCCTGCTGAGCTGCCAGTCTCTCAGTGTGGCCTTGATAGGGGTGTAGGAATGATTAGCACAACTTACATAACACCCATTTCATTAATACATTACCTATGAGTGTATAGAGGAAATAGGAATGGTGATAAGTCATAATGAAAGTGGAATTACTACTTTTCTACGCAACTATTTTACGGTGATCACTGGCATCAACACGTCAAACTCAACTCAACACCCCCCAAAAATTATCCCCTGTATAGAGTACTTTCCTTCATAGTATAGTTTGTAATACGTCACATTACTAGTGTACATCAATGAAATGATTAACTGATGTATTGATGAAAGCACTAACCTTAACAAAATTTAGGCCGGTAGTTATTGTGGTGATTGGCGCAACACAACTGCTGATCAACGTCAACACTGGCAGTGGGTGTGGCTGTGTGTGTAGTGCTGTCACCATGGCACGCCTCACGCCTTCCTACTCGCACTGAAGGGTTTGATATAATTACTGTAACGTGAAAGACAAGCTTCAGCGAGATGTCAACCCCGCAAAGCCTGGGGTTGGACGTGGAGATCCTGCGTCGCCTGAGCTGTGACCGCCTGGTGAGGGTGTTGGAAGACGCACCCGGAGCCAAGGACCTCATTATTGATGGCGACCTCATGAAGATGCTCGACCGAATAGCAGGAGCCACACTACTCAGGTGAGGCTGCCTTGATTAATAGCAGGAGCCACACTACTCAGGTGAGGCTGCCTTGATTAATAGCAGGAGCTACCCTACTCAGATGAGGCTGCCTTGATTAATAGCAGGAGCCACACTACTCAGGTGAGGCTGCCTTGATTAATAGCAGGAGCCACACTACTCAGGTGAGGCTGCCTTGATTAATAGCAGGAGCCACACTACTCAGGTGAGGCTGCCTTGATTAATAGCAGGAGCCACACTACTCAGGTGAGGCTGCCTTGATTAATAGCAGGAGCCACACTACTCAGATGAGGCTACCTTGATTAATAGCAGGAGCCACACTACTCAGGTGAGGCTACCTTGATTAATAGCAGGAGCCACACTACTCAGGTGAGGCTGCCTTGATTAATAGCAGGAGCCACACTACTCAGGTGAGACTGCCTTGATTAATAGCAGGAGCCACACTACTCAGGTGAGACTGCCTTGATTAATAGCAGGAGCCACACTACTCAGGTGAGGCTGCCTTGATTAATAGCAGGAGCCACACTACTCAGGTGAGACTGTCTTGATTAATAGCAGGAGCCACACTACTGAGGTGAGGCTGCCTTGATTAATAGCAGGAGCCACACTACTTAGGTGAGGCTGCCTTGATTAATAGCAGGAGCCACACTACTCAGGTGAGACTGCCTTGATTAATAGCAGGAGCCACACTACTCAGGTGAGGCTGCCTTGATTAATAGCAGGAGCCACACTACTCAGGTGAGACTGCCTTGATTAATAGCAGGAGCCACACTACTCAGGTGAGACTGCCTTGATTAATAGCAGGAGCCACACTACTCAGGTGAGGCTGCCTTGATTAATAGCAGGAGCCACACTAATCAGGTGAGACTGCCTTGATTAATAGCAGGAGCCACACTACTAAGGTTAGCTCGCCTGGTTAGCCACCCCTAGTATCTGGTCATCATGTCCAGGGAGAGAACAGCGGGCACAATAGTAATAGAGGGGTCACTCAGATCTGCAGTCCATGAATAAAATATAATTGGATACATTGGCAACAAAGATGAGACTGCCCTGATTAATATGACATAAGAATTAAGAACATAAGAAAATAAGGAAGCTACAAGAGGCCGTGAGACCTACACGAGGTAGTTCCTGTTCTAAGGTCTCACTGTAGTCATGTATAGTGGCCGAACCATGAAGTTGTCAAGCGTTCTTCAAGACGCGTAACGGAGTACTGCAAGGCTCTATCCCAGGTCCCATTCAATTTTTTTTCAATGGCCGATGCTAAAGATACGGGCCAGTATATTTGATCGCCAAGGCTAAATATATTATAGCTGTGACCTTACTTGCCACAGCTAGGGATAAGCCGGCTGTATTTGTTCATTGGAATTCTCAGTGTGCTGAATACCAATGTGGAGTCTATTTTTTTTTATTGGAATTTCAAACTTTCACAATTTGAATCTTATAAAAGCAGTGTGAATAACCATAATTTCCCTCATGCTGGGCACAGTATAGGGGCACATATCTCTAGCTTTATAAATTGGCTACCTTAACTTTTCTTGCTCTGTCGATGGAGAAGCTTCACCTAGCTCCACATTGTTCTAAAGGTCCTTCACCTCTTCTTTGTGATGGCACGAGCCAGTTAGAGAGCCCAGAGAACAGTACAGCTGCGTATTATCTTCCTAGACAGCTAGGGAAAGCTCTCTCTCTCTCTTTGTACATTACTCTGCTTCAAAGCCTTGCAGCAATTCATGAACTAACAGCATATCATGCCGGACTGGAACTGAAATTTTATACAAAAAGTAGTTTTGCACTAACAAAAAAACAATGGGTATTAACTTTGCTGCAATTATTCAGTAGGTCAGCTGGTCAGTCACATTCCTCTCTATCAGACAATGACATGCGCAATAGACCCACGTGACGGAGAGCAGGCATGTGGCGGGTGAGAGATACACTATCTCACTCCTGTGTCTATGAAGTGGCTGATTCAGAGCCCCTAATCTCTGCTGTGATAGTCACCAACTTGTCCTTTAGACACATGATAAAGGAGGTACTTGAAAAGTGAGAGATGAACTATCCTATTCATCTGCTAGTCAGAAGGAGCGGAGAGTTGAACTGCATGCCCTGTGCAGTGGTGGGCGCCGTTAATCAAAAAGTTAACTTCGTTAACCGTTAATCCGTTAACCAAAAAATTAACTTCGATAACCGTTAATCAGTTAATTCTTTAAAAATGTAACTGAAGTTATCGATAAACCGTTAACGTTAATTTTTATTATAGAAAAAAAAATCAGTTTTTGCTCTAAAACCACCTAAAAACACCTTTGAAAAGTGCCAAAACTATAAAATGAGCCTTTATGGGGTTTTTTAAGGGCTTTAGAACCCAAAAACTAGTTTTTTTTGCTTTAGAGTTAAAAAAAAAAAAAAAAGGCAGATTTTAGTTTTAACTTTAAAAAACCTAAAAAAAGGCTGATTTCATAGTTTTGGCCCTGTTTTAGGTTTTTAAAGGCTTTTAGATCCAGAAAAGGGTGAAAAAAACTAATAAGTGGCGTTATATCGGGGTTGAAAGAATGACGCGTACAATATTAAATATGCTAAGACTACATCTGTATTGAAAATCTGAAAATAATAGAAACTTTTAAACGTTTACCGATTTTTATGAAATTTTTGGGTTAGCGGACTTGAGTTAACGGAAGTTAATTAGTCCGATAATGATTTCCAAAGTTAACTTAAAAGTTAAATCGTTAACGAAAATGTTAACTTAGTTAATTAACGATTAACGGTTTGGTGCCCACCTTTGGCCCTGTGCCCCTTGTGATGGCGCCTTGCTGGCCAGAAATGCTTCACATTCTCAAGGGGATTGCTTCTTCATACGTATCTGTGCGTGTTGATTAATGCATCACTGCAGTTGCACTTAATTACAATAATCAGCATCACATGTGTGGGAAGTCCTCACTTAATTACAATAATCAGCATCACATGTATGGGAAGTCCTCACGCCACGCATGTGTAGGACAGTTGGGTCACACCATGTTGACCTTTCTTTGTGTTGGTATGTACGTCGTGAGAACGGTTGAAAATTTTGTTAAAGATTGCCGCTCGAGTTCTAAACCTTCAAGTTTTAACACAAGTAAGTAGAGCAGTCTGAGACTGCAATCCTTTATCAAGGCTGAAAAATATCCCACCTGCTATGAAACAAACAAATAGATAAAAGATAAGTAAATTATAATGATAACATTTTTTTTTTTACTGGACAAAGATCTTCATTCAGTTGATCTTTCCCTTATACTGGCTTGGCCTTCAAAACCTTAGCCAACACAGCAGTGGTCTTGAGAAGACGGCTGTGTTGGGCTCCACCTTGACAATGACAGACGCCAAACCCTCCAGGATATTCTTGAAAAAATTTCTGGATCCGGATCAACTCAAAAAATGTATCACTTCTAAATTGGGCCAAGCCCCACCTTTGGTGAAATTTACATACAAATCCGTCAGTAATCCCGCTAACTTACAGACAAACAAACAAACCGAACCGATCACATAACCTTGGCTGAAGTAATAACATGGATGAAATAAACACTGAAAAATGATACCCTACCTATTAGTAGGCTACCTGCCTCATTACAGGTACCCTCTTCTCTGTTATTTCTTTCCTCCTGTTGTGCAGAATTAATTTTCTTGTTTCCTTTACTCCTTTTTTGGTAGAAGAGAAATTACATCTTGTTTCCTTGTTGCGTCCTTCCTGGGCACAAGGGCTGCTGTGTCAAGGTATCAGTGCGTAGGGAGGGAGTGCAATAGCATTTTGGGACTACAAGGAAGCTGCATATTCATTTAGCAACATTACCATACAATTCTTGAATGGTTCTTGAAGATTTCTAGCCAAAAAAACAGTGAAGCAAAACTATCACGAATATTAGTCCCGAGAGTGTACTTAAGACTACAGAGCTTTTCTTCCTCATCTCCCCTTCCTCTGCACACTGATAATTATCTCTGTTTGGGCATTACATTTTTTTTTTTTTTGCTTGACTAATAGCTTTGTTCATATAACTACTTATATGCAAAAAGTAATTACAATACCTTCAGTGTTTCAGAGGTTTTATGTAGTGTGAAATTATATTTTTCTCTGCTGTGCTTTATGCTGTGCGAGTCTGGCACAGGTTTCCCTTCAATGTTTCCTCCATTATTGTTGATGTTTGATGGGCCACAGTCTTTCTTAACCACTACTGCTGCAAATTTCATGCTGCAGGAGCCATGGGGTGGACAAGATGTACCGCCTGGAGAGGGTGCCGCCACCCGTGCAGAGCAGCCAGCGGGTGTACCTGGTGAGGCCGTCCTTGCTGCTGCTCAAGACGCTGGCAGACCACGTGCATGCGGACCGTGCAACATACCCTGAGCTACAGTGAGTGACTCCCCTCACTTCAAACTGGTGCTATGCAAGCTTAGGGAATTGGGCAAAGTAAGTGTACAGGTTTGAAATAACTGCATTTCAATAATTGCAGTTCATCAGGCAGAATCATATGAATGATTTCCATTACAGCAAATACTTTACCACGTATATGACTATGTTCAGCAGGATGCTCTTCCTTGTGTCTTGTATTTCTTTGAAAATGAGGGTAAATGCTCATTAATAGCTTTGTTCAGTTAAGAAATAATCACTCCAAAGCCAAGGTTATACAGTGCCAAGTTAATCTGCCAAGCTTCACCAGCATATCACCAGTAGCCTGTGTGTGCCACCAGGGTGCACGTGGTGGTGGTGCCGCGGCTGGCGTCCTGGGTCACGGGCCTGCTGGAGGAGGAGGGCCTGTACGGCGCCCTCACCCTCCATGAGTTCTGTCCAGACTTCATTCCTCTGGATGACGATTTGCTGTCTCTGGAAATGACGTCTTTCTTCAGGTGTGTACACAGAACATAAGAACATGAGGAAGCTACAAGAGGCTATGAGACCTACATGTGGTAGTTCCTGTTTGAACTAATATTTCCTTTGGTCACTGCCTTTGTGTGTACATACAATGATGTACCAAAGTTTGTACGTATTTCCATCAATATGACTTTAATTTTCTGTGTAATTAATTGTGTGCTCCTGTAGTACAGGTGTGTCACTTCTGACATATAAACAGCTATTAAATTCACTCGTAATTCACTTGTACACAACGGATGTCATTTGTGAATGTAGAGAAGACTCTTTTATTTTAGTCACTCGAAAACAGCCTTTATCCTTGGTGTGCCTGACTGTTCCGTGGTGGGAAGTGCACAATCTGCCACTTTCTAGAGCTTTAAGATCACCCACAATGATTATTACTCTAATTTCAGAGATGCCTTTCTTGAGGGCGACTTCAGTGGGTGTGTTGATGTGGCCCGGGCCATCACCACACTGCAGGGACTCTTTGGTCAAATCCCTTATGTGTTGGCCCATGGGAGGGCGGCCACGGCAGTCGTCAACACTCTGGACCTCCTCAACGACCAGAACTCACCCAAGAAGACACGCCAGGTCAGCCATAATTGTGTCGCTGTTTGAATATTTTACAGAAGAAATTTAATAGGTGGCTTATTTTGGCAAATACAAAAGTTGGTGATAAAACTCCCGACTATTTTAACATTGGGTGACCACATTCTTACCATTAGGCAATACATTGTCATTGCGTTATAATTTGACTCCTGTATGCATGAAATATTATTGATTATATTTTTTGGGTTTATTGAATGTACACAGGTCAACATTATTTCAATACAAAAGTTTCAAAAGTATCTCAGTGTACCTCAATATACTCAAAACTCATGCATAAACACACATACACATATTCTTAAAAGATACTTTAGGGGAATCAAAAACTGATATACATATTAGTTTTGCTGTTTGAAATCTGTCACACCCAAGATTTCTTCACAACCCGCTGTTCCTGTAGCCAGTGGTTTACCCAAGCCGCTTCATGCTACTTAACCCTCTGAACGCTGGCAACGAAATAACTCATCATAGGAATCTATCTATACAGTATAACACTCTCTTAATCATTCTCTCCTCATCCATTCTTTCCCTATGACCATGCCACTTCAATACGCTCTGGTCTTCTCTCTTGAGTAAGCTACACTGGTTGTCACAAATCTCTCTACCTTGTTGTTCCTCTCTCTCAATCCACCTTAACCCTGATAGTGTTCTTAAGCATTTCATCTCCAGTTCCTCTATTATATTATTTTGTCTTTACATTTAATGCTCATACCTTGCAGTCACATAGAACAGTTGGAGCTATAATTCTAAACATAGCCTTGTTTTTATGTTTGTTGGGGTTATTTGTGGTGATTAATTTCCATATATGAAATGTGGCGTAAAAGAATGGGATATAACACTTTGGGTTATATCTAAGTACCACTATATCTTTTTTTTTGTATAGTATGTAGTTGATTTAGCCCTTCGGTTTAGGAAGCTTCTTTCCAGACCAATTACTTATTTAAACTTTTTCAGGTATAGATTTGGTGCAAATAATGGATATTAATTTTCATATTTCGTGTTTTCAGATGCCAGAAATCAGCCACCTTTTCATATTTGACCGAGATGCAGATTATGTGACGCCTCTACTGACCCAGCTGACCTATGAGGGTGCATTAGATGATCACTTTGGCATTCACGCAGGAGTGGTGGAGTTCCCTGGAGAGGTAGTGGGACAGGACACACCCCGTAAGGTTCCTCTAAACAGCAAAGACACCATTTATGATAACATCCGCAATAAACATTTTGCCTCTGTATCGAGCTACCTCATCATGAAAGCCCGAGAGGTGAATGCCAAGAAGGAACAGGCACAGACCATGACCGCCAGCCAGATCAAGGATTTTGTAGCCAATGAGCTGCGCACACTGCAGGCCTGTCACGCCACACTGGCCCTACACCTGCGGGCGTGCGAGGCGATCACCAAGTCAGTGAAGCAAGACTTTGAGAAGCTGCTGACGACGGAGCACGGGCTGGTGACGGGGGCAGGCAATGGTGGGCAGGCCAAGAAGTTTATAAAGGACCGTATTGCTATGATGTTGCCATTCACCGACAACCTGCGACTGCTGTGTTTGTACAGCCTCACTCAGGATGGTGTTTCTCATAAAGAATACAAAGAGCTGGCTTCACAGGTCCTTGCTGCTCATGGACACAAGCATCTGATCACCCTTCATAATTTGCGGCAGCTAAGTCTCCTCAGTGCTATGGAGTCTTCAGCTGCAAGTGCTGGAGACAGCCCTGCCACCAATATACAAGGCCGACTAGCTCAGGTGACTTCTCTCTTGCCGAAGAGAGGGCAAGGGTGGAGGGCAGCAGCCAAACGGTTGAAACTCATCCCAGATCCAGACAAGACCATAGACCTTCACAACCCCTCACAGCCCAGCTATGTCTTCAATGGAGCATACACCCCTGTCCAGGCCAAAGTGGTGGGTGATGCCCTGAGTGTGCAAGGAGCCTTTACTCAGACTCTGCTGGACACCCTCAAAGTATTGCCTGGCACCACCATCAGCAGGACACCAGACGCGGGATCCCCTGCAGGGCCGCGTGTGGCGCTGGTGGTGATGATGGGGGGGGTGACCTATACTGAAGTGGCTGCCCTGAGGCTCGTGGCAGTGACCAGCGGTACACGCATCATTGTGGCCTCCACCTCAACCATCAATGGGGACCAACTTATTTCATCAGTGATACATAAGTAAGCCTAGTGATGAATGACATTGAAAAGCATTTATATAAAAGCCTTTATATTACATGAAGTATCTAAAAAAAAGACAATAAATCAAGACTATGAATGGCAGTTATTGATATCCTTGAAGGTGTGTTTGAGAGGGATGGGGGCCTGGGTGGCATCGCAGGGTGGGTGTTTGTCTGATATTTTGAGTTTTTGTCCGTCATTTGCATTGTGATGATTTTATATCTACTCTCTTTACTGTGAGACGCTCGTTCTGTCCACACAACTTGACATTATGGGCAGCACATAGGACGAAGGAAGGGGCAAATACATTCTATGTCAATCACTTCACCAGAGGAAGTGGTCCTGTGGTAGCATAACATTTTAATTCATCAATAAGTATCATTTAATTATTTTGTATATTTTTCCTTATAAGTGTCTATTTGATCTCTAAGATTGCTTCCTATTTTTCGTAGGAGAGGGGGGGCAAGGAAAGGTAAGGGGTCAACATTGAAATGTCATTTTCTCAATTAATTAAGACCCGATTTACTTTTGTTATAGCTCAAATGAAAGGCATTGATCTTATTTATGTTAACTACTGAATACATGTGTTATGTGTTGTGTGTTATCATAGTTTTTGAGTTATAAAAGAAAAGCAGATTTAAAAAAAATTGTAGGGGTCCCTATCCTTGCGGGTCCCCTACCAATTTTCGCAAAAATATCTGGCTCTCGTTATTTCATTGAAATGTTATTCTAGCAGGACCCGTTGCGCTCTCCCAGAGTGTAGCGCAGGTAACCACTGGTGGGATCTTTGGCTGCCTTATACAGTAGTAGCAATCGTGGAATCTATTATTTTAGTTTTTGCCATTTTAACCTGAAACTATTATTCCTAGACGAAATGTTAATAGGGAAACAAATGTTAAACTTAAAATATTCTTCCTGATTATATTATCGGTGTCTCAAAAAATTCCAGATATTTTTTTGAAATATTTTATTCTAATTTCTTAACCGTAAAAATATTAGTCTTTTTTTTCTTCAATTAATTACAACCCAATTTCCTTTTACTGTAGCTCAAATTAAAGGCCTTTATCTAAATACATTTATTACTCATTATTTTTACGTAACTATCATCTATATAGTTTTTGAGTTAAGGAAAATTTGATTTTTCAAAAAAAATAATCTCTTAGGGAGTACCCTCAGTGGCACCGCCAGGAAATTTTGACTGGTGTGGCCATGGCATAACCACTTCAATAAATGGTTAAGTTTTCATTAAATCTCTGACTCTGATCTGGGGTGGCCTGGGACCAACGAGATTTAAGGGGTGGCCACCCCTAATCCGCCACTGCACACCACATCGCCTTACTCAAGGGGGACAGTACCTGTTCGCACTGGGTAGTGTCAATATTTTTTCAACGAGGATTGAGCGCGTGACCGCAGAGTTGCTCGTCACGCTGTAGTGTGTGTGTGTGTGTGTGTGAAAATGATTGACTTAGTAAAATAACCCTTCCCTATAGCTGTGTTTATGCGCATATTCCTACCATAGACTCGTGAGAAATAAGCAGACCTGAAACATCTTACATTTCTGTGCAAATTAATACATACAGGGAAGGATTAACAGCAATGTACAAAAAAATTAAGAAAAATAGAGCTGCTGAATAGGCAATTAAGTATAGTAACATTTTCTGAGCAAATATAATTGCTTGCATGAAATAGAGGTCAACACGAACTCCCTAACTGTCGATGAAGATAAATAAAATAAAATAAATAAAATATCACACTGCCCAGCTTTTGAACATCTGTGCACACTGCATGACACTTGCAAAACCTACATGGACGGCTGCTCTTCATACTGGTTCGTGTCTCGTGTTGGTGCGGGAACTTCTCTTAACTAGACCACAGTACACCACCGTTTGCTGAGGCGTGATTTCTGTTTTTCAGCTGGCATAGAGAGCAAGTGCATGGATTCTAACGTCGAGGAAGGAACGGTTTCTACACACAGCTGCCTCCTTCATGATTGATGGGCTGGTATACTGTTAATGTAGCTACAACCGAACTATTGTGAGATCATGAGCCTCAATATGTCATTAAAACTCCTACAAACGTGATGATAAGTGTGTGTGTGTGATTTTTCTTCCTATGTATTGAGAGGTATTGAGATCCCAGGTAAGCGTGAACCAAATAATTTGAGGTGGATGACATTTCGTGTTACTCACCACGCACATCCTCATATTCTTTGAGGATAGCTTGAAGATTCCCCAAGTGCTCTTGACTGCATGGCTCTCGAGTCGCGCATGAGATGTCAGACCTCTGTTGATCCCGAGCTAATACCCTCCAGTGTTGTAGCGCAGAAAAAAATAATTAAAATAATTAAAGACTTGGGCTGTATATGGCTATCTACGCAGATGAGGGGTCATCATAAAGTATTTGGCACTTAAATATTTCCCCCAAGACGAGGGCACCAGCCGCCCTCAAGTGCTTACACCTGGGCTCCAATTTCAGCTCTATTATAGGCACGTACGAACAAGCTATCGTAGATACCCTGCCTAAGGGTATCGTGAACGACCCAGAAATTGACCATGGGCGCTTTCGTTGGAGAGACATGCGTGTTACCACCACACCGCAACCACCACTGGCTGCCGCAGGCGTACAGTGACAACTGGTTATGAAATTTTGAGGATGTGTGGGAGGAGCTTGCCAGAAGTTGCCAATGACATCTTGCGAGGCAACAGATACAACGGATAAAACAATAGAATATATTGCAGCTATGGACAAATTGGTAAAAATTCAGGAAGCACAGTACAAGATGGTTTTCTGATATATGTACTCTTGTTTTTTTGTAAAAATACTGTACAACAATACAACTAACCTGCTGGAAATCACTAGTTGGAGATTAACAAGGGATCTCGGGATCTCGACTCTGTCCGGCCAAGGGTTCGAACACGCGATCGATCATTACACCAGAGAATCTTCACGCCTTGGCCAGCGATTATCAACTACTGGGCTGCCAGATAACCGAAAAATCCTACGTCACATCTTTTACATGCAATTGGAATGATGTGAGAGAACTAACATTTCTAATATAGAATAGAGTTGATATGCGATACGTTACAATATTCCAGTCCACGGCGACGAGTGGAAACTGGTGTCCCCGATGATATTACGCTAAGTGATACCTTACCTAGCCTGTTCTATATACATTACAACCAATACTTAAGCACCATGTATTCATAAGAAAATCTGATATGATATCTTTGACATCCTTGATCGCAGGTTATACAACGTTATACAATATTCATCATAAAAAGGCACAAAACTTCCGCTGGTATAGGTCATTGCCAGCATGTTTGCCTGTCAGGAGAACAAAACTGCGGAGCCTGTTCTATATACATTACAACCAATACTTAAGCACCATGTTTTCAGGGGTGACCCATCAACACGGCACATGTATAAAGCTCATCTGACTAACGATGGCGGTCATGTGTAGGTAAGGACGATATAGGTTACCAGAAACAACCAAGGCACAACAGCAGCCACAACCAGCGCTGTCATCTTCACCTTCTTGAGGCCCGGCGCGTTGCAGCAGGGCGTGAAGCTGGGCAAGGTCCCCTGTGAGGTCGCTCCTGGACACACGCACACTCCACCGCTGACTGAAGCTCCGCACTCGCACAAACCTTCGTACCTGCAACAGTATGGCCGCATGTAAACATCCCCATACTAATTATACGTAGGTTAAAGGTGTAAAAATCTGCAGCTGTATATAAAGCGTTGATGCAAATGATCGAACTGTGTATGTTTTTATGAACTCCGACAACAACAAGCTCTCCTCGCATTCCCCCGTCAACGACAACAACAAGCTCTCCTCCTTGCATTCATCCGTCAACGACAACAACAAGCTCTCCTCCTCGCATTCACCCGTCAACGCATTCTCTATAGCAGCGGTTCTTAACCTAGGGGGTGGCGCTCCCTATTTACCTAGGGGGGCGTGAGCCAAGAGAGGAAAAGGAAGAACTGTCAAGTATTTAACTTGAAGCTCGGCCTTCGCCTTAACATGAAGCTCGCTCGCGATGGTGAGCAAAGAAAGTCGGCACAGAGAAGCAAGTGTGGGTGAAGAACTCTGCGGTGACGCCTTGCCACGGTTCACTAACTCCGTAGATTGGACTAGCCACGGAGGCCCCGTGATCTAACTGAATCTGCTGTATATGCAAGGTGTTAATGAATAATTATGTGCACAATAAAAGTGTTAGAAAAACGCATTTTTCCAGTTTTTCTTTCTGATTCAAGATTATTTTGAAATATCTTGGTTGAAGAAGTGAAAGGAGGGGGGGAGGGGGATTGAGGCAAGGACCAACTACTAAAGGGGGCGTGGTGGTAAAAAGGTCAAGAAACACTGATCTATAGCTACATTCAGGAGTTTTTTACTCCACGTATTTACATACACATTACTATTTTTCCCCTCCCCGCTTTCATCTTTCCTTTCCCTATCGCCACTTTTTTTCCTCTCTTATCCCATGCATTCAGGAACCTAAACTTCTCCCACTCATGTTGATTATGATGCCTCGATCTCTTTGAACCCCTTGAGACCCAGAGCGTAATTTCCATTGTAATGTCGCTACTATTAGACGATTTTAAGTGAATATAACCTATTTTTTATAGATTTGACCTGTTTAGTATCCTTGTCCACTAATTAATTTGGTATATTAAGTTATCTTTCGTAATTTTATGGCTAATAACATACGATTTCTTATAGCAAAGGAAAAATCTGGGTGTGAAGTGGTTAATCTCTGTTTCGTGAACTTACCTGCGCGCTGCCCACGGCCGGAGCGTCGAGGCGGGCTTGGGCTTGGAGGAGGCAGGGTGGGGCGGGTGGCTGTCAAGGCGGGACGGCGAAAGGATAACTTCAGTGTTTCCAGCGTAAAGATGTTGGCAAGATCGACACACGCTCACCTGCACCGGGAGAATAGTATATAGTAATCCCCAGTGTATTATGACTTAATTTATGTAAACCTGTCCTGCACTAAAAATAAAAATAAATGGCGTTACGACGATGACCGGCAAAGATGGTGTGTAACGCATTCATTCCGTTATCGAATGTCGTCAAGTCTCTCTCTCTCTCTCTCTCTCTCTCTCTCTCTCTCTCTCTCTCTCTCTCTCTCTCTGAGTTTAACGTTATAGCAACAATAGTCAAGCACAGTGATACACAAAATAAACAAAATTGCAGCTCAACCACGAGTGCTTAGTGTCGGTAACTACCTCATATAGCAGCCACCGCGGGTATCTGACATGGCTAAATGGTGAGTTACACCTAAATTTGCTTTCGTGCTATTTAAGTAAATGATTAATTTTAGAAAGTAACTCCTCTGAAAATGGTTCAGTGTAAAGTGGACCAGACCTTATGAACCTCTATTAATTTATTGACGGGTTATAATAAATGGCTAGTCAGAATTATGGGTGAGAATAGTGCTTTTCCAGGGACTGTGAACTTTTTTAGCACTGTGAAACAACTTAATCAAATAGTTCATAGATAAATGACAGTGAAGTGTTCCGTCCCTATTTCTGACGCCTCGCGAAACTCATATCCCATTAGGTAGGGGAGAGCGGGGCAGGTTACATTCGAGGGTAGGCTGCATCATTGCCTCTAACTCGCATGTTATCACACGTACATCGTCTTAATACTACTACTACTATAAACTACTACTACTACAACTACAACAATAATAATAATAAAAAAAGTTAATGTGAGTTAGAGGCAATGATGCAACCAGTGGCGTCACCGCGGGGGAGCTAAGGGGGACTTAGCATCCCCAAGTCAAGGACTCAGCCCCCCAAAAATTGCTGCTAGTAGCCTGCTACCCAAAAACAATAAAAAGGAATATTTATCCAATTTTCCATGCCAGAGCAAAACCTTATTTTTCACACTTTTATAGAAAAATTGGTTTGATGTTTCATTTAAATGTTGAAATATGTTTGAAGTATATTCTATTATAGAGATATTCTATTGAACCTCCGTTACCTCTTCCAAACCAAGCTGATCCCTGCATTGGGTTATTAAATTGACAAAATAGTTACCGTTCACTTCGTGACTTCTCAGTCAGATTCGTTTTAAGAGCCAGGGTAAGGCAGTGGGTGGCAGGGTAACACAGGACGGGAGGCATGTTAACACAGTGGTAGGCAGGTTAAGGCAGTGGGAGCCAGGGTAAGGCAGTAGAGGCAGGGTAACACAGGACGGGAGGCATGTTAACAGTGGTAGGCAGGTAACGGCAGTGGGAGCCAGGGTAAGGCAGTGGGAGGCAGGGTAAGGCAGTGGAGGGAGGGTAACAGGAGGGAGCTGTAACACAGTGGTAGGCAGGTTAAGGCAGTGGGAGCCAGGGTAAGGCAGTGAGAGGCAGGGTAACACAGGACGGGAGGCAGGTTAACACAGGACGGGACGCAGGTAAAGGCAGTGGGAGCCAGGGTAAGGCAGTGGGAGGCAGGACAACACAGGACGGGAGGCAGGTTAACACAGGGTAGGCAGGTTAAGCAGTGGGGCAGGTAACACAGGGGAGGCAGGTTAACGCAGGAGGGAGGCAGGTAAGGCAGTGGGAGCAGGGTAGGCAGTGGAGGCAGGCAACACAGGACGGGAGGCATGTTAACACAGTGGTAGGCATGTAAAGGCAGTGGGAGCCAGGGTAAGGCTGTGGGAGGCAGGGTAACACAGGACGGGAGGCAGGTTAACACAGTGGTAGGGAGGTAAGGCAGTGGGAGCCAGGGTAAGGCAGTGGGAGGCAGGGTAACACAGGACGGGAGGCATGTTAACACAGTGGGAGGCAGGTTAAGGCAGTGGGTGGCAGGGTAACACAGGACGGGAGGCAGGTTAACACAGGACGGGAGGCAGGTAAAGGCAGTGGGAGCCAGGGTAAGGCAGTGGGAGGCAGGGTAACACAGGACGGGAGGCAGGTTAACACAGTGGGAGGCAGGTTAAGGCAGTGGGAGGCAGGTTAAGGCAGGACGGGAGGCAGGTTAACACAGGACGGGAGGCAGGTAAAGGCAGTGGGAGGCAGGTTAGCAGGCGGGTGGGGGGCAGGTTAACACAGGATGGGAGGCAGGTTAAGGCAGTGGGAGGCAGGTTAAGGCAGTGGGTGGCAGGGTAACACAGGACGGGAGGCAGGTTAACACAGGATGGGAGGCAGGGTAAGGCAGTGGGAGGCAGGGTAACACAGGACGGGAGGCAGGTTAACACAGTGGTATGCAGGTTAAGGCAGTGGGTGCCAGGGTAAGGCAGTGGGTGCCAGGGTAACACAGGACGGGAGGCAGGTTAACACAGTGGTAGGCAGGTTAAGGCAGTGGGTGCCAGGGTAAGGCAGTGGGAGGCAGGTTAAATCGGCTTTTAGTTACTTTATGATGATCATGTACTTTATTCTGTTTAACTACAGTATCCCATGTACCTGTTTTTGTGCAATTAGGGAAATACCTTGAATATATTGTAAGTTTATATTTATATATTTTTTTCATTATCAAGATAAAACCTTACTGAGAAACAAACTAAAAACATACATTGTGCAATTCCTTTGTGTTTGTTAGTGGAGAGAGAAAAATGGCAATTTTATTATTTTGTATAAACAGAATAAATTTTTCTTCAAATTATCTAATTTAGTTCATGGTATGATGCATGGTATAACTCTTATTAATTTATGTGTCATGTAATTAAAGCTTAATTCCACTTTCTTCTCTTTTTTGGGCCTCAAAATTACCCTGGAACTGATTAATTTTCAAAATTACCCCCCGACCCCCCAGCTGGATAGGCTCGCTGCGCTCTCCCATCCCCACCCCCGGGCTAAGCCCCCCCAAATTTTTTTTCCTGGTGACGCCACTGGATGCAACCTATCCTCGATGCAACCTGCCCCGCTCTCCCCTACTCTTTACTCATAGGGTAAGCCATGTGAAATAATTATGATCCCTTCCAAAGTAACACTCCACTCACTGTCCCTAATTATTGTCCGGATATTGAATCTGTTTCAGTGCATTTTTTTACATGATAACTGGGCGACAAAATGTCTCCCAGTGATGAAAAACTGTCGCCCAATAATGACATTTTTAAGCTACTGGGCGCCGAGATAATTATTCATAAAATCCTTCTGGGATGTAGTTAATGGCTCATGTCTGTGTGTGTAAGATCCGGAAGTACATTCTTATTACTGCATAAAAAATAATGATTTGTATTTACATCTATTTCTTCTATTATTGCCTATATCATCTTGTAGAGCCATCCATCCATCTATAACCCGTCGATTGTTACGCAGTGAAATTTTGTTGGTGCCACTGGAAGATTCATAAACACAGCATGGATGTCGCCCAGTAAGATTTGCTTAAAAAATTTCTGATCTGTTTCTTAAAGTTTCCATATGATCTCCTTGACGTAGGAAACACACACATTATACAATATACAGAGAAAGCAGATTTAAGCGCCCCCCTTTTCCCCCTTTTATCCCTTTAATGGATTCTAGGACAAATATTGTTTACCCGAAGCTACAACTGTGACTCACCGTGTTAACAGACCCATAGCCGCTCCTGCTGCCGGGGTGCACCTCGCTACCTTGGCACTTTTCATCCCGTGCGCAGGCCGTCGCGGTGGCCCTGATGGAGCCGTGGTGGCAGCGTGCCTGTGTCCGCTGATCACCGTGGTGTGTGGACGCCTGCCTGCCTTCTGCCTCCGTCACTCGCCTCTCTGCTGTGTGAGGGGCGAGTGAGGTGTGCTCTTGTAGCCGCGACATGGTTCTTGCTCAGAACTATTTGTAATTTTTTTCATAGATTATATCAAAAGAGAAAACAACCCATACATGCATGGTCACATATTCACTAACACTGCAGTATTATCATACACTCAGCCCAAGCTGTCTTGTCAGTATTCATCTGACCTCGTCTTATTTAGAATAGAACTTCGCGACACTCGCATACACTCAGTCTGAACGTTCCAGACGCTAGTGTTCAGAGTTATTCGGCGCACGTTTGTTCCGTTCAATTTCGGTGACACCTATAGTATTACTCTCCAGAGACTTCCCGCAGGGCACCGTAGGAGGAATCCTGCGCAGGAAGGCTAGAGCATCTGCAGGGCCGACAGCGTGAAGTAGATGGTGCACCAGGCGATGATAGCCAGGCTCAGGCCTAACAGCAGCAACCCTTTGGGCCTGACCCATGTCTGCAGCTCAACCTGGTGAAAAGGATCACGGGTTAAAAGAAAGTTTGGGTGTGTTGTGACGTCGCAACACCTGTGCTCGAGCTGGACTACGTCACTCCGACACCCCGGCAACCAAAGCCTTTAAAATTAGGCTAATTAATCAATTTCCTAATTCTAAAGGCTTTGCCAGCAACACCCAACCTCTGCTAGCGCGTCCATGGAATCACCTCAGAGCCTGATACTAAAAAAAAAATTCAGCTATCTATAGTGTACATTTCGTTACTAAATCAATTATTGGATGTTAACACGTACCATAACAAAACGTGATCAATTAAGGACTACCCTCATATACGCACAGAACGAGCATCCCTTGGCATATCGACTCGCTAATACCCACACCAAGGAAGCTAGAGACAGACTCCCTTGACCCACACCGACCCCTCACCCTCAGATGACTATCTCTTCCTTGCACACCACTTATTCGTATCGGCGACTATCCTCAACTTTCACTCCCGCCACCACCATAGTAACAACACTGCGACCGCCACCGCCACCACTTTTACATCACACGGCCGCCAGCCGTGGATGGCGGAGGAAGAAGGTCAGCAAGGTCCAAAGTGGCCGTGGAGGTGCGGTACATTCGGGTCTCAGACGGACGACGACCCGACGATGTACCGCACGTCGTGTCATCATCCGTCTGAGCCCAGACACCCCGCTTGCCGACAGTTCCTGCCGTGACCAGGAGGGACAGGCTCTGTCGAGTGACGGCCCAGCGCGGTGGCGTGGCAGCCCATGGCCCCTGCTATGCCGGGACCAGGCGGTGGCGTGGCAGCCCATGGCCCCTGCTATGCCGGGACCAAGCGGTGGAGTGGCAGCATGGTCTCGGCGTAGCAGGGGCCATGTAGCCACGTAGCTACGGTGGTAGTGGTGGTGGTAGTAGTAGTAGTAGTAGTGGTGGTGGTGCCAGGCAGTGGCGTGGCAGCATGGCCCTTGCTACGCCGGGACAAGGCGGTGGCGTGGCAGCATGGTCCCGGCGTAGCAGGGCCACGCCTGAACCACTTGTTGTCATCAGCATCAGGGTGGTAATCATAATAACAACAATAATAATAATAAGTAATAATAATAATATATCATCATTGCCACTTAGTAGTAGTAGTAGTAGTAGTAGTAGTACCGTAGGTAACACTTTAGTCGCCACCTGCCCTAATGTCGCCAGCCGCCAACTATTACGAATTATAGCATCACTACTGATTTGTATGTGCCACTGAAGATGATACACAGTAGTTCATATCATGACTGTATAATCTACCCTGTTTCAGTGTTGTTTTATGCTTTGTATCTGCAGGTATATACGGTTTCAAATTTTCCTACTCGTTTTTTTTTTCGCGCGACGACGACGGCGGGAGGACACTCAGAACATAAACACTAGATGGCGACCTTATTGTTGGTCGCCACTCTGTTGATATTTTTGTAATTTATTCATTTATAGCCATAATATAACACAGATGAAGACACAAAATGACAGACTCTCCAGATGGACCCTTCTAAAGGCCGGTTCCCACTAGCCCGCTTCTACGGCCGCCGTTGCCGTACACCGCCCAACAATGACGTCACCATCATCACCGCTTGGGTGGTTGCAGTGGTAACCGGGCACAGTTTGCACCTCCGCTCGAGCGGTCACTGCCGAGCGGGAGAGATGACTTGATTATAATTTTGTACGGCAGCCGTACAGCGGTACGGTGGAGCGGTCGACTTTTTTGTGACGTCATTGTTGGGCGGTGTACGGCAACGGCGGCCGTAGAAGCGGGCTAGTGGGAACCGGCCTTAATTAACTTTCCTGAAATCATGAATGTAGAAATGTAAGTATTAACGCCACCAGACGTCTGTAAATAGAAAACAACTTTGGCCTGGCGACTTTAGTGTTATCTACGGTAGTAGTAGTAGTAGTAGTAGTAGTAGTAGTAGTAGTAGTAGTAGTAGAAGTAGTAGTAGTAGTAGTGGTAGTAGTAGTAGAAGTAATAGTAGCCACACAACACGTACTATCATAGTCACGGTATAGTAATACTAGTAGTAGTAGTTGTGGTGGTAGTAGTAGTAGTACAGTAGATAACACTATAGTCACCACCTGCACTAATGTCGCCAGCAGCCATATATTACAAATCATAGCATCACTACTGATTCATTTTGTTCTGATAAATCTGAACTGCTGTGCCATCACCATCATCATCAAATCTTCTTTTGCGTTTAGGTCCAGCTACTTTACCACGACCACGATACAGTTTCACCTTGATGTCCAGGTTTGAAGCAACTAGCTTTGCTTCATTCCACATAGATTTTCAGTTATTTCGGAGATCTGTCAGTTCTACAAGCAAGCCCTCTATGTTTGATGGGTCCTATGGGCCCATCAAAGCCTCAATGGGCCCCCCTCCAAAACCCCATGGGGCCCCCCCATAACCCCATGGGCCCCGGAGCAAATGCCCCGACAGACCCCCCTCTCGGTGGGCCAGTGTGTGTGTGTGTGTGTACTCACCTTCGAAGTCTCGGGTTTGGCTCTGCCGCAGGAGCACTCTGACTGGCTCTCCACGCACGGACATGATTCCCGAGGCAAACCCACATCCTATGGAAAGTTAAGAACACAAGAACATAAAAAAATAAGAAAGCTACATGAGGTTGTGAGACCTGCACGTGGTAGTTCCTTTAGTTAAGCACGATAATAGTAATAATAATAATGATAATAGTGATACCAAGAATAATTGACATGGTAATTCATCCTCCTTATCATCACCATCATAGCAACACAGCCCAGCCCGGCGCCTCACCTCGGCCGGCGACACAGTGGGGTGGATCTCCTCGTCCGGGGTGATCCGGTTCTCCTTCTCGAAGCCTCCGTTGTCCATCTGCGAACAAGCCAAGGTGAACCCTCTTTAGGATGACACTTAATTTTTAAGCACGATATCGATCTACAATACTACTGTATTCTCCAGACAAATTGCCTTGCATGTAAATAATCTGCATGTGTGTGTGTGTGTGTGTGTGTGTGTTGTGTGTGTGTGTGTGTGTGTGTGTATGTGTATGTGTATGTGTATGTGTAGTGTGTGTGTGTGTGATGTGGTGTGAGTGTGAGTGTGTGTGTGTGTGTGTGAGAGAGAGAGAGAGAGGGGAGAGAGAGAGAGAGAGAGAGAGAGAGAGAGAGAGAGAGAGAGAGAGAGAGAGAGACCTTAATCAAATGCAATTAGTATCATATCACATTTCAGTCGAGAACAAACAAAAGGTGACTCGTCATAGCTATCACACCAACGCTCCTACACTACTCGTTGACTTCATGCAACATAGTATAACAAATCTATTGCTTAGTTTTCTTATTACTTTTGCTTTATAGATGCCGTGTTTAGTCTTTTTTGGGGAAATAAAGTAGATCATTGAACAATATTTTCTATTTACCTCATAGTACTGTAGTAAGCATTTTTTTTTTTTGTAACCAGATTATAAGAAATGCTGACTAACTTAAAACCTAACCGCAAGGCGTGCTGTGGGCCTAAGTGTAAGAACGCGTATATCAGAAACAAAGTGTTGGTAACATTGCCATTTATTCAGACATTAGACTAAAAAATATTGTGTTAGTGTGATCCTATACATCATCTTGATCAGAATAAGTTCAAGGTCAGACAAATATGATGATTTCACTTGCAATATCTAAGTGTCAAGACCAAGAGCATAAATAAAGAGAAGGAGGAGGAACAAATGAGTGTTCAAAGTGAAGATGAAAAAGGAAGATGTTAACCCCTTGAGGCCCAGAACGTAATTTCCATTGTAATTTGGATACTATTAGACGATTTTAATGAATATAAGCAATATTTTATAGATATAACCTGTTTAGTATCCTTATCGACTAACTAATTTGGTATATCCAGTAACTTTTCGTAATAGTCGGGTCACTTAGGGCGGAAAAAAGGCTTTCGCTTCACCTTAGGTGAAGGAAGTATTTTGAGGGTCTTATCCTAAGCATTTTGTGCCGCTGAATCCGAAAATCGTAGTTGGGTCACTCGTTAGCGGTAAGTTTTCGCGCAATTTGCAATTTGGCAATTTGGCAATAAAATTGGCAATTACAAATTGCAGAATGAGAACCAGACGTCGTAGAGACCTCGTTTTGGACTCAAATTGAAGCTTATTAAGAGTGCATAAAATGTTATTGAGTACTCCGTGGTTGTATCTGTTCGGATTACTGATCTATAATGGAAATTAGAGATAAGTGGAAAAAAATTGGGAAAAATCTAAAAGGAATAATTTTGGCCTTAAAGCCTGAGTTCTTAATAATTAAAAACTAAATTTTAATTAGTAAAAAAAGTAAAATAACAAACAATTGTTCTTAGGACACATTTAATTAACGAATTTGTGCAAGGGTGGGTACAATTATTGGGTAGAACAGGGTATTTCAACTGAAAAATGCTTAGGATAAGACCCTCAAAATACTTCCTTCACCTAAGGTGAAGCGAAAGCCTTTTTTCTGCCCGAAGTGACCCGAGTATTAATCCAGAACACAAAATTTCAAACAACGAAACCGAGTCTCCTCCGCGTATTTTTGGAAAATAACAATTAGAACACAAAAAAATCCCTTACTTGCGATAGCGAGCGTTCACAAGTTGAAAAAAATCGAATATCTAGTCGTCTACGCCATCGACGTCCTCATGCCCATCTTCCTCGTCGTTGATGCACATCTCGGGGGAGCAATCGCAAAGCTCCGAACAAGGAGTCTGCAGGCGTTGACAGCGGCAGCGATTGGTCGAGCAGTTCGTCTTGCATCCGCACTGCATCCCATCCATGATACTTTGCGGGGAGGGAGGCAGGGTGGAAGGGATAGGCGCCAGGTTTGGTCCGTAGCCGTACTTGGTCGGGTCGAGGGTCACCAACTCCTTCTTCACAGCCCTCTCCCAGACGACGGCCTGTAGCTGGGCTCGCATAATGTGCTGGGTGGTGGCGTTGACTGTCGGAGGGGCCAGTGCTGCTCCAACCTTCTTCTTCTGAAGTGCCGTCCACCTCGCCTGCGGCAGAGAGCAGGTATATCCGTAAATTCTGCTCACGAATCGGCACAGCACGTCCAGGCTCTCTTGCGTCAGCGGACCAGGGCTTCGGAGTGTACCCAAAGCGTCGAGGGTTGCCTGGTCGGCCGCCTGGAACACAGGCCAAGCTTGCAACTTGCCTTTCCTGAAGAGGGCGCAAGTGGTGTCGCAACCAGTCAGAGCATGGAAGGACGTGATCACATCCGCGTGAGAGCCCAGTTCATCGTGGATGAGCTGAACGTTGAAAGTCGTCTTGCCAAGCTGGAGGCACGTGTTGGGAGGTATCTTGGGGAAGTGTCGGAGGAGGAGGACGAGGACGTCAGTGTCCGGAGAAACTACGGTTGCCTCCACATCTTTGTCGAGCATGGAGAGATGATATATCATCTTAGTGTCCGCTTCCTCTTGTTCTGAAGCGAACTTGGCTCCGTCCGGTCCAGAAGTTGCCACGGCTTTGTCGCGCCACGCGCAGACGACGCGTAATCCCCATGAATGGTGCTGGATTTGGGAGGCAATGAGAGAGGTCATAGCAGTCTTGTTGCTTTTGGTGGACAAGATGTTAGCCATGGTCATTCCAGCTTTGATCCTCGTCGCTGCTTGGATGTCGATATCGTATCCTCCACCTCGGGCTCGCTGTTCCCTCGTCTTGTCTTTGAGGGACGCGCCGATGTCGTACCTGTCAAAGACAAGGTGCAACTCCCCGTAGCCAACACCCAGTTGGGCAACTCTCTGCAGGAGGGATCCAACCAGGTCCTTAAAGTTTGCTGAGCCGGAAACGGGGTGCTGCTGAAGGATAGCCATCCCGTCGAGGACCAGCACGCGAGAGGATGAAGGGGTTTGCGAGGCCGTGGAGACCGCCGCGTTCATCTTCTCCAGAACCCTGAGAAGGGCACTTTTTGTCGTGACCCGCGGGTGGCCTTGGTCGTCAAAGAGGGCAAGAGGGAACAGGGAGAGCTCATAGTTGGAGATGATGGTGCGAAGGTCCAGACTGCTGTCGAGTTGGAGGGCGAGCAGCAGGCGCAGAGTGAAGTCTGAGGATCCCGTGACAATCACCTGCTTCCCTCCGATTGAAACTTTGGCTTCTTGCCCAGCGTTTTGAATGTATTGGTAGGCTGACGATGCAGGACCTCCCATGGACTTTGCTGCGCAGTCCTGATCCTTCCCTCTTCGTACTTCAAGAGAGCTTCCTTGCCAGTCTCCTCGATTCTTGTCAGTGTGTCCACCATCTTATCTGGAACAACCTTGCGGGAAAGGACGGTGGTGAGTTGGGCTTTCTCGCGAGTGAAGGGGTTATGCTGGCGAAGAAGACCAGCAACCTCTTTGCCAGCCTTTCACCGGTCTTTCAACTTTCAACCAGCCTTTCGAAGCCCACTTGGCCAGCATACTCCGAACATCCTCCTTGGGCGTCCGAGGTCGAAGGACCACATCTCCGTTAGTTGCACCGCAAATGACACAAGATTTCATTGCGAGACCTGGGAAGGAAAATGTGCGATATAATAAATGAATTTATTTTATTTACGGGTTTATAGCTAATTTCTAAAATTATAGCCAATGAAATTTTACATTTATTTGCGAAATTTCATTACCGTATGTCATAAAATACGACCATGAGGGGACAGTCAGAGAAAAGTTACCATTTTCTATTAATCAGACGGTAGTGCCTTTATGAGAACAGATACAGCCAGAAACATTTCATGACTTTTGATGTGAAATTAAGGCCAAAATTATTCCTTTTTATATTTTTTTCCATTTTTTTCCACTTATCTCTAATTTCCATTATAGTTCAGTAATGCGAACAGATACAACCACGGAGTACTAAATAACATTTTATGCACTCTTAATAAGCTTCAATTTGAGTCCAAAACGAGGTCTCTACGACGTCTGGTTCTCATTCTGCAATTTGTAATTGCCAATTTTATTGCCAAATTGCCAAATTGCAAATTGCGCGAAAACTTACCGCTAACGAGTGACCCAACTACGATTTTCGGATTCAGCGGCACAAAATGCTTAGTATAAGACCCTCAAAATACTTCCTTCACCTAATGTGAAGCGAATCGCCCTAAGTGACCCTACTATAATTTTATGGCTCGACAACATACAATTTTTTATAGCAAAGGAAAGATCTGGGCGTGAAGGGGTTAACACACTCTTTTCCCTCCCTCCCTCTCCCTTGTATACCCTCAACAAATATTATTATGATCCTTTGAGAATTAAGCATTAGCAACAGAACTAGGGGATAAACCTTAGAGCTTTACAGTAGACTAACAATGACAATTCCTTCCCGGCATTGGTAAGTTATTCCTTATGTCAAAACGTAACAATGGTGACGATGATGATGACAATGATCAGTGATGAATTATAAAACAGACTCGGATAGTGACGATCACAATATATCAACATTAGAATACCTTCCTGACGAATAACTTTACCAGGACAATATTACACCTGGTCGCATTTGGTATGGATCTGAATGCTATTTTTTGTATTTGGGGAGGGGGTTAAGAGGGGGTTATGTAGATGGATTTTCAAGTTTTCATGTTATCACCAAAAAAATCTGAAAATCCAAAATCCAAAAAAATCCAAAAAATCTAAATAAAATCTGAAAAAAATCCCCAAAAATCCCCAAAAATCCCAACAACTCCCCAAAAACTCCAATCATCATACTCATTATCATTATTATTAGTACATGTTGCAATATTACACCTGGTCGGATTTGGTAAGGTGAATGATTTTTTAATTTTTTTATCCTCTACTCATGGATTTTCAAGTTTTCATGATTTGACGTGAGGGCACTGGGGTAAGGGTTATAGAGAGATGTGGGTGTGGACAGAGAGTCTATAGGCCTGGGTCACAGGTATGGGTATAGTAGGGATTGATAATGGGCATCCTTATTAAATGATTCAAGGAGGAAGCTGTTAATATTCTCACTCCTCCCTCTGGTCTCCCTCTGGTCTCTCTCTCTCTCTCTCTCTCTCTCTCTCTCTCTCTCTCTCTCTCTCTCTCTCTCTCTGCACATTCACCTTTTTGGCATTAAATCTCTCTCTCTCTCTCTCTCTTCTCTCTCTCTCTCTCTCTCTCTCTCTCTCTCTCTCTCTCTCTCTCTCTCTCTCTCTCTCTCTCTCTCTCTCTCTCTCAAACAATGTGTTAAGACAATCAAGCGGATCAAAAGTAGAACAAGAAGCATGGGTTTGTTGCGCTCCTAAAACAGTATACAACTAGGGGGGGGGGGGGGGGGGCACTCAGTAGAGCGCATACCTCCGCCCGAATATTTCATCAATTGGTTGCCATGGCAACAATTGTGATTCGATTTCATAAAAAAAAAGTAAAAAAAAAAGGTAAAAATACAAGTTAAAAAAAAAAAGTTTAATGAAAAGTTTAAAAAAGTTATAAAAAAAAAAAAAAAAAAAAAAAAAATTATATATAAAATATATATATATATATATATATATATATATATATATATATATATTATATATATATATATATATATATATATATATATATATATATGCACTCAGTATGAGCGCATACCTCCGGCCGAGGAGGTATGCGTTCATTGGTTGCCATGGCAACAGTTGTCAATAGATTTCATCCAAAATTAAATAATTTCTTCCTTATACCAAATAGACTTGGTATACCAAGTTTGGTTCAAATATATTTGTAAGTTTTCGAAAATCCTGTACACTAACAAACAGACAGACAGACAGATCGGGGTGAAAACATAACCCCTCCAACTTCATTGGTGGAGGTAATAATAACAGTCCTATAATTTGCTCTTTTACTTCGTACCTCTTTGTGTTACGAGGTGTGGCGCATTATAGTAACTAGGGGGGGGGGGGGGGGCACTCAGTAGAGCGCATACCTTCGCCCGAATATTTCATCAATTGGTTGCTATGGCAACAGTTGTGATTTTATATATATATATATATATATATATATATATATATATATATATATATATATATATATATATATATATATATATATATATATATATATGCACTCAGTATGAGCGCATACCTCCGGCCGAATATTTCATCAATTGGTTGCCATGGCAACAGTTGTCAATAGATTTCATCCAAAATTAAATCAGTTCTTCCTTATATCAATAGACTTGGTATACCGAGTTTGGTCCAAATCTATTGGTAACTTTTCGAGAAATCCTATACACTAACAAACAGACAGACAGACAGACAGACAGACAGACAGATCGGGGTGAAAAAAATAACCCCTCCAACTTCGTTGGCGGAGGTAACTACAATATATTATGATACACGGGACGCTCTTCCTGTTTACGTGTGGTCGGTGGATGTTTCCTAAGTATTCAGTAAAGTTAGATATCGTATAGGTGCAAAATATCTACATTCTGTAACCCCTCTGCTACTAACCGTGGGTAGGTAAATGAGTAAGTGAGTGGGTGAATGGGTGGGTGGGTGGGTTAGAGAGAGAGAGACAGACAGACGGACACAGACAGACAGACGGACACAGACAGACAGACAGACACAGACAGGCAGACAGACAGAAGACAGACTCACTGACTGTGCGTGTGTTTATAAATATGAATGTAATATATTTTGTACTTTTGGCTCACAGGTAACACACACACACACATGTATGTAACTGCATGGTTAACAAATTACTTATTTTTCAACTACTTAATTATCCATCATCATACTTATCCTATATATATACGTATTATCTTTTATTATATCAGTAGGCTACTTAACTAAATTTCCTCTTTTTTCTATGTATATTGTGTATTATATTTGCTGACTATGCCTTCGGGCGAAATAAGATTATTATTATCATTATTATTACATCTAGCATATGAAAAGTAAAAGAAGAATGCAAACTATAACCTGTAATGAAAGGTTAAAATGAATGCTAACTATATACTGTCTGGTTTGCAGGTGTGTGTTGCAGGTGTAGAAAGTTAAGGTGAGGGGCGAGGAGGTAGGTCTGCACGCATACCTCCCCCACACACTGCTCGCCCCCCTCCTCCACGACCCCCACGACCCCACCTCCCACTGGCTTCAAGGTCTAGTGAAGAACAACAGGTACAGGAGGATGCAAGGCTCCCACACAATGCATCTTTGGCTGTACGACATTACGAGTACGTATGCCGCCGCAGACTCTTATACTTTCGGAGGTTTGTGAGCAATACACACACAAACACACACACACACGAATACAAACACACACAGCACACATACTATGTTTGATACATTTTTTTTTTTTCTCTCTCTCTCTCTCTCTCTCTCTCTCTCTCTCTCTCTCTCTCTCTCTCTCTCTCCCCCCCCTGTACTAAAACACTGTATGTGTGTGTTTTCTTGAAGGCTTATTTTTTGTGTGTAACAACAAGTATGCGATGAAATGTAGCCTATGCGTCTTTTGTTGGCATGGCGCAAAGTAGACATCCTCCTGTTACTAGGCGAGTTGTTATCAGATAGAGTAGGGCGTCAACACATTCCTGCCGGGGAGATCGAAGCTGTCCAGCCTACACAAGCTTCAACCTCTGAATTGTCCTTTCGGGTCACATTCCTTAAGGCAGCTGACCATCAAACCATGAGCCAAGCCACAGTGCACTATGTTACGTTTCCTCTTCTAGTGTATTTTCCGGTCTAGCATAACACATGTTCCTGTTCTTAAAATAGCAAGTCGGATCGCCTAACAGCTTTCAACCTTGTTCTGTATTTCTGTATTCTTTTATTCTTGTACTACATAACCCCCCCCCCCCTTCTCTGTAATCTCCCCCCCCTTCTATGTAATCTCACCCCCCCCCCCTTTTCTTCAATAAACTTGTAAACTTGTTCCTGTTCACCTGATGAGAACTTTCCCGCTCCTTCCACTTTGTTCAGGCGCGCCACTGAATCAAGCACAATAAGATCCTGTCTGACCCGAGGAGTCGTACCTAAGGACCTGTGACCAGCTGAGAACAGACACACAGACATGCCACGTATTTCCGGCACAGGGAGATCAAATGTCGACTCTCTACGTCAGACAGGATGGTGTAATTCAAGTCCGAAATGTGATCACTGAGAACAACACACTGACGCTCTCCTCTATTATATCCCTGCTGTGTGTGCCTTGCCTCTATATACACAGCTGTCACGGGTGAAATCATCTTTACGTATGTATGAAAATAAAAGTGTTACAAATTTCTTGCTGCAAAAATGGCCAAAATTCAGGCTTGATTTGGTTTCTTCCATTTTACTATGACCCTACAGCTGGTTTGACATGGACAAAACTAGAAGCTCCATATGATCAGTGATGATAATAACCGGCTTGATCGATAAAATGCGCACATTCAGAATGCTGCCACGGATTACAGCCACGCCGCTCCCTCTATGATATAAGAAGAACGTAAGAACATAAGAAAATAAGGAAGCTAGTAGAGGCCGTGAGACCTACACATGGTAGTTCCTGTTACTTAACACTACCTACATCCACCTTGCATTCCCATCCATATAGCTGTCTAGCCTCCTTTTAAAACTCCCTATTGACTCCGCACTGAGCAATATGTTTGTAGTTTCTCCAGAGTTTATACTATTGCTTGGGTCTGGACAACTGCTCTATGCCTGGCCATGGCAATACGGCTATGCGGACACTGTCTTGCATTTATGTGGCTTTGGCAACAACAACAACACTCTCCAAGAATCGAAGGAGGGAACTAATAGCTATTCCAGAAAAAAAAAGGATCGCTCCGTATACACTCAAATGCACTCACTCTTGTTATTTACATGGCATTGAAATCATCAGAGTGGTTAATTATACCAAATATATTCACTTAAACATTGCAATGATGATGATGATAGCAATAATAACAACAACAGCAGCAACAAATAATAACAATGATTAATAATAACACCATTGTTATTAACAGCAAATATAATATAATAATAATAATATGAATAATGATAATGATAATGATGATAACGAAAATAATAAAAAGATAAATAATAATAATAATAATAAACAATAATAACAACAACGAATATGATGATTACAATGGTGACGACAAATATAATGATACTTAATTTTTTTTTTGATAATAACGATTGCAAAAATACAAAACAATAACAGGAACACGAACAAGAATAACATCACGACAATTGTACACACTATCGCACCACGCTCACCCACAATAACACTATACCAACACACACACACACACACACACACACACACACACACACACACTCTCCGGGTACTCCGTGGTGTAGGGGAAGCACGCTCGGTTCACAACCTTGAAGTCCCGGGTTCGATCCCCGGGCGGAGCAGAAACAGATGGGTTGTTTCCTTAAAACCCGAGCCCCTGTCCACCCAGCAGTGAATGGGTACCGGGTGTTAGCCGGGGTTTGTGACCTGCTCTCCGGGGTGCTGGCTTCGGCCAAAACTAAGCACTAAGGATGAATGATAAAAATGTTGATATGGAGACGGGGCCACACGAGCATTGCTCTGGCCCTGTAAAATACAACTAGATGAATACACACACACACACACAATAACACACACACTTATGCCTCTCCAAACACTTCACCTTAGACATGTTCGTCCACCTTGTACATATCACTGTTCCCATTGTCTCTTTATATAACGTGGTCGACACACACACACACACACGGAACCATGCACGGAACTCTCTCTCGGCAACTGAGGGAGGAACGTCTGGCAACACCTTGGCGAGCGAGCGAAAGTGTTTTATTTGCATGGCGACTCGTGCGTACTTAGTTTTTTTTTTGTGTGTGTTTTTTCTACATCTCAAAAGACTGTTGGATCTCAAAGGATAGATTGTTCGTAATGCTTTTTTTTTTTCTTTTTTCTTTAAATTGCTTTGTCGTCGGCGTCGTATTTCTCTCTCTCTCTCTCTCTCTCTCTCTCCTCTCTCTCTCTCTCCTCTCTCTCTCTCTCTCTCTCTCTCTCTCTCTCTCTCTCTCTCTCTCTCTCTCTCTCTCTCTCTCTCTCTCTCTCATACACATTAAAAAAGAATAACTGACAATGATTCAGCGTAATGATTCAGCACAGGCCAAGTGAAAGTTTCCGACACGAGTCTCGGTAACAATGTGTGTGTCTGTCTGTGCGTGAGTCCCCCATCGCAACATAGACTCCCCGATGCAACAATGGCAACAACAACAACAACAACAACAACAACAACATAAACACAGTATGTCATAAATGCTCGACGCCTGTGCTATTCTCTGTTGAGGTTCGGGCCTGATGTTTGCGCTTTTTTTTTTTTTCTGATGACCCATATAGCACAAATTGGTTCTTTTTTTTAATATGCTGTATTATATTATTTTCCATGATTATTATTTTGTTTCAGGCATGTACCCTTCATCATGTGCAACCAACGTACTCATGCTCATACACATACACATTAAAAGAAGAGAGGTATGAATTACAAGCAAGAAAGTTAATTTACTCTAGTTTACTACCCAGAAACCATTCAAACCCTTAACGCAGTAATGAGTTCATGAACCTATCGTTTTCCTCAGATCTTCAGCCTTATCAGCCATTGCCGCAGGGGATATGGCGACGGTGATTGCCACACATAGTGATCCATAGCCACCATTTTTATAGATTATAAACATTCTTTCTTAATTCTTCTTTTACCCTTAAATCAAGAAGTTCTAATTTACGTACTTTTGTACATTTAGATCTTTGCTAAGTTAAGAATAAAATTGAGGAATGGTTTACTGGGCACCAAATACGTGGATAGTGAAGATACGAAAGTTTGACCTGTGCATAAAACTTTCTTAATCTTCTTGAGGTGCATCTGTCAGGGGTGTAATATGTTAGCCGTTGGGTCAGTTTGAGAAGCAAAACGTGCTTTAAACTCTTGAAACGAAGTCCACTGTGTTATAAAAGTATCCATCTAATGAATCCAACCTTGAGACTTTTATCATTTATCCTTTATTTGAAATTAAGAACTCTTAAGATATTAAAAACCTTCAATGTTTCTTAGAATTTTCTAATTGTACGGGCTCAGAGTTTCCATCCTCAGCCTTACCTGGTGTGCGGCACGACGCCTCATGACGCAACGCACCCAGATATAACACTACGTATGCTAAGGCAAGGGCGGGCCAGGGAATATAGTCTATTTTTTTAACGAGGCGAAAATTCCATTCTATCTTAAGGTCTCATGCTTAAAGTTATGCCTATGTTTACCTGATAATATGGTTAATAATGATGAAATACAACTGAAATTTAGAAGAACCGTACTATTCCCTTCTCTTGGCATCAAATATCAGTCAGTAAGCAGCAAGGGTCAGGATTTTTCACCTCGTTAAAAAGAAACTGTGTAATCAGGAGAGGTGTGGGCTTGGTGCAGGGGAAACAAATGTGTGGTAATACCGGATAGCATTTGTTTCTTGCCTTTACATCAGCTTTTCCGTTACATTCCTTCTTTACCCTTCCCTTTACCACGCCACTCTGTATGCGGTGCGTCACTCCATCTATGACTAAGTAGGAAACTTTTCTTTCACATTGCAAAGGAATACACAATTAACAAACAGCTAGATAAGTCATGATATAGTAATGGATATGTGTGTATCCCGGGCCTCCCACCAGAAGGAGCCCCTCACCAAACGCTGGGCAATTTGACATTTGGACTTATTGCCAAACCAAATAAACCAATAAGTCAAATACCCTTCCCTCCACTGCCCCCCAGACCCCACACCCTCAGACCATCTTCTGCTTCGTGCGAGCAACCATATCGTTGCGACACTGCGAGGGTTAAAATGTTTTTCATTTAGCACCATGCAAATACAGTAGTCTTTGCACCATGCTAATTTGATTTTTGTGAAGGCCCCCCACCAAAACGGTCCCCGGGCATCCCACATCCTACATCCGGCACCGAGTCCTGCTCAGTTACGTCGCGGCGGGACAACACTGTACAGTAGACCAGGGTCTATATACACTCTGGAAAAAACCCTGCTGTAGTCAAGCTCAAGAATAAAGTAGACTATTACGACCACGTCTAGGCAAGTGATGGCGGAGGTGTGTTGCTGATATATGGATCAACACACCTCCTTATGTTACACTCTCTTTTCGACAACGGTGTGTCTGCACATGCCTATCAGATGGTGTTTACTACATCGTCCCTACAAACCCATTATCTCTATGCTGCCAACCAATCTGAGGTGATTATGAAACGCAAAGTCCAAGGCTGCACTTGAAATTCCGGCGACATATCGTCAGGTCCAAGGGCTTAGCCAGGGGGGGGGCCAAGGGGGCCATGGCCCCCCCCAATTCACGATAATTAATTAAAAAAAAGTATTTAGGCTGTAGCCTATAATTCAGTATAATGGTGAAATGAAAATCAATTAATTAGTTATGTAATGTTGCATGTATATTCATTCATTGTTAACAAAACAGCTTAGGCAAATATAATCAAACAATACTTCTATAATTGCTAACAGTGCAAACATTTCAAGTAAAATTTCCCTTTTAAGCGTCTGCCAATAAACAATATAGTTACCCTTTTTTGTAGGCGTTTTCTGTGCAAAATTTTTCAGCTGTTTTATAATTATGACAGTAATTTAATTATTATTTATAATAACTTCTCTTTGATTCATCTTACTGATTAATATATAATTAAACAATTAAGTGCTTATTATTTTCCTATAAAGAGATCAAATAAAATTAATATGGTATATATATTCACAATCTTTTTAAATAAACATGGCTTTGTTTATTCAGCTGATGTGCGGTGTGCCGCTGCTGGCTTTACCAATGAACAAAAGGTACAGAAAATTCCTTTATTTTATACTTTGTTTTGTTTGTTTGTTTGTTTGTTTGTTTAGAGGATTTGGATTAGAGGTATAGATTCCTCAGAGCCATAGTGATCTACCGCTGCAGCTTAGTATTGGCCGAAGCCACCACCCCGGGAGGGGGGTCACAAACCACCGGCTAACACCCGGTACCCATTCACTACTGGGTGGACAGGGGCTCGGGTTTTAAGAAAGACCGCCCATCTATCTTCGCTCCGCCCGGGGATCGAACCCGGGACTTCTCGGTTGTGAGCCGAGCGTGCTAACCACTACACTACGGAGTATTGTTTATATACAATTGTTTATTATTAATTGTTTGCGATGGCCCCGTATATTTTGTTAGGTTTAAACTTATTTTAATGTGTTAATATCGTAATTTGGAAGGTAGTTAGTAATCAGCTGACCTCATGCATTTACCGTAGATAACACTAAAGTCACCAGGACAACTTTTTTTTTCTGTTTACAGACGTCTGGGAGCGTTAATAGTTACATTTCTACATCCATGATTTCAGAAAAGTTAGAAGGGGCTATCTGGAGAGTCTGTGTCATTTTGTGTCTTCATCTGTGTCATAGTATGGCTATAAATGAACAAATTACAAAAATATCACCAGAGTGTCGACCAACAATAAGGTCGCCAATTAGTGTTTATTTACTGAGTGTCCTCCCGCCGTCGTCGTCGCCCGAAAAAAAAAACGAGTAGTGAAATTTGAAAACCGTTAATACTTGCAGATACAAAGCATAAAACAACGCTGAAACGGTAGATTATACAGGCATGATATAAACTACTGTGTATCATCTTCAGTGGCACTTAAAAATCAGTAGTGATGCTATAGCCTACTTCGTAATATATGGCGCCTGGCGACATTATTGCAGCTGGCGACTATACTGTCATCTACGGTCAAAATTTTCTAAATATCAATATAAAAAATAGTACAGTATTATATCAGACTATCAGTGACTGACTCAATTATTTTTGACAGGTTAGAGTGATCATGTCTGAGCCTGAGAGCAAAAAGAAGAAAACGATTCAGTCTGATCTTTCAAAGTTTTTCAAAAAACAAGAGATCTCCTCTTCCAAACAACTATCAGAGCTGTCAGCTCCATCTGTATCAGAACCAGCATCAAGTACAGTATCTCTGGTCCTTCCAGCATCAGAAATTGAATCATGTTCATCTCAATCTCATCCACATGTTAGTGCTGCCCATACCGACATTGGTTATGCTGTTGGAAGGCAGCTAACTGCAGAAGATCGGCAATTCTTTCTGGTGCCATGGAAGCCGTCTTAGGAATCAGATATGCCCTCATCTATGCACATCAAATCTGGGGTGAAGAGATGCCGGCGACTGCTACCTACCCACTTGAAAAACTTTCCATGGCTTGCGGTCAGCAAAGTTCCAGGCCAGATTGGGGCTTTTTGTGTGCCATGTGTCTTGTTTTCAACATCAGGTGTAGGTGGTCGGTCTAGTGGATTTGGACAACTTCCTGGAAAGCTTGTAACCAAGCCTTTGGAACGGTTTGATGATTTGACAGGTAAAAATGGAGCATTAACTTGTCATCAAACCAAGGAGTATCATAAAAGCAGTGTTGCTAACATGATAAATTTCAACAAAAATATTTCAAGAGACAATGATATATGTTCTAAATTATCAAAATCACGTTCTGAAGAAATCACACGTAATAGAGTAGTATTACACCCTATTGTGGATACCTTGCTGATGTGTGCTCGCCAAAATATTGCACTAAGGGGCCACAGGGGTGAGAGCAAAAGATTGGACCCAGAGGGGAAAGAAGACGAAGAGAATGATGGGAATTTTTGTGCCCTACTGCGCTATCGCATCAGGGCAGGAGATGCCAGCCTGAAGTCTCATGTAAAAGATCACAAAGGGAATGCTTCTTACTTGTCGCCTGATATTCAAAACGCCTTACTATCAGCTGCTGGTGGCCTGGTGCAAGAGACAGTTGTGGAAAATGTCAAGCAGGCAAAATTTTGGTCAATCATTGCGGATGAGACTATGGACAGACAAAATCGCGAACAGCTACCCATTGCAGTTCGATATGTTCTGCCTGACGACACTGGCAAATGGCAATGTTATGAAGAACCTGTAGCCATTCTTGACCTGTATAAAGAAATAGCATCTGAAACTAGTGAAAAAAGTCTAACCGGTGAGGCCATTGGAGGTGTGCTTCTAGAAAAGATGAAAAAACTTGGCCTTGATCTCAGCTCCTGCGTGGGTCAGGGATATGATGGCGCAAGTGCAAAGGCAAGTAGCCGTGTAGGAGCAGCTGCAGTCTTCAAACGAGAATCGCCAAATGCAGAATATTTCCACTGTGCCATGCATAGCTTGAACCTCAGTGCATCAAAAGCCGTTACAGTTATTGAAATTCAGCATGCACAGGATGTTGTCAAGGAAACAACATCATGCTTCAAACACAGTGCTAAGCGAATGTCCTTGCTTAAGTCGTGCATAACTGGTTCCATTAAGAAAACTTTGCTGAAGTTATGTGAAACAAGATTTGTGGAACGCCATGAAAGCATTATGACTTTTGCCAGTTTATTGCCATTCATTGTGCAAGCCCTAGATGAAATGAAAACCTGGACATCATGTGAAACACGGAAGGTGGCACTGAGGCTGGAAAGTTCTATTACCAATGCTAGCTTTATTGTAGCTCTAAACGTCCTTGAGACTGTATCGGGTCTGCTTCTGCCACTAACCCGCATCCTACAATCAGTATCTTATGATACCAGCCAAGCAATGGTGCACGTTTCTGGGCTGATTGCTGTCTTGGAGAACATACGGAGTGAGGGGTCTGAGTTCACAGTTGTCTTCAAAAAAGCCTCAGATCTTGCCAAAAAGGTGGGAGTTGTAATAACAAAACCTCGGGCAGCACAGCGTTCGGTATACAGAAAGAATGCTGGTGTTGGGTCATCCATTGAAGACTACTATAGGATCAATGTATTCTACCCAACTGTGGATGCAATTATTGTTGACCTGAAACATCGATTCGGTGAGCGTCAGCAGACAGCAACTGGCATCAGTTGTTTGATTCCATCGCTAATGGACTTTGGAATAAAAAAGCAAGAACAATGGAAGTCATTGCTTGCTGTAATTGAAACCTATCACGACTGCTTGGATGTAACTGCAGCAGATCTCCACGGTGAGTTTGAACTGTGGAGAAAGCAGTGGCAGAACTCTGAAGAGCGTCCACAGTCTGCCCTAGCGTCCTTAGATAGCTGTTATGAATATTATCCAAACATCAAGACCTTTCTCAAATGCTTGCAACTCTTCCTGTAACCACGGCTGAAGCTGAACGGCTTTTTTCTCGCATGGAGCGTACACTGACTTCAATCAGGGCATCCATGTCAGAAATTCGTCTTCAAGATCTGGTGCTACTACAAGTTAACAGGCGACATGCACCAAGTATTGATCAAGTGAATGACAGGTTCGCAGCTACGACAGCTCGTCGCTTAAGATTTTTGCTGTGAGTCTGAGACGTTCAAACTGCACCTGCCATTACATACAGGCTACACTACAGTCATTACACACAGTTAAATACTGTGTTTGTATATACTAAATTTCTTTCTTTTCTTTTAATTGCGTCCCTACTTTTGCCCCAAATAATATTAACGGTGCTACACAAGTATCAAATAGCTTTAATATACTTGTATGTTATTCTTCCTCATTTCCTTTTTACTCAGAATAATTATTTATTCATTAGCTGCTACCAGAGTTGTATTTATTGTTTTCAACATTATCCTTCTGCCTGTATTATTTTTCATAAATATATAAATGCTATGAACTATAATGGATACTAATACAATTATTATTGATTGCATCAATACCTGTTCCCAACGGTTAGGTTTGCTTTGTTTATTGTTCATTCATTCTGAACCTTTTAAGTTATAGAAATTTTTCAGTAGTACGTATTATATTTTAAATATTATTTTTCTTATATTATATATGAGATTTCCCCAATAGCCATGATGTCGTCTTGGATGATTAAGCGACATAAGTTCATTCCTCCTACTTCCCAGTCATAAGTATACACTTGCTTGTATAATCCTACTTAATGTGTCCCTATTCAGAGCAACACCTTTTTTATATTTGTTCACAGCTTTTATTATTCAACACACTACTTTAGGAGTGTACGGTATATTTTCATCAATTTTACTATATTGAATATCATGCAAAGAACCAATAAATGACCCCCCATAGGGCTCAAAATGCCCCCAATTAAGTCATATCTTCAAAAAAATTATCTGGGGGGGCTTACAGCGCCTCCCAGACCCCCAGCTGATAAGCCACCCACCCCTCAACCATCATTGGGAGGTGGCCCCCCCCAATTATTTTTCCTGGCTACGCCCTTGGTCAGGTCACACACTCGCTCATTATTTTATCCCTATTTTTTCTAACGAAGCAAAAATTTTATTCTAACATAAGGATTCATGCTTAAAATTATGCCTATGTTTACCTGATAATATGGTCAACTATGATAAAATACAGCTGAAATTTAGAAGAAACGTACTATTACATTCTCATAGCATCAAATATCAGTCAGTAAGCAGCAAGGGTTCAGGATTTTTCACCTCTTAAAAAAAACCCAGTCTAGTTAGTCATGAGTCACTTTTATCGCAAGTAGCAACAAGGCGGCTGAACTGGGGTGAGTTTGAGAGGAAGAGTTTGAGCGGCTTGCGCCGTTCGGGTTTCTGTACCCCTCTATCAAACGCTTTTGGGCGCCTCGCAGTGGTATGTAAACAAATCCCCGCCGTTACCATGGAAACGACGACGCCACAGCTCAGACTGTGGGCTTTTGACCTCACCATTTTCCTCTACTGCCCTCTATCTGCCCACGCACAGTACGGAAGTGTAATGGCGTACGCTGTAGCTACCTGACGACTATTTGATTATTGTTGTAATGGTAATTGTCGCTGAGAGAGGTGAAATGCTAGGAATCTCGGGCACCGTCAACCAACTACCGTCAATAACACTATAGTCGCCACTGCACTTTTGTCGCCAGGCGCTAAATATTACTAATTTTAGCATCACTATAGACTTGTATGTGCCACTGAAGACAGGTACTTAAAGTAATCGTCCAGACCATTTCATCATTCCTGATTTAATGCAATCAAATCATAGCCATTAACGAGTATATCAACAATACGTCGTCACTTTTTGTATCCAGTCAGCCGTTTTTAAATAATCCGCAATCAAAATCTGCAAATTCCCCGAGTTTTCAAAACACACTCAAGGTTTGCAGACGCTCATGCTCAGGCTCGGTGACGTAGCATCAGGGAGGCTCATCTTCACGCGCTTGATCAGAGGCACGTAAACACAGAGATAAATATAGTACCTGAAGATATGTGGGTGTTTCTGATAGATTTTTATTTGCTATATGCCACATGCATGCATCCTTTATGGGTGCAGCAAGACAGCTGTGCCTTTCGAGAAAAGTTTGCACACGGAAAGGAGTGGCGTGTGTAGGGTGATACACGCCTATAGTGTGTTGGGGCGAGCAGTTGTGTTGAGGAACGGTGTGTAGTGTACACAGCGGGTGAAAGACCAGCGAGAATGTGCAGCGTGACTAGTCGCCTACCCAGTGTGTAGGTTGGGGACGACGAGTGAGGTGAGCCTGTGTACACGGGTGTGCTGGACAAGGGCGGCGCCCCCCCCGTAAGACAGTGACTTAGGCCAACACCATACCAGACCAGGTGGCCCTGTTAGACAGGGACGCCAGGACTAGCAGCAGCGGTGGACCACCACGACTGTGAGGCTTTGCCTCTTAACAAGACCAAGTAAACCAAGTAAACCAGTTGTGGAGTGGGCGTGCCCTGTGGTGAGAGACCCTGTGGTGGTGTGGCTGTCACACTTTCTGCCTTCCCGCCCGCATATTTTCCAACTCTATGCTGTAATTAATGCTAGTATGTGGTTTCCGAGTAATGACGTTTGACTGTAGCTCCAAAACTAACCCTAGGATTTTCTCGAAAGTACCTTCTTTGTGATTCACACACACACATGGTATAACCTTATTTACCAATCCATGTTTTGGAGAAGTGCCAGGTCCTCCTGCTGAACCTCAGGCTCTGCTAACACCTGTTAATCCACCTCGTACTCGGGCTCAAACATATAGGATCCCATGACAATCTGAGGTTCGTTTTCCTCATAGTATACGCGACCAGCGTCATTTCTTTCGGTGTCAGATTGAGCATCGTACTCTAAATCTGTCACAGCGACAGATTCACTGTCTGACACCGAAGTACAATCGCTCATCATAACATTTGCCGACAGGTGTCAGACAGTGTGTCTGCGGGCGTCCCTGTTCTGACGTCATCAATAACAGTCGTAGCCCTGTTGGAGGGAAGATTTTTTTTTTCGCGCGCTTTTTACACAAGTCGTGTTTTTACGGAAATAAGGCCTGGAAATAAATTATTTTTGGTGGATTAGGTGTTTTGAATTCAATTCAATATAACATAATTCGGCAAAAAAAAAATGGGTCTGGACGATTACTTTAATATAAACTACTGTGCATGCCTCTTTAGTGGCTCATACAATTATGTATCTGTAGTGATGATAAAATTCGTAATATATGGCGCCTGACGACATATATGTGCAGTGGCGACTAGTGTTATTGGCGGTAGGGTGTAGGGATACGTGAACAGGTTTATGAAACTGTCGCCAATAGGAATTCTCGCAGAAACACCAACTGAGGCCTGTCGCCGACGTGGTACACTCGCCGACGCGGAAATTTTTGGTAACAGTTCCACTTGGAATAAATGAAAATGAAGAATAAAGTGTATTTCATTGTTGGATACCACCATACCACCTGGTATGTAATCTCTGAATGCAGAAATACTGTTAAAAGCTTATTAAATGTATATATTGTGCACTATAATATCATGCAAGATCAAGAACTGGAACTGTCGACGAAAATAGGCAGATGAAATGAAATGAAAATATGACAGTGCTAATATGATTTGACTAATGCTTCATGTTCGCTTATAATGTCAGATACTGTGATAAATAATGCTGTTATGTATATGCAGGCTGTTTTCTCCTCTAACTCAGAGTTCTGTACACATTTATATAGCTAACCTGCCACTTATAGAGATAATCTGAAGGCATATTTTTACAGCAACAGGACATTCTGAAACAGAAGAACTCCCCATTGTTTATATTTTTGTTTTGTCAAACATTATTATTTTCAACTTAACTAATTCAATTTACCTAAACTAAATCAATTGCTAGGATAACCTAGCTTTTCTAACTAATGAAATCTGGATTGTTTAATAGCTGTCTATTAAATTATCAATCGTATTATCACATATCATTGCTGCCACATGTGGCCACATGTGGCAGCAATGATATGTGAGGTATTTCAGCTCCAGATGTGTAATATGCATATTACACATCTGGAGCTGAAATACCTCCTCCGCCACCCTCGCCCGTGCCCTATATATGCATCCTAACTAGTAAAAATATAACCAATAAAATTCCATTCTTACCTAATAACCTAACTTACCCTAACTGGTGGGTGAAGAAGGGGTATTTAAGATTAAGGGGTAGGCTATACAGTATTTCCGTATAATAAAAAGGTATAAATAATTGAAATCACAGCAAAAGAAATGGTAAATATGCATTTTCAACCAATACTCCCTATTGACCAATACTCTTCTGAAATAACTGGCGGAACATCTTAAGAACAAACTAGGGCTCCACGCTAAGCTGACCCAAATGTTGGCTCTACATATTATACTTACTGTCCTTAACACATCTGTTAATATTTTAATGAGTGCTGATCCTTACTTTGTCTACATGGCTGATATTAAATTTCAGGTTCCTGAGAAAAACTAAGCCCAGCGAGATGCGCAATGGACGACGAGTTTGAGAAAGTAGTGCGAATCTAAGTAGTAGGTATAACCTAGGGGTTGGTCGAAGGGGGACGGAGCCCCCCCGTTAGGTTAGGGTAGGTTAGGCTAGGTTAGGTTAGGGCAGGTTAGGTTAGTGCACAGCACGAGGGGCTCGAAGAGGGGTGCTAGGTTAGGTCTGTAGAGTTTGTCATCTTTAGAATAAAGGCTCAAACTCCTATCTTCTTCTTATAGCCAACAAGCTTGGGGACATGGTGGAAACCGGGATTTTTGGGTGGGGGAGCACACACATAAGGGAAATATGGCCCCCCACAAAAAGAAATCCTTAAACTAGGGAAATTTCCCTAGTTCATGGACTTTATCGGGGAAATATTTCCCTTATATGTGTGCTCCCCCACGAAAGGAGCACACTCAGAAGGGAAATATGGCTCCCCACAAAAAATTCCTAAACTAGGGAAATTTCCCTAGTACATAGACTTAATCGGGGAAATATTTCCCCGATAAAGTTCATGAACTAGGGAAATATCCTAGTTTATGGATTTTTTTGTGGGGGGCCATATTTCCCTTATGTGTGTGCTCCCCCACCCAAAAACCCCGGTTTCCCACCATGTCCCCAAGCTTGTTGGCTATATGAAGAAGAAGATAGAGGGTGGAGCCTTTGTTCTTAAGAGTTACCTAACTAGCGGGGCTACACCATCCAGACCTAAACTAACCTAGCCAACCTGGGCATTGATTACATAACCTTAGCTCACTGAGGCAGGGGGTTTCGCTCACCCCCAGACCTTTCTTGTTATTTCTTATTTTTTATTCCTGCCGGCGGTAAATGTGCAGTTTCAACCAATACTCTCCTGGCATAACTGGGGGAGGAGCTGTTCTCCCCCAGAACCCCCCACTAGTTAACAAACCTAGCCTGGGCATTGATTACGCAACCTTACCTCACTCCCCCAGACCACCTTGTGTTATTTTTTGTATGGGTCATAAATACTCCTTAGCGATGAGAACAAAACGTGCAGGATACTTAACCAGCGATCGTAGATTGGTTTAAACTGCACATATACCCTGCCGGCTATTGTAGGGGTTAGAAATACTCCTTATGATGAGAATGAAACGTTCAGGATATCTAAAACCACCGATCTTGTATTGGTTTAAACTGCACATATATTAAAAAAAATACTAGGAAATACCTAATGCTTATATAAGGGGATGTAATGTGAACTTGAATAAATGTATCTCCCTCCACTGTTCATTGGACCACTATAATATCGTAAATTATCACTCCAATTTACTGTATTTTCATTATTAATTATAAGTAGGCTCCAGTACAGTACTTAGCAGTGCATGTCAATGCATGCTGCGGGATAACATTGTAGTCTTTCGACTGTAATTGGCAGGAATAGCATAAATTTGTCTCAAATTCGTCTCTGTTTGGGCGGCCATTGTTGTTGTCATGACGTCACACCTCGCAGAGCGCCCAAGGTTTTGGCTTGGGCGCTCGGTGGCAACTCGAACGGCCCGCCCGAGTCGCGCACAGGCGTTTGAGAGAGAGTTTGAGCGGCTCGCACCACTCAAATTCTTCCTCTCAAACTCACCTCTGCGCTACATACAGACAGCCATATATATACGAGGTTTACGTGCCGCCTTTACATAACTGACGATGAGGTACAGTCCACGATGGTACAAAGTCTCTGTGCTATAGACGAAGCCCTAGCTATAATTGGGTTTATCAGTGGCTCCCGCATGCTATCAGGCAGACCCACCAACACCAAGATTAAGATTTTCATCCTATCTAGACACTTTGCAAGTACCAACTACAAGGTTATTGACTATACAAAGCGCCGCCAAGTCAGCACGAACTAGGCAGACTCGAACCGCTGACCGAATGCACAGGGACGCTGCACATTGCGGGCTCACGTCTCTACCAACCTTGCCACCCTGACGGGCCCACCAACACCAGCGATCACTTCTGCTTATAGCGTATTTTCGCGACCGCTCTGGCCCGGTCTGGACTGGGCTAGTCCCGGGCGGTCACTGTTTTTGCGAGGCAGTCTAGAACGGGCTAGCCCAGTCCAGTCCGGTCCGACCCACATACCAGGACCACCTTGGACCAGTGTGGGGAGAACTGGCGCATGCGCACTACAGTCAGCGGGGAAGGCGACCAGGAGCTTCTTCGTGCTGCTGATAAGACATGAAACACCATGATGGCCGACCATAAGACTATAGTATCACAGGCGTGGTAGTTGTAAAGTCTTCAGCACAGGTTAAAAGGCGGACGACAAAAAGGATATTGACAAGATGGACGCCTGCCGCCTCCACAGTTCAGTTCAGTACCGCCCACTCGATCCCCGAGCCAATAGGAACGACGAATGGGACGGGGCCAGTCTCGATGTATTTTCGCGACCATCAGTCCACCCTGACCCGGTCCGGACTGGACTGAACCAGGGCGGTGAACGTCACGAAAATGCGCTATTAGCCTATCAACAACCCTCGGCTAGATGCAACACCCTCACAAGCTTGGATTATACAGTTTTTTTATTAAATTGCTCTTGTATATAATTTTCTACTGACTATTTTCAATATGTGTTAAGTTTATGAGCGATGATTTTGTCTTCATGTGTCCTGGTCTGACGCCTTGAGGGTAATAAATTTATCAAAACAAAACCCTCACACGCCTCACGCACTCCCTTTCCAAACTCTTATCGCGACTTTTTTTTTCTTTTTTTCCTATTGCTTTCCTTAAGAGAGAATCACGGGCTAAATAGAAAGCCCGTCAGAGTGTTCGGTATCTATTAATGTTAACAGGGGGGGGAGGGTACGAGGAAAAAACCTTTACCTACGCTCGCTGCCCTTGTTTCATCGCCACTGTACACGGAGAAACAAAGCAAGTCTGTGCGGCGTTTCAATAAATATCGGCATCGAATATGAATGACAACACGGACAGTACTGCACACGTTCACCCTAGAGCAATAAGACTATTAAGAGATTTAACTGATAGATGGTCAGTTAATGTTGCGTTCACATGCCTCCCCAAAGACATGCACAAATTACTGGTACCTGGAACTGTCGCCGATCGGAACTCTCGCCGCCGTCGTCGAATATTCCAATTCTTGATATTACAGGACCCAATATATACATTTAATCAAGTGTTACCCGTGTTTCTGCATTCAGGGATGAAATATTATCGTTAGCTTGTATAAGTGTCGGCGGACACTCACCACCGAGTGCCACCATTTATATAAGTCTGATAATTGTAGAGACTTATCTGGTATGAGTTAAAATGGTACATCCAGCTTTGTACACATTTATTTAGAGTCCAATAAGAATTGTAGAGAGTACCACCAAGTACAATTAATGTCTTGAGCACAGCCAGGGAGTGTTGGATGGAGCGAGTGAGAGGTGCGTGTTGGTAGTGTCGATGTCAGAGGGCTTCTCCTCCTCCTCCTCATGATTCTGGCTTCTTATCACTTTTTGTTGATCCTATACTTTATGCTGACAACTAGGCATTTGTCCTGTGACATACTTTGAGAGTGCAAGGTGTTCATGGGTCTCACGGTGAAACAGAGGAGGAAAGATAAACGTATAATTATATATACATTACATAGATATATAATTATATGTTTATAATGTTTCTAAAAATACACTGATTCTTTTGATGTTAATTACATGCAAATATCCTGTATGGTAGTTGTAGTACTTGTTACACTTGTGTGATAATAGTTGTAATTTAATAGTAATAGTTATGCAAGTTAATATATATGTTAGGAGTGATAACTGACTGACATTTGATCAGTTAGGTTAGATTAGGTGCCATTGTCCAGGTTAGGTTAAAATTTCCACGTCGACGAGAGTTCTAGTTTGTTGTTTCGGCGAGAATTCCCATCGGCGACAGTTCCATAAACCAAATTACTCACGTGACACAGTGACGCTACCTCTTCACAAGTTATCAAGTGAATCTGTAACTCTGAATCGGAACTCATTACTAAAGACGTCTGTTTTTGTAAGCGAGACATATTAAAACGCTCTCCCCCGAAAACCGAAAAAAACTTGGTCTCCTTATATCTGTCATCCCTGCATTCTCTCTCTCTCTCTCTCTCTCTCTCTCTCTCTCTCTCTCTCTCTCTCTCTCTCTCTCTCTCTCTCTCTCTCTCTCTCTCTCTCTCTCTCTCTCTCCATGTACTAAGCAATAATAAGTACGGTACATAATTGTTCACATGCTCAGTCACTTGAAGCTCATGCAGGTACCTTTTTTTTCCCATAATCTACTCATAATTCTAAGCATAGCTGATAGATAAGTTATTCTATCTTTCAACTTTCAAAACATATACCTCATATCTACGAATCAATAATTTCTATGTTCATACATTTATATGCCATTTTCATTTTATTGATGTCTAGTTTATTGGTGTAGTTGACCTGTCATATATCTAGTCAAGTCAGCAATCTGTCATATCAATATATCAGATAGAAATTAACTTCATGTAAGCCCATTGCGACGACACATTTTTCTATTATAGCAAGAGATAGCATGCTTATCATATCTTTCTGTAAGTAGCTAAGTAGGTACTGTGAGGATGTGTTTTCGCTATACTATTTCCCTTTTCTCCGCTTATTCCTTCAAAGCTGTTCTAAACCATCATATTTTAACTCGTAGATCCAGCTTCACATATCTTCTTTTTTCTCAGGCCACGCTTTTCCTTCTATCTATTATGACCTTAAAAGCCCACGCTCATTATCTGTGCTCAAGAGGCGGCTAAAATATTTTGTCGTGTAAGTTTTAGCTCCTTCACCATCGGGTAAGTAACTAAGGTCCTTCACGAGGCGCCCTTTATAACGACTCACTCAACACAGGATTAACTGACCCTCTATTAAAAGTCAATTGATCTAGACTCAACAGTTCTCCCCTCTCACCACCCGTCTGGCCTCTCGTCTGTTTGTATCTATAGTGTTACGCAAGGTAAACAAACTGACTTCCCCCAGCGCGGCTAAGGGGAGGTGACGTTACCTTCAGTTTGTTTACCTTGGTGTTACGTGCGATTTTGGTCAATACAGTCATCTATTTTTCTTCTGCGTAGTTACATTATACAAAGTCTTATTGTCACGGCTCTGCTACCACACCATGAGTCACACGTTACCAGACCAAACAATCGCAAAGAAGTGAAGTGGTAACATAGCAAAGACCAAACGATCTCTGAGAAGGACAACACACCAAAACATCGTTATAACCACATGTGCCAATCTTGTACAAGTCTTGGTACATTTCAATACGTATACTTTCTATGTACAGCAGTGTCTATATTTCCCACATGTATATATTATATTTTATTTGCTTTAGTACATCATTTAATTCCCTCATGTCTGTATATTATGTTGCTGTTGTTGTTTTTCCTGTATGCCTTCGGGTGAGAACAAAATTATTATTATTATTATTATTATTATTTATTATTATCCACGTAAAAATGTTCGATTGTATTGTATTAATATTGAATCAGCGCTCGGGTTTCTCTTTCTCTTTATTGATATTTCGATTCACCCCTGCCACCCCCACCTCTCGACCCCTACCAACACCCTGACACACCTCCATCTTCCTTCCTTTCTACCTATCCTTCTTTCCTATTTTCCTTCCTTCCTTTCTATATTCCTTCCTTTCTTTCTACCTACCTTTATACTTTCCTTCCTTCCCTTCATCCTTCTAACCGTTCTCCCTTCTCAAGCAGGTTTTCCGAGTAGGCTTTTTGTATGTGTGTGTGTGTGTGTGTGTGTGTGTTTACTTACACCAACCACACACCACAACACAGTACAACACACACAGTAGCACGCACGCAACAATTAGTAAAAACACCACACATTACACAGTAGGTGGTGTGGGGGGACAACCTATATTAGTGGAATAAATATTCATAAAAATCCATTATTTTACCTGAGAGAGTGCACACTTGCCCAAAACAAACTTCACAATATGCCCACCTATGGTACCCCATGAATACTTAACTCAGATAATAAGGGTCATTTAAGTTTTTTATAACTTTTTCGACTGTGACCCCCCCGTTCGTGTGATCCCACCCCTCCCTACCTCTTGTCTGAATGTCTACCCTGTTGCTCGCATGTATTCACTGAGGGTGGCGCTTGCATCCGTGGTTGGCATGGTGGCGAAATTTGAATTAATTTTCGCGTTGTGTGCCTTCGTACGGTGATCCCCCCCCCGTTCGGTGTGACCCCACCCCACCCTACACACACACACTGTGACACACAACAAACAACACACACACACACACACACACACACACACACACCACACACACACACACACACACACACACACAACACACACACACACACACACGCACACACAATTAGTCACACACAATCCAACCAACACTTCATTCCCCACAACGAAAGTGATAGTTGCGTGATCAACTCAGAGCCACCGCCAAAGTCTGGGTCTCGCACCGCTCTTTCTCCTTCCTTGGATCTACAATACAACCTTTCTGCCGCACCGTTATCTTCGTGACTATATTTACATATACACTGCAATGATCAACAAAATACATGGAAGCAGTACATGTGTGGACCATTATTAGCCAGTAAAGCGAAGGCTCTCAGGTGGCTTGGGTGCGACCCGCTGACCATCATAACAAATCCTCATACCGCCGTGACTGGTGTTAACATGACATTGTTTAATCGTTATTTTATTCACCTCATAAGCATTATGTAAGTATGTTATATAAATAAATATCCTCTTAGCTCATTCCTCTCTCTGACTGTCTGAGTGTCTGTCTTCAGGTTGGAGTTAGTAGCCTAGTAGCTACGCTACCCTACCCTCTTTCGGGTGAGGTGTTTAAATATATCTTCTCTATTATATTTCGCTGGGGCTGCATAGCTCAGTGGTAAAGTGTTGGTGTTTCAATACATCAGCAAAAAGGTGTGGGTTCGATTCCCTCACAGATCCTTTACCGACAAATATCCTCGGGTGTGGAGAGTTCCCGAGGAGGCGTGAAGTACTGCCGGGGATGTCATGTTCCTGGTGTTCACTGTTTAGGGTTCAGTGCAACAAGATGTCACGGCTGGCTAGGCTTCAGCACGTGGAACTTGGACGAGTCACCCTAGCGCCTTAATACTCCTTAAAAAAAAAAAATCTTCTCCTACCACTACTACTACTACTCCTCCCCCTCCCGTCCATCTACCTCCCTCCCTCCGGCCAAGGGAAGGAAACAGGTGGATGAGAGGAACCTCCCCCTCCTCCTTCCCCTCCCCCTCCCGTCCATCTAACTCCCTCCCTCTAGCTAAGGGAGGGAAACAGGTGGATAAGAGTAACTTTAACTTTTTTTTTTATGTTTCTTGTACTTTATGTTATGATTTATGTTAATGAGAGAATAAAAGGTGGGATGACTTCTCAGATGTCACCATTACCAACAACGTTTACTAATCTTAATTAATCATCTTAATAAAATTAAAAAATTCTTGTGACGTTGGCAACGTTCTCACATCCTACCTGACGGTCATTTTCGTGTGTGTGTGTGTGTGTGTGTAAAAATATGCTGCACGGACAGATGTATACAAAACGATATAATTAAATATTTTGGGAAAAAAGAGAGAGAGAGAGAGAGAGAGAGAGAGAGAGAGAGAGAGAGAGAGAGAGAGAGAGAGAGAAGAGAGAGAGAGAGATGCCTTTACAGCCTTTACAAGTGTCCACATATAATAACGGCCCATGCACGGCCACGTCACGACAAGCACAAGCTGAAGCCCACACGGAGGCTGGCCACGGCGGGACGTACTACCAAGCCGGGGCCCAGGCACTGCTCAGCCCGGCACCTACCTTGAGGTCAATGACGGGCAACGCGTCCCCCCCCAGGGTGGTATAGGCCACACCTGCGTACCTGCCTCGCGCCTCACTACCCAGCGGTGACCACTTGAGGAGCTTGTCCAGAAGTGACACCCCGACACTCGCCATTAATACACTGCAATACAAAGGGAGATGTCTTTACGCTAGGGTCTATAAAGGCACCATACTTTACGCCAGCCCTGTGGTTCGTATACACAGATATTTGATGGGTTTTGCTACTACTGCTGTGGACTCTTGATTTATGGTCTTGTCAGCCGAACACTCCTCGTCCTTGTGGAACATTTAAGCCACAGACTCAGGTAGTGACGTGTCCTTGTTACGAAAATACACGTCATACATGAAGCTGGAATATCGCACCGAAATGACCGACGGAATAATCTGAATTTGGGTCCCTTTATATACGTCTACATACAATGGACCCATTTACTCTACTTGAGGTAAGGATTGATTTGACATCTTCAAGCCTCATATAGTTGGGCAGTGATGTTGATTTTTCTATGTGAACAGTATTTTTGATGATACAGCCAATTTAAGTGCAGGAAAATGTATACGCTCTAAAACGACTGGCGCCATGTTGTGACGTCATAAGCATAAACAACAGAGCAAAACAGCTGTCAAGCGGCCGCTACTATTATGTACTACCTACTAATACACCAACTTGCATTACCCCTACTACCGCAAGATGACCAGTAATCCTCCTTCAAGTGATGTAGTAGGTATTCACTGTGTTTGTGAATATGTAAGTTGTAGTTTATAAGGAAAAAGTGGATAGACAGAGCAAAGTGGCCCGTGACACCAGACAAGTGATGACTTCTGGGATCGGCATTCCTTATAGGGAGCTTAAATGAACCTGCAATGACATGTAAAGCTAGACAGATAGACGAACTCATAGAGGAACAGGTAGAAATGTATGGCTTTCTTTCCCCACATAAGCAAAACATACACCCTTCGTCACTCTACTCACCACTACAACCTTTACTAACATTTCTACATACATACATTTCTACCTGTTCCTCTATGAGTTCGTCTATCTGTACATGTCATTGCAGGTTCATTTAAGCTCCCTATAAGGAATGCCGATCCCAGAAGTCATCACTTGTCTGGTGTCACGGGCCACTTTGCTCTGTCTATCCACTTTTTCCTTATAAACTACAACTTACATATTCACAAACACAGTGAATACCTACTACATCACTTGAAGGAGGATTACTGGTCATCTTGCGGTAGTAGGGGTAATGCAAGTTAGTTAGTTAGTAAAATAAAACTATAATTGCTGGTTTGCT
>JACEEZ010012453.1:95000-125000 GCA_016584305.1 Chionoecetes opilio | reverse complement strand
GGAAACACTTGCACGCAGATACACAACAGATCAATATGTTGTGATGTTGATGCACTGGTTCGTTGTTTTAACCGATTTTGTATTACCACTATTTGTGCTCAAAGCTATACTACAAAATAATATACTAGATGATTTCGTATATAAAGTATGCTATATTATAGAGTAGACTGAACTATCTGGTGACTTGGCCCCCAAAAATACTTTACCGGTAATTTGGCTCTCTCAAAATAACTGCCCAAGATCCGCCCCTGATTAGTGGTAGTAGTAGTAATAGCAATAATAGTACGTAGTAGTTGGTATTGTTTGTTGTTGTGTGAGCGTTGTCAAGGGTAGAACAAAGGTAGCTACAGTATACCAGCTTACACAATAAATCTGATGCGGGCACATCTCTTTTTTTTGGCCTTTGAACTTGTGGCGAAGAATCTGTCATCCTGGATCAGAGACAGAGAGCGCGCCTGACATCACGACAATGTGTATCTTTTTCAGGTTTCTACAGGTCCCCATTTTATCGACCACCCACAGATATTTTTTTTCCGACTTGACTGATTAAATTTTATATAAGTATGTAACCTATCCATGGGTAACATACTCATATTGATCCACCTACTTCCAAATTAACTATTGAAAAGAACAAACAACATTTGAATGATATGAAAAATTTAAAGAATTCAATCAATTCAGTTCATCCTCCTCCTTATTACAGCGTGTTCGAGGATACAGTCAGACGAGGTGGAAATGAATGTACAGAAAACCCCAGCTTACAAAGAAATTGCACTAATGGTATACGTAGTTCCTAAATAATTATAATTGGTGTTTGGTGTGTGCGTGGAGAATGTCAAGGCCTCGCGTCTTATCAAATGATCAAACAAAGTACTTTATATGATACAGGATCACCTTAAGACCTCAGAGCTTGTTTTAATCACTGAACTTATGTTTCGTGGCGATTGCCTATGTATCAATGAGTGTATATAAATCTTTCATATCTTATTCAGTTGATAGGGTTCATCCGTTCCTCGTTCCTATGTCGTCCTGGCACAAAGATGAATATAGCTTGATAGGGTAAGGGGTACTGTTGCCCCTCCCAAGACTATCAGCAGTGATTCTAGTGGCCTCGACCCTCTACATCACAAGGCCACTCAGCCAAAGCCGTCTACATGGAGACAGCAATTTGACTCAGCTCCCTAAATTTGCTTTAACCCCTTCACACCCAGATTTTTCCTTTGCTATATGAAATCGTCTGTTGTTAGCCATAAAATTACGAAAAGTAGCTTCATATACCAAATTAGCTAGGGGACAAGGATACTAAACAGGTCATATCTATAAAATATTGCTTATATTCATTTAAATTGTCTAATGGTCTACCTGAATTGCAATGGAAATAACGTTCTGGGCCTCAAGGGGTTAATATATATTTTTATCATATTGGTAAAAATAGCGTTTGACGTGATAAGGCCAGAGTCGACTGCCCGGAATCTTCAGTCATCAGGGAAACAAGTGTGAGTGGAATTACATGCTCGCTCATCTATTGCTGGGTTTTTTTTCTTCATATATATCCTACTCTAGTTTATATCCTTTTTTTTTCCTTTTTTGTTTAAAATGTAATGGATATAAATAAAGCTAAAAAAAAAAAGTGGAATTACAGCGATCAGCAAACATTCAGAACCAAGGAGGAAGACTGAGAGTTGAAAGAGTCGCCTTAAAGCGGCTGGAATGACAAAATTTAAATGTTGGGACGGTAAAAAAAAATAGGTTTTGAGTAGGCCTACAAAGAGTCTGGGTCATAACTTTGAAAATGTCAATTGTTCCATAAAGCTATGCTATCATATAAACACCCAAGAACATATGGTTGGCTGCTGATGTTCTCCAATGGCTACGACCATGAGGGGAAAATGCAGAAAATGTCGAGGGGACCGGCTTCGCGATCCCTCCCCTACATTCGCCCCAGAAATGTAGCATCCAAAAAAATATACAGCATCATATTTGTGAATTCCAGATGCAACACCTCTCTCTCACTTATCCATAGGTCAGAATGATGGCTGTGCCTCGCTTGCGTTCCTCAAAATAAATTAGTAATTCTGAGCGAAGGGAGGCGGTGGCAGAGTGGTTAGCGACTGGATGTGGCGAGCTTGGTGTACCGAGTTCGAATCCGCCAGCTAGGTGCCTAAATATTTCTGCAACCGTCGAGTGGCCTAAAAACACCCACAGGCTGCCCAAAAACTTTACCTTCGACGGCGAGTGCATCGGAGGACACATGGGGGCCCTCGAATCACAGGCGCCACTATAAAAATCCTGCCTGCGCCACCACGGGCGAGAGCCACCCATCACAGCCCTCAAGTGAACCTCCAGGGCCCACCATCCCACCCCTGGAGGTCACTGCCTACACGCGCTATAGGCCGTAATTGGGGAGAAAAAAAATAAAAATAAAAAATAAATCACTAGCTCCATCGTTAGTCGTTACTGTCTGAGAATACGTATTGAGTCTTCATAGTATGACCCTGAGAAGTTTTCGGCAATCCTCCAAGGCTCCAGTAGCATGAGTTGTTTGAGCTTGAACAGTCTTATCGTGAAGATTTATCCAAAAAACTTGAAAGATAATAGTAATAATGATAAGTTTCTTTCGTGATTCTTGATACAAATAAGATCTTAAGCAGTTTTCAGAAAAAAGAAGTGCTGGATATTACATGTCAATACTGTTATGAAAGAAATCACTTAGAAAGATCTTTCCTTTAATTTTGTTTGCAACGCAGAATAACATGACGAAGCAAGATATAGTTACATCCACAGTCACTGGGGCCCTTTTATCCACCACGACCACCACTTGGGCAGCGGCATGTGACAGATAGAGGGTAGCGGCCTTATCCCCGTGGTACATGTTATCTTGATAGCGTGGAAGTGTTATCTGCGGTGCTCAGATCTACACATGCTTACCGGCCCCGGGCTGCACACGGCGGCCGCTTTGCACACGACACCCTCAACAGCGGGCATGATGGATGACTATGATGATGACCTATAAGCGCAGCCAGGGGGGGGGGGGGGGGGGGAAGCACGGAGGCCCGAAATTTCACCGGGAGTTTGAGAATAGATTCTAAATCATATACATGTATGTCAAATACTTGTAAAATCCAGGGTGTAATACCGTGGCCACCGAGATGATAAGGCCTGGTGGATCGCCCGTGACGTCACACCATAAGGATCTCACCCGCTCCGCTCCCCGTACAAGTTTACCTACCTAATATAATGTTTATCAGCATAAAAGATATACTGTTATCTTCGGAAATGTTTGTTCTATAATATTATCAAATAAAAAACCGTAAAACACACAAAGAAAAGGCCATTATGAGACTTTCAAGAAATATGCATTAACTTAAACTCTTCGCCATTTAATATTTTGCTCGCAAACATTTTACATGGAGAATATCAATAGAAGCGGAGTTTAATTAGCTTTCCATTGATATATTTCGTTTAGTGATAAATGATTTAGCGGCATGCATAAATTAGCGTTAACTAGATATAAAAAATCATGAAATCGTATAATTTCCTACCTAATATATGTTTATCAGTATAAAATATATACTGTTATCTTCGGAAATGTTTGTTCTATAATATTATCAAATAAAAAAACCGTAAAACACACTAAAGGAATGCCATTATGAGACTTTCAAGAAATATGCATGAACTTAAACTTTTCGCCATTTAATATTTTGTGAAAAAACTTTTTACATGGAGAATATCAATAGAAGCGGGATTTAATTAGCTTTCCATTGATATATTTCCTTTTCTGATAAATTAATTAGAACCATGCATAAATTAGCGTTAACTAAATAAATAACATCATGAAATCTGGGAAATTACCCGATTTCATGATGTTATTTATTTAGTTAACGGTAATTTATGCATAGTTCTAATTTATTTATCAGAAAAGGAAATATATCAATGGAAAGCTAATTAAATTCCGCTTCTATTGATATTCTCCATGTAAAAAGTTTTTCCACAAAATATTAAATGGCGAAAAGTTTAAGTTCATGCATATTTCTTGAAAGTCTCATAATGGCATTTCTTTAATGTGTTTTACGGTTTTTTATTTGATAATATTATAGAACAAACATTTCCGAAGATAACAGTATATATTTTATACTGATAAACATATATTAGGTAGGAAATTACCCGATTTCATGATTTTTTATATTTAGTTAACGCTAATTTATGCATGCCGCTAATTCATTTATCACTAAACGAAATATATCAAAGGTAAGCTAATTAAACTCCGCTTCTATTGATATTCTCCATGTAAAATGTTTGCGAGCAAAATATTAAATGGCGAAGAGTTTAAGTTAATGCATATTTCTTGAAAGTCTCATAATGGCATTTTCTTTGTGTGTTTTACGGTTTTTTATTTGATAATATTATAGAACAAACATTTCCGAAGATAACAGTATATCTTTTATACTGATAAACATTATATTAGGTAGGTAAACTTGTACGGGGAGCGGAGCGGGTGAGATCCTTATGGTGTGACGTCACGGGCGATCCACCAGGCCTTGTCTCTCGGTGGTCTCGGTAATACTCGGTATGTCACATGTTTGGTGAACTGAAAGAATATGGAAATCTGAATAGAAAGTCTTCTATTGACATATACTGTATACTTTATAAGACTTACTTTACTTTATGTGTGAGCATGGACGAAGCCAAGAGAATAATCAAACATTGCACGATTTGGACGGGAGGACTGTTATAGTGGTTTAGAGGGAGGACGGGAGGCAAGATGGCTGATTTAGCCTTACATCAATGCGCATGGTGAAGTGCTGGGTGTTTATAACTTTCTCATGGTTAGCCATTGCCCCCCCCACCATCTAGGATGGTGATACCGGACACACACACACACACACAGAGAGAGAGAGAGAGAGAGAGAGAGAGAGAGAGAGAGAGAGAGAAGAGAGAGGAGAGAGAGGAGAGAGAGAGAGAGAGAGAGAGAGAGAGAGAGAGAGAGAGAGAGAGAGAGAGAGAGAGAGAGAGAGAGAGAGGAGAGAGAGAGAGAGAGAGAGAGAGAGAGAGAGAGAGAGAGAGAGAGAGAGAGAGAGGAGAGACAGAGACAGACAGAAGACGAAGAAGAGAGAGAGAGAGAGAGAGAGAGAGAGAGAGAGAGAGAGAGAGAGAGAGAGAGAGAGAGAGAGAGAGAGAGAGAGAGAGAGAGAGAGAGAGACACACACACACTTCTCACCAGATAATCACTGCGGCAAGGAAAAATCGAAACTTTCTGGCACTGTAACTATGTTATTATTATTATTATTATTATTAGGAGAAACATGTATTCTACACTGTGGTATTTAATGGTTTAAAATCTAAGTATCGCAAAGAAAATAAAAAAAAACTAACATCAGCATGTCAATTTTTCATGGACAGGCTAACCAGAGAATTGCAAAGTAATCCACCTTTACGGGCTAAATAGTTGTATCTACATTTCACAGATTTTGGCGATTTCCTAAAACACACGAAAGCAGGTCTGCCTAATGGAGGGTCTGCAGTAAAATTTTCAGTTTTCAATTTGTGCCAAAAATGTAGTTCCATTGGAATTAAAAGTTGTGTCGAAATTAAGATCTGTAAATTGTCTCTAAGGCTTTCACGTAAGCTTATTCTTATATACCACCCAATTTGTTTGTTAGAAAGCCAGTTGTATGAAAAAATTATATGTATGTATATATCTACATATACACAAACACACATATTGCCATAAAGATAAAACTCTGCCTGTCTGAGAACACTTCATATCATGAACCACTGTTCATTAAAGCACACACCTGTGGTACATGACTGTCACCATACAGCGGGCGGCTGACACCTGTGCTTCACCAGCCAGCCCACTTTTTGATAGTGCTGCCGCGGGGCCACACTGCGGTGAGGCGCAGGCCCAGAAAATGTCTGCTTCTTACTTAACCAGAATAAAATAAAATGAAGCAATATGGCCTACAGTCACGGTTGGATTGACTTACCTCCCCCTGAGTGGTAGGAGCACACAGAGCCCCTGTGAAAAGAGTATTATGAATGGGCAGGAAAATATGTAAATGAAAACCTCATGACATAGCCATGAACTGTTGGAGAGTGTCAGTAACTCTGAGTGGCTCTGTTAACTCTGTGAAGGGTGATGTCTGAGTTTCCTGAGCCTCGTCGCGAAGCAGCTTCCAGTACGCCAGGACATTCTGGTACTTGAAGCACTTCTCCATGTTGGCCTGGATGGTGTACACACGAAGCAAGCCTCGATAGTCATATTCCAGGCCAGAGTAGCCATCACCAAACAGCTTCTTACCTGTGAGACAGACCAACAGAGATGACTATACAGAGTAGCTTCTAAATATATAGCATACTTGTAGAAAACTAAGCTTTGCATCCTTCAAGTTTGTATGTTCGACATCAACTAATACTTATTCAGTCAACCTACAGCAGCTATTCCTGTCAACACCAACATTGAAAACATTCTTGAAATAATGACTTATTAGTGTTACGTACCAATGGAGATGGAACGCAGATACAGTTGCTCTGCATTGTCAAATTTCATCATGTCATAGTTGTACAGAGATGCCAAATGGCCCACTGACAGAGCCACTTCATAGTCTTCAGGGCCCAACAGTTGTTCTTTTATTGTGATTGCTTTTAAGTGCATCTCTTCGGCCAGCTGGGAGATAGAATCATATTAGACCAAATTTTACAACATACAGTACGTGCTAGTTCAACAAGTGTGTGCTATATTGAACAGTACACTAAATATAAAAAAGGGAATACGAAATAGGTGAGCATTTACCGTGCAGACTGCACGACAATGCACCATTTGTACTTTCAAAAAGGCATGGTTTCTAGACTCAGGATTTACACAGGTTTATATGTATCTTTGTAATTTCATACCATGAGGGTTTATAAGTAGGGAAATGCCTGTGGTTATATTTTCATAAAATCTCTGTTCATTTCGGTGTTCTCAATCAATATTTTATGTGACTACAAATATCTGCCTCCATTTTAAACACATAACAGATAAGGACTGAATTAGAGACTAAATACTCTGTAGTAGTCAGAATTGTGTATATCATAAATATAATTCCATTTGATGATCTGGCAGGCGGGTACAATAATGTAATAATGTAAGACGGTACACTAGAGAGAGCAAGACTGAATACACAAGTGACCCTTTCAGTACCTCAAACAGCCTCATGGACTGGTACAGGCGGCCTAGATTGCCGTAATGCTTGGCTGTCTGCACATTCATCTCCCCAAAGGCTCGCATGGCCATGGCGAGGGCTTCCTTGTGCAACGAGTGAGCCTCCTCCAAAAACTGTTTTTCTGTAGGTAGAGAAAGAGATATTTTTCATTAAGGGACTGGAAAATGGAGATTCAAGGCTTCAACAGCTGACTGCACAGATGCTGAGCACTACTTGTTCTTAAGCATAGCCAAGACTAGACAAAAAAAATATACCTGAGTCATGTTAGCACTCACCCACATCCTTGTTGGGATTGTCAATGGCCATCTCCTCCAGGATGAGAGCCTTCACTCTTTTACTGGAGGAGAGGAGCAGATGGTCCTCAGGCAGCAGCCGCAGCATTAACTCAATGGCCTTCTCAGCGTGGGTCCTGGTAAAGAAACATGTATAATGGCGACTTTCATCAAAAATGACGGTTAGGTTATTGATATTTAGGTTATGTTAGTCATACATGCATAGTAAGTCTCTGTTAAATGAACTTAAGTTCTGATGTGTGATAAAGAGGTCAAATTTCTGGGTCCTTTTGAATGCCTTACCTATGAATTATATACTACCTAGTATGCAGGCGGCCTGCAGGAATACTGCGTTCATTGAGACCAGAAGTGTATTCATGGTAAGCAGCTGAGGGACTGTGGGGAATGGGAGCGTGGCGAGGGTTGGGGTTTATCCTATCAGCAACTACTGAACACGATGGCTACTGACTCGTCTCTCTGAGGTGAAAACAGGTGCCTTGTTCACCTCCTGGCCTCACCTCAGTGCCTCAGTCTCAAAAAAAAAAAATATGGAGAAAATGGGATAGAAGAAAATAAGAAAATAAAAGAGAAAATATAAAAATGGGATGTTCATAAAAAATAGCTGAAACGAAACGAGAAAATAGAATAGAAGAAAATAAGAAAAAAAAAAAATATGGGATGAAACTGAAACTGAGAACTATGAAAACTGAAACGAAACTATAAAACAGAACTCCACCCACCTGGCATGACTGAACTTGCCCAGGGCGTAGTTGTGCACGTAGGAGGCATAGGCAAGGTCCTCGTGCGCCACCGCCACGTGCAGGTTGATGCCGCCAAACACACTCTGGCGTACATCCAGGGCAGTCTGCAACACCACCACCACCGCCATGTTAACACTTCAAACTTTACACCAACACTAACATATCATATTCAGACAATCTTTACTTCTACACCAACACTAACATACAATAATCAGACAATGATGTACAGAAAATGCCAGTGTCAATAGAATCAGAAAATGAAACATGTAAATAGACAGTTCTGTACAACTTAACATGACCAGATATATAAAAAAGTGGACGTTTTATGCAATGATAGCGTAATTTTCAGTGTATAAGATGCACCTCTAACATAAAGAGCAACTTCCGAAAAAAAGAATCTAGTTTCTATTTACTTATTTTTTAACATCAGCATTTTTTCATTAGCATGGTGGTTATTTCAGTTAAGAGTCCGCACATTGGGATGCAGGGTGGCATAGCAGACTCTCATGCTCTCATGGGAAATAAATTAGGTGTGTTATAAATGATGTGGTATGAGGGAGCGCCAGTAAGGCCAGGTGCACATTGCCACACAACACAGGATTCTGGATTATAGTCTATCTTTTTAACGAGGCAAAAATTCCATTCTATCTTAAGGTCTCATGCTTAAAATTATACCTATGTTTACCTGATATGGTTAACTATGATAAAATACAACTGAAATTTAGAAGAACTGTACTATTCCCTTCTCCTGGCATCAAATATCGGTCAGTAAGCAGCAAGGGGTCAGGATTTTTCCCCTCGTAAAAAATATATGACTACAGCTAAGTTTTAATTATCCGACCTTGGGGGGACCGAAGGTAGGTCGGATAATTGGAATAGTCGGATGTTCGGATGTACATAAAATGTCCACCACAGTCGTCTTGCCGATGTTAAATTCCCGACATATATCTTGTCTAGGAACACCTTGTTCTACTTTCCTTATAATATTCACTTTCTGTTCAATGTTCAACACAACACGCTTACGTTTAGCACTTGTAGACGACATTATTCACTGTAGAAAGTAAAATAAAGGGCCAAAACAAGACACAATGTGGTGGTGAAAAAAGTTGGTTGTTTGGACAAGTCGGATGTTTGGAGGTCGGATGTTGGGAATTTGGCTGTATAGTTAATGTATTTGAAGAGGTGGAGGCAACAGATAGATAGTTGGAAGCGTATCATCGGCCGTCTAACCTCTTAAGACATTATAGGAAAATCTGACGTTAAACAAAAAGAAAAAGAAGTTGATGTATTTGATGATGAATAACAAAAGTGGTGCATTAATTTGTTGATGATTCAGCCCCTGCCTTACTTAATTAAGCTTTCTACAAGATTACCTGATACACTTGGACGCCCTGGCTGATGGCGTCCACACTGAGGAGGTAGAAGCCGTAGTCGATGAGGGTGTCGGCGTACTTGGGGTGCTGGTCTCCAAACACCTCACTGGCTATCACCACAGCCTGCAAGCACCCATTCAGTCATTTCCCTTTGCTCTTAGAATTAATGAACAATTACTCATCCTTCCTCATATTACGGCATACAAGAAACGTGTGAGATGAACAATTCTAAGGCAGAAGATATTTTCATGGAGCATCCTTAAACTACTAAACTAAACTAAACAAAAAGCCACTTTCTGCTAAATACTTTCCTGAAAATCCCTATAAAGGTTAAATTTATGGATTGAAGACATCACACATACAAATCAATCAGTTAATTGAAATCAATACATGCAAATGTTCTATTAATAAAGGTCAGCAAGTAATGTCTAATGAATTAAAACTGAGAAAACAATCCCTCAAACATGAATGATTCTGGATCTTAACCCCTTGAGGCCCAGAACGTATATTTCCATTGTAATTTTGCGACCATAACAGACAATTTTAATTAATATAAGCAAATTTTATAGATATGACCTGTTTAGTAACCTTGTCCACTAACTAATTTGGTATATTCAGTTACTTTTCGTATATTTATGGCTAACATCAGACAATTTTATATAGCAAAGAGAAGATCTGGGTGTGAAGGGATTAAGACCTCATTCCTCGTTGTTAACGAGTCAACGTTTAACGTTGTCATGTTAACAGACCTGCCGGATGAGTAGCCTGGCCTTCTTGAACTCTCGTTTCAGCACACAGGCTTTGGCCGACTGCCTCAGCACGTCAATGAGGGGAGGCTTGGGAAAACTGGCCACAAGGGACTGTAGTGCCTTGACACTCCAGCTGTAAGCCTGTCATGGGGTATAAGAATGAGATCCCTTTGTGTCTTTGAAGGGAGTGATAATGCTTATAGAGCCACTTCTAGGTATACTTAGTACAATATGAATTATAACTAACAATACACACAAAATGTACACAATTCATAAAGACTACGTGTATAAAAAAGGGCTCAACTTAGAATGCTAGAATCCAGTGGCTTTTCTCAACCTCCTTATCTGGTCCACCGGTGCTTTCCTGTCTACCATCACTACTCAAAAACACAAACTAGTGTACGACAATACATGTTTTACAATGTTCGCATGAACATGTTTTACAATGATTGCATTTGACGACCAACTGCTGCCAGGACAAAGCTTGCCAAATGCATAAAACAAAACAATAGGAAAACATTAATTGGTACCAGACCCCTCACACAGTCAACCCTTTTTTTTCTTATTTGGTGACTTAAAACTACTACATTTTTTCTGTCCATCATTACCAGATACTGAGAGATGAAAAATACATAAAATTATAGATAAGCTTTGATAGGGAAAAACACCAAGAGTAGTTAGATAGTGTTTCCACGGCAGAAAAATATATGCCTAATACAAGAATATGATCGCCAAATATGATTCAGTGCTTCCATGGAGGGGGGAAAATAATCTGAAATGGAAAAATATGGTTGCTAAAAAAAAATGACAGTAGCAATTGATTGGGATCACCAAATGTGAATTTGCTAAATCTGGTCCTTACTGTACTTCTTATAGTAACACTATGTTGTACAAGCTAGGTTAACTTAGACTCAGCAGGATTCAGGTCTTGACTCACCTCAGAGTAGTTGGAGCGCAGCATGTAGAGGGTTGAGAACTCGGAGTAGAGTGAGGCCAGGTTGGGAGAGGCACCCATACCCTGCAGCTGCTTCACCAGGGCCATGGCCTGGTTGTAGGTGCGCTCTGCCTCCTCAAAGCGGCAGTAGCCATTCTGGACGTGTAGCAGTCTGGAAGATATGTAAGATGCTCATGTGAACAACTGTCTGCCATGTCTAAGGTTGACAGTGACAAAGTGGACCAAGATGATGGATGCCACAGATATGTAAAACAGGCACTCACAAACACTAATCAACAGTTTTCAGAGATATAGATATAGACAGGGTGAAAAAATCCGGATCCACCCTTGTCAGACATCAAATGTTCATCACGGAGGTAAATATCAGCTTTAACACCATCATACATTTGGTGATCAAAACTATGATACTTCGTGGTGTTCTTATGTGTATTTCATAAAATGTTCACAAATTTCCATTGGTACAACCCAACCAGCACCAGCCCACCTGTGGCAGCACTCCAAGGCACGGGTCTTCTGCACAGGATCTGAGGAGTCTGCAAGGAGGCTCTGGCAGGAGGTCAGGATGATCTCTGCATCAGGGAGCCAGCCAGCCTCTGCTAGGAAGGCAGACACAGCCAGCCCGTGCAGCACCAAGCCATCACGCTGATAACAATGAGATCATTCAATTGATACATTAATAGATTAGTCTTTCATATCAGCCAAATATATAAAAACATGTATAGATATTTGGGTCCCACAAATGTCTGTACTCCATTATAGTCCCACAGAGAGATACTAATGCCTCTCGTGGCCAGATAATCTTTGTAGACATTGCTGATTCTTTGGATGTCTTCTCTTGGTATGAACCTTTGCTACAATAGACCCAAACTGCTAAGGCTATACAAAAAATATCTGGCAAACATTTATGAGGGGGAAAAGTCAAGACAGGGGGACAGCCCAACAAAAGATCCACACTCACACCATAAATACAAACTTAGATACAGTGTGAGATAGAGGGACGAACAGGAATCACATACAATTCATCAGCTTAAGTGACACATTAATGGGCAAAGCTAAACAGACAACAAGGTTACAAAGTTGGAATACATGTTCTTTACAGTAACACACCTGCTTGTCTGTGAGTACCTCCTGGTTACACCTGTCCACATAGGCTTGTGATATGACAGAAGAGATCTTGGTGCTGTGGTCCCCAAGTGCCTGGTCCATCAACGCCTGAAAAATGCAGAGAAACAACATTATTTTACAGAAGTATACACACAACATGCTCCCCAGACAAATCACATGATAATTGTGTTGGCTTGGGATTTAATTAATATATTTAAATGGGCATATTTAACCTCCTAAAGACCTAAACTAATGGTCTCCAGCACTATAATCTATATGTATATACATGAAGGCCCTTGAAGGTGGTTGTTGTCAGGCATGTGACAACACTTGTATGGAGAAAAATGTATTGGAACCTAAACAAAAATTGCTATTATTAACATTTTCGTTGCATCACCTTTAAATTCGTGATTAGTGTGTGTTTGGGTAAGATGTCTTTAACCCATTCTGATGCTAACTATAGGGGTGCAAAGTCTTGATGATGATGATGGTGGGCTTGTCTATGCATTCCCTGCCTCGCTGCATGACTCACCTGGAAGCAGTGGTGCAGCAGGTGCCTCTTGTCGCCCACCTTCAGCATGCGTGTGATCACATCCAGGTCACTCAGCTCAGCCCGCACCTCTGCCAGACACCCATTCTTGAACAACTGCGGAAGGAATTTAAGTTATGATTGACCAAATGAGATACGGAGATGGGAACCCACAAGTACGTATAACTCATTTTCCAATTATCACAACTAGGTATATACTCTCTCTCTATATATATAAGACTCAGACTATCCCCAAAAGCTAGATGATGTAACCCACAAAGCCTCCAAAGACAATCTGTTTTGAGAAAAAAAAAAATGAGGCCCAGTTATCATGAAGAATAGGATGAAAGGTCTGTCAAAAGGTGGACAAGGAACTCCCACCGACAACTGGCACCAATAACCCCACCACACAGTCACACCTGTAGCTTTTATCATGTGAAGGTCGCCAAACCTCCTTACACAGCAGGCTAAGCTTATCAGGGCATAGTCCAGCTAACTAGGACCCTGGAACTCCAGCCATTGTCACTAAGGAGATCAATTGACTACAGTTAAATGAATTACTATTGATGTCCAGTGGCTTCACCATAACCCTGGTACGGGGGACTTACCAGGCTCACACCTTGTCCAAGGGTGACCTGAGACTATGCACGGCAGGGACGTCCAAGTCCCTGAGATAAAATAAATTCATCCGCATACCAAGATAATGAGGACATGGGGTTGGGTTTTATTAAAAATAATATTCATAATCAATATACATAATAAAGTCTTTGTATAATTACGCATAAAGATACTGCTCAAAAATTGCAAATCAGGGGGTCCAGCCTCCCTGGCTAAGGAGGTAAAACATGGGATTAGGTTAATAAAAAATATTATTCAAAATTACATATAGGACAAACATACATACATATATACAAATATACATATATATTACATTACCTATAGTCTATACAAATATACATATATATTACATTACATATATACAAATATACATATATATTACATTACCTATATACAAATATACATATATATTACATTACCTATATACAAATATACATATATATTACATTACCTATATACAAATATACATACATATTACATTACCTATATACAAATATACATATATATTACATTACATATATACAAATATACATATATATTTTACATTATCTATATACAAATATACATATATATTACATTACATATATACAAATATACATATATATTACATTACCTATATACAAATATACATATATATTAATTACATATATACAAATATACATATATATTACATTATCCTATGTGCATAGACGTCTTCTTTTTTTATCACAGGACTAGTGGGCGTCCAGCATCCCTAGCTTAGGAATAAAATATATTCTCCATTGAATAGTGTAGTTAGTAATTTAAGCTTTCTCAAGTTTTATTACTACGATTCAGGTAAATCTCCAGTGAAAAATTTGTTTGGAGTGTCCTCTGAGAGGTCGAGATGGTTAAGCCCCCAAGTTAGTGGGCTCTAACGTCAAATTTGGTTGGGATAGGTTTTTGGGAAGTCATAAACCAGTTACATTTGCCTCCCCAACCACAAACCCGTTTCCCACTAGTCCCCCAAGCTTGTCGGCTCGGGGGAAATAGAATAAAGTGATCGGGTGTATTGGCTGAAACTGCATATTTACGACTCATTTCGGTTATAATGGAGGAGAGTTTCACGTTCGTTTTCAGAGACACCAACTACTTTTTCTTGGCCTACAATAGGTGCTTGTTCTAATGGTGCTAGTTTTATTTTGCGCAAACCCAAAAAAAAAAAAAAAAAAAAAATATTTTGTGGTTAAGGTTAGGTTAGGTTTCTTTAAAACCTGTAAGGTTAGGTTAGGTTAGGTTAAGTTTCATTAAAACATAAGGTTAGGTTAGGTTTCATTTTTTTTGGTTTGCGCAAAATAAAACTAGCACCATTAGAACAAGCCCCTATTGTAGGCCAAGAAAAAGTAGTTGGTGTCTCTGAAAACGAACGTGAAACTCTCCTCCATTATTACCCTGATTTCTGCCAAAAACGATTGCCAGATTAAATCAAACATAAAAACTATTCGGAAATACAAAGTTTCGTCCTCGAAAACAGTGGAGTCCAATAATGAAAATTTACCCAAAAATACATTTACAAAACCAGAACAGCAATTACAGAACTATTTAATGTAACACTAAATACACAACTGCAGTCGAGATGGCATGACATGAATAAGTGATGACATGATATGGATAATGAGTAATGATGACGTGATATGGATAATACCATGTAACGATGACATACTATAGATAACAACAAGTAATAATGACTGGCTATGGATAACAAGTGCGCAGGGCAGAAGATAAACGCAGTAGGTGGTGGTGAAGCTAAACTGGTCGGGAATCACCAAGGGTCACTGAGATTAAGGGCGAACCACACACCTTGAACAACACGTCGAACTGCACCGAGGGAGGGAATATCCGCAGCTCATGTCTGGTGTTGCTGTACTGATGCACCACCACATTGAGGGCTGAATAATAGAGAGCCTCGGGGAACCACTTTAACACAGAAGCTGAAGCCATTGTGGAGTTTCTCTGTGTCGTACTTCACATCTCGGACACGGAACGGGTGCATAATTCTACCTTTCTGTATCTGTATATCTCATTTTTCTGCTCATTTTTCCTTTTAAATAGTCGTGTAAATATTATGTGATTAATTATTAGGCCTTAAAAATGTTGTAAAATAAGTTAGTTACAGGTTATTGGCAATTGTTATAAAGACAGTTCCTGGGGTGACATTAGCTACTTGCACCAAATGCCTCTCAGCTGATCAATGTCAACACTCTCAACAGGGATATATTTTTAACACACACTTGGATAATAGCAAAGAAGCATGGCGCCTTTGTGTACATTGTGTGACATGCAACAAAAAAATCAGCAAGACAATTGGGATAACATTGCTCATCATTGTTAAATCTAATTCTGGATTGGTAAATACGGTACATTGCATAGCCTTTTATCATTTTTGTTTTTTCTCTCTCTCTCTCTCTGTCATATCGTTGTTTCATTCTCGTGGGCACGTCTACTCCTCTTCGTGAAGTATGTTTTTTCTGATGCCCGCATGATAACAGTTCTTGCACTCCTGACCAAGGCTAACGTAGCAATTACGTAATTGCTACGTCCGTCTTGCCAACGTGACGTCATCGTGACGTCACTTCCCGCTTGTGTGACCTTGAAAGACGTGCGTCTGGAGGCAAAAGATTCGGAGCCTCCAATTCTTTTGGCGGGCTGCGTGAGCGGTAGTGCCACAATCTATAGAACATTATACGTAAATAAGTTTTGCAATATCAAAATAATGCTGTTTCCAAAGTCTGATTTACAATATATTTATTATCAGTGATTCAGCTGGAAGACAATATTAGTAATGGAAGACATACCACATGAGGCGTATTTTGTCCATGCCCTTGGAAGTAAAATTTTACTTATTTAAGCTCCGCCCACTTATTTTTTACTCTTTTGCGTGCACAGAAAACTGAGCAGATACACTCCGGCAGCGATATTTTACTCTTTTCCTGTAAAGTTTTACAGTCGTGGGTGTGAGTGGTGGTTTCAAGAGCCTGGCCAATCAGATCGCGCGCATGAGAAAATCTTATCAAAACTCCTCCCGTAAATGTTTCTCTTTTCCTTTAATTCTCATCCAATTCAACATTCATTACATGCGCACGACATGCAAAGGATACTGTATTTAATTAAGAGTAGGTATTTTTGTCCATGCCCTTGGAAGTAAAATTTTACTTATTTAAGCTCCGCCCACTTATTTTTTACTCTTTTGCGTGCACAGAAAACTGAGCAGATACACTCCGGCAGCGATATTTTACTCTTTTCCTGTAAAGTTTTACAGTCGTGGGTGTGAGTGGTGGTTTCAAGAGCCTGGCCAATCAGATCGCGCGCATGAGAAAATCTTATCAAAACTCCTCCCGTAAATGTTTCTCTTTTCCTTTAATTCTCATCCAATTCAACATTCATTACATGCGCACGACATGCAAAGGATACTGTATTTAATTAAGAGTAGGTAAGGAGTAGTAAGGAGTAGAGTAGGTGACTCTTAACAGGTAAGAAATCACAAATATTAAAATTCTCCAGCGACGTCTGGGAACAAATTTCCCAATCCCTCGAATTTTTCAATGTGTCCGAATCTTCGTTGATGCTTGCTGGCTTAGCACCAAAACTGGTGTATTATTGCTATAGTATAGTCAAATACTTAAATATATTCATGAGTGATATTACATTTGCAATAGAAATGTATAAATTTGGTATATATGTTATACTAGCCGCAAAGCCGCCCTCCGGGCGGACTTTTTGGCTAGCTCCTGCGGAGGGCTATTGGTGGTGGGCCTTCGGCCCACCACCTGTGTTTGGTGGGCCTTCGGCCCACCAAACACGGACTCTCCAGATAGCCCCTTCTAACTTTCCTGAAATCATGGATGTAGAAATGTATGTATTCCCCCCACCCATTCACTCACCCATTACCCATCACCCCCCACCCATTCACTCACCCATTACCCATCACCCCCCCCATTCACTCACCCATTACCCATCACCACACACCCATTCACTCACCCATTACCCATCATCCCCCACTTATTCCCTCACCCATCACCCATCACCCCCAACCCATCACCCCCCACCCATTCACTCACCCATCATCCACACCCATTACCCATCACTCCACCCATTCACTCATCCATTACCCATCACCCTACATCAAGGTTTCCTCAATTCTCGCAACCCACTTTTTTTTCACAATTATCGCTAATAGGCTGCTAAAAAAAGAAAAAAAAAAAGCGATCGGATCATCTCATAATTGGGCTTAAAACCTTCCCCTGGTCAACCAGGTTCCAAAAATGTGCCATATGAGGTGATTGCGCCACGGGGGGCGGAACCTATACCAGACACACACACACACACACACACACACACACACACACACAGACAGACAGACAGACAGACAAATTTTCGCTTATATTTACCATTACCCATTACCCCCTACCTATTCCCTCACCCATCACCCATCACCCCCAACCCATCACCCCCCACCCATTCACTCACCCATCACCCCACACCTATTACCCATCACCCCACCCATTCACTCACCCATTACCCATCACCCTACATCAAGGTTTCCTCAATTCTCGCAACCCACTTTTTTTTTCACAATTATCGCTAATAGGCTGCTAAAAAAAAAAAAAGAAAAAAAGTGATCGAATCATCTCATAAGTGGGCTTAAAACCTTCCCCTGGTCAACCCGGTTCCAAAAATGTGCCATATGAGGTGATTGCGCCACGGGGGGCGGAACCTATACCACCACAACACACACACACACACACACACACACACACACACACACACACACACACACACACAGACAGACAGACAGACACACTTTCGCTTATATTATTATAGAAGAAGAAGAAAAGAAAGATCACACAAAAAGAAAGCCTTTTAGAGAACCTATCGCAGGGCACGAATACGAACATTTCATCAGTCTGATTCAGCTCCACGGTAGGAAGGGTCTCTGTGTGTAACCCACGGGCCACCACACACCCACCACCACCCAGGCACCCACCCGCCCACCACCACCCACCCATCCACCACCCGCCCACCACACACCCACCCACCACACGCCCATCACCCATCCGCCCACCACACGCCCATCACCCATCCGCCCACCACACACCCACCACACACCCACCCACCACACGCCCATCACACATCCGCCCACCACACACCCACCCACCACACGCCCATCACCCATCCGCCCACCACACACACACACACCACACGCCCATCATACATCCGCCCACCACACACCCACCCACCACACGCCCATCACACATCCGCCCACCACACACCCACCCATCACACGCCCATCACCCATCCGCCCACCACACACCCACCCACCACACGCCCATCACCCATCCGCCCACCACACACCCACCCACCACACGCCCATCATACATCCGCCCACCACACACTCACCCACCACACGCCCATCACACATCCGCCCACCACACACCCACCCACCACACGCCCATCACCCATCCGCCCACCACACACCCACCCACCACACGCCCATCATACATCCGCCCACCACACACCCACCCACCACACGTCCATCACACACCCGCCCACCACACACCCGCCCATGGATGTTAAACGGGGGAGATGCACTGGAGGATGAATCACACCCAGCATTCATCTAGGTTTAGGCAAAGAATAATTGGTGAAACGTAGACGTAGCCTACATACGTACAGGTCCATGAAAGCATTAAACATCCTCGACGCACATCGTGAAATGGCTGTGTAGCAAATAGATATTCAAATAACAGTTTCATAGCGCCCTAAACATTTCAGTTTAATATCAAGTCCATCTATAGAGTTAGAAAACAATGCTAGGCCATTCTAAGAGCTCAAAACAATTAGATATCGATGTGTAATACAGACAATCACGCTACTACTCTTTGCTGTGCCTTCAATAATGTCAACCTTAACGATATTCCTTGAGCCTCTGTAAGAGGTAATGAAGTGTACGACACTTTTACTCTCGGCAACATCAAGAAAGAGCTTTGGCAGCGCTACAATCGTATTTTGTGATGGCAAGCAGGGGCGGAGCTTAAATAAGTATAATTTTACTCCGGAAGGACACTACAAAATACGCCTATAGGCCAGGGTGTGAAGGGGGATATAGTGAAGGGAGTAATAGGTGTGTCATGGGGTACAAAAGGGAGGAAGTAAGGAAAGCAAGGCGGTTTTATACTGTAATTTTTTCTGATATGAGCGAGCGGGAGTGATCGACCAGTGAGACGAGGTAACGTCATCGTGACGTCACGGTGACGTCACGATAACAAGACGGACGTAGCAAATACGTGAAGTCTGAACCGGGCCTAAGGGAATTAAGATTCTCTATTCCCTTTGGCCTTGCTCCTGCCACTTACTCCTATTTCATCTACTGTTGTTGTTGTTGTTGTTGTTCCTATAGCTTCGTCGATATATAGTTCTTGTTGTGTTATCCCTCGCCTCTCCTCCTCTTGCTTCTGGAATAGTTCTATGAGCTCTTGTGTGAAGTTGATTGATTTAATGCCCAAAAAAAGGTGAATATGCTCTTGTGTGAAGTAGTTTCGTTCTCTGTTGGACTGTTGATGAAGTAGAATTGTTAGAAGTAGGAATTATCTCGCTTCTCTAGTTATAGGTGTCTTGCACTGACGTCACGATCTAGCGTCTTCAAGCCAAATGCCGCCCGTCGGAGCATTTATCAGCATTTATCATTACCGTTGTTATTGTTATTACTCGTATCATCTATTGATCTATTTTCTATGTATTTAATAATTCATTGACGTATCTACCTCCGGGTCTATGCTGCTAATAACTTCTATGATACGAGCAGGTTTGTAGAATGCTTAGAAGCGGCACAGCATCAAGATTATTGCCATGGCACTTGAAAGATGATGATGCACCTTTGCGTTTTAAGGTAAAATCTAACAACTTTGTGTACTGTTCAGGAAAGATGCTCACCAACCAGTCACTAAACTTATTATTCATTTCTCATTGATCTGGCAAGCGGCGCGTGAGAGGTCTTCATAACGTAGGCAGGAGATTGGACTGTTTCTGGATTTTGTATTAGGGAAGTTTGCACAAAGCTTTCATTAATCAATTATTTCAGGGGAAGATACTTTTTATTATATTTATTATTATTGCATTATTTTTTGTATAGCAGTCATCTCTCAAAGTAAAGTATTTGCTGGCCCTTAATTAAGCTACGGTAGTCCAAAAGAACTCTTAGAATGAATCGAATTTGCATACATGCGCAGATTAACTGACATTCCTCAAGAAAAAAAAGAAAAAAAATGGGATGTGTTCTGAGCGCTGTATGTACTTAATACTTAAAAAAAAAAATATATATATATATATGTAAATGTATGCAATGCACTCTGCTTCTTATAATCGTCAATGGAATAAAATGTTAGCTTACCTCCAAGTTGGCAACGTTCTCGAGGCCATAAATATTAGCCTTGCACAGTTCTACGTGTGTACCGAAGTTCTTTGAGGGTCCGTGGTCTAGCGAAGCCGTGTCGATGCCCACCGCAAACACCCGCCGCCCGGAGGCTTTTTCATACCCCGTCAGGAGCTGCGCGGCGCCGGGGTTGATGCCTGGGAGCGGGGTGAAGGGAGGGACAGGGATGAGAGACTGCTGGGTAGGACATGAAATCAGGGGAGGACATGGAGGATTAACTGATATATGATTGGTTGATTAATAACTCTGTATATTCGGACTTCATACTTTCACACATTATAGGAAACTCCACCCGAGGGTCATATACAGGAAGAGTCAAGACTTATGTATACTGAGAAATGTTTCTTGTAGCTTCCTTATCTTCTAATGTTCTTATGTCTGAATACCGCCCCGGCCACGCTGCCCAACCATGAGTCCGTAAGAATATAACGAGCTATCTGCCCTCGTTGATACCAGACATGTGTATGAAACTCTGCAGGCTCATGGCACTTTATGTATGAATGCTAAGTACGAAGCCAGTGACTGCGAATCAAGATGCGTCTGGTTATACACCCACTCTGTATGTATACCTCCATACCTACCTGGGAAGACCAGTTTAGTTGTATCAATGGTGGGAGTGCCAAAATACGCGGTCATGTTCCCGTATCTGAAGAAGAAAAAATCATTGTGAATTTGTGACACACACACACACACACACACACACACACACACACACACACACACACACATGCACACACACACACACACACACACACACACACACACACCAGAGCTGGGCACGTTCCTGGATTTGGGGTAGTCCGTACCTGTACTTCCGTACTTCGGGACGCGGGTCGTCCGTACCTGTACTTCCGTACCTTATTTTACTTTGTTCTGTCCGTACCCGTACCTCCGTACCTCCGTACCTCCGTACCTGTACCCTATAACTATTAAAACGCGCCTGAAAAAATATAGTTAGTACCTCAAAAATAAAACAAAATACAAGGCTATAATACATCAGAGCTTCATAAATATATATAGCAATATATATTTACCATCAAATAATCATCAAATCAATTAAAATAAAATTTGTCTCCTGCTCCTGCTCCTGCCTCAGTCCCACTCTCCTCTATGTCCTGGGTGAACAGCTGGGAGGAGTCCAGCTCCACGTCAGACAAAGAAATATCTGACGTCCCCTGTGGTGTATGGGTTCTGGACGCAGATGGTGCAGGCGTGCTGGTTCTGTAGCTCACACTACTACAGCTACTATCCCCAGACACACTCCTGCTCCTGTCGCTATCACTTCTTTTCACGTATTTGTCCATGTTTAGTTGTAAACACTAAACAGTAAGCAATAGCAGTGAAACTTTGAAACGCGTTGCCGGGTGATGTGACTGTAAACATAAAACGTTGTTGATCTTGAGCTTGATGCCGCACGTTTGGTGTTTACCAGGCACCACAGATGCACGGATCTCGCCTTAGGAAATGATCAGCTGACAGCTAGTGGCAAATTGCCCGCCAAAACGCGTGAAAGTTATTCTGTGGACTGTTTTTTTTGTCTTCGTTTTTTTTTTTTTCATCATAGAAAATATCAGGTACGGAAGTACGGACCCAAAATTTCGCAGGTCCGTACCTGTTACTTCCGTACCTTTGAAAAACTTTCCGTACCTCCGGACTTCCGGACCTAGTTTGGAAGTCCGTAGGTACGGAGGTACGGAGGTACGGACAGAGGTACGGAAGTGCCCAGCTCTGACACACACACACACACACCTGCTGCCCCATTCTGTGAGCACAAAGACCACGGCCCCGTCAGGCAGAGGACCGTTCTCGTCCATCCAGGTCATGAGGTCGTCGGCCGTCAGGTCGGCCGCGGGGTTCTCCTTCACCTTGGCCCGCATGTCCACCACCACCCCTGTAACCAGGCGCGCCGTTAGCTGCCGTGTCTAAAGGCGCTGTACGTGTCACATTCAAGCATTTCCTTCTTATTCAAGGGAACGCCTAGGTACATATAGGAAAAGGTGGTGCATTTTGCCAAGAGATCAACTTTAATCTCATAAAAGTCATCAAGAACCATATACAGGGAGGTCCCGAAGATACGAGCAGTTAGGTTCCACCTGGCATACTCGTAAAGCGAAATCTCGTATAACGAAACACATAACTAATGGTAAAATATAGGTTTGGTTCCAGGACCCCATCAATTTATATTAAAAAAAAAAAAAAAAAAAAAAAAAAAAAGACATGTTTTTCAAGCTAAAATAAACTATAGCAAGCACAACAAACACACAGCGTCTATATTACCCACATTGTACTACCTATTCTGTAGAAAAAGCATTCTGAAAGAGAAAATAGCACACAAAATAACATAACTGCACATTAATTAAACATAAAACATGCATAACAAGCAAAAAAGACGTTGTAATGTAGGGGACGCCACGTGATACAAGAGAAGGTAGTGTAGCGGTCCCAAGGTTGGAGCCCCACACCTGCTAATTACCCCTACAGGTCAGGCCGCGCCATAAGCTTAATTACCCTTCAGGCCACGCCTTGCTAGGGGTGACCTGACTGCGGTCCCAAGGTTGGGGCCGCACACCTGCTAATTACCCCTAAATGTCAGGCTGCACTATATGCTTAATTACCCTTCAGGTCACGGCTTGCTAGGGGTGACCTCACTGGGGTCAACCAAATTCCCCTTTGTCCAGCCTGGGAGTGGTAGGGCGTGCATTTTGAACTTGATAATTTTACTCACCCCAGTTTGAATGTTGTATCATTGGATTTTCGATCTCGTATATTGAAAATAGACCCTAATTTACACCTCTCGTATCATCGGATTATCGTATACCGAATGCTCGTATAACGGGACCTCCCTGTATATAATCCCTTAAACATCACAAAATTGAGTTAAATACTGAACCATTCTCTCAGGGAGGTTATAGCTGATGAACTTCACATTTCAGCTTTACATTAATATTTATAGCTTTAGGGGATGACGATAAACAACAGACAACATTAAGACGTGGCTGAGAGTTGCTGTGTAAAATTCATTCGTAACTATTTCGCTTTAAAAAAATAGCATGGATTAATTTAATCTATCAATGGTTCGAAAGTAATCTATATTGAGTAATATCGTAAATTTATGTAAAATGCGACAAACTCCATCATCTATTATGTGGAAACATTATTATATCTAAGGTTAGAAGACTGTCGCTAACCCAGCATGACTTCACCAACCAAGACATGTTCATAAAATCATCATTATTATAATTTTTTTCGCAGCTGAATGATAGAAGAAAAATTTGTTAAAGCGAAGGGGTACACTCACGACCATTATCTTGCGCCCCTCAAGCCTACCGTTAGGACCATACAAAGACTACTGAATACATATAGAGTAGTCTTTGGACCATAATATATACTATGCTTGGTTAGGACTAACCTTGGCCGATCAGGTGCTCCAGCGGGATGTCACTTACTGTCCATCTGTCTTTTACGAAGTGCGAAGGGGCGTCGATGTGGGTTCCGATGTGTTCAGGCGAGCAGAACTCAAACGATTCATACATGTAGGTAATGGTTGTATTGTAGGATTCTTGTCTCTAGTATACGATTGCTTAATTCACCACCAGACAAAATCTCTTATCATTATCTTTTAGACCATCTCTCAATTAATAGAAATTTGTACTTTTAATGTTTCTGCATCTTTGAATGTAATATATTTGAGAAAACTGGATTGGTTTGCTGATCACCTACATACAAAGATATAGTGAGGTTATCATTTTGGTATGTCGGGATTTTTGTGGATGGTGCAATAAGGTACCCCCTCTTCTCCCCCCCTCCCCCCTCCCTTTCTCTATAGGGGCAGGCGGAGACGAAGATGGTGGGCGTGTATAACGGGACCCGTCCACTGAACCGGGGGGTTGGGGGGTCCCACGCTATATTGACCCCTTGCAGCCCCCCCCCCCCCCCTGGTTCAGTGGACGGGTCCCGTTATACACGCCCACCATCTTCGTCTCCGGCTGGAGGACCAACAAACTTCACTTGCCGCCCGTGTTTGCCAGCTTATGGTAATTTTCCCCTACCAAATATATGTTTATCAAATTATCAGTATAAAAGATATACTGTTATCTTCGGAAATGTTTGTTCTATAATATTATCAAATGAAAAACCGTAAAACACACTAAATAACTGCCATTATGAGACTTTCAAGAAATATGCATGAACTTAATATTCTATTAATCTCTTCGTCATTTAATATTTTGCTCGAAAACTTTTTACATGGAGAATATAAATAGAAGCGGAATTTCATTAGCTTGCCATTGATACATTTCGTTATCTGATAAATGAATTGGCAGCATGCATAAATTAGCGTTAACTAAATAAATAACACCATCAATCGGGAAAAATTACCCGATTGATGATGTTATTTATTTAGTTCATTGCGCTATTGCAAAGTTTACAAGTGGATTCTGTATAGCGGGGTCCACAGGTGTTGCCACATATCGCAGTCGTGGCGCTATTTTTCATGTCACTAATAATTAGTAATTACTACCTATAGTGTAGGCACATTTGTCATGAAAAAAAGATTCGTGTATTTTTTTTGTTAAAAGCAAAAACTCACTTGATTTTGTTAGATGATACTATAAACATAAAAAAAATTAGGGTGGCATTTTTTCTGAGCATTCTAACGGCCTGAAATCCAAGATGGCCGCCACCATAGCAAAACGGCCTAAATGTGACACTAAAATTAACGTAATGTGGTTTAAATTTATTTTTTTCTTCAGCATGTACTGCTTGGAACTTGTATATAAAGGTGACTATAATAACAATAACTTCATTTATTAAATGTTTTTGGTTAAATATGTTATCTGTAAATTAGAGTTGAGTAATAGTTTGGGTGAGAACGGCGGCCACGCAGGGAAGAACGAGGCCGGAATATTATTTTTTGTATTGGTTGCTCTCTTTATCCTGGCGTGTAATATTGTATTACAGTTTTAGTGCAATTGGTAAACTATACGATTCCGGCCACAACACGAGCTCTTTTGAACACTGGCAGTATCAATTAATTTTGCAAGGTCCTTCATCCTACACAAACAAACATGTTATATTCAATGATACTCACGAAGGGAAGAAAATAATGCAATACAAAGTTACGTTTGCAGAACAGATCCACTGCGCTTAATGAAAAATAAAAGATGATAAAAATACGTCCTTACATTGCTTTCTTCAACCATATTTTATTGAGTGTATATTGTAAACAGTTTATTACATGTCATCTCAAAACAATCGATAATTTACATAAGTATGGCCTTGTGTCGATCCGCCTCCTGCCCACCACTAATCACTACATACTATTTACAAAAGATTATAAAGATAAATACTTTAATAATAATGATACAAAATAGATTCAATAACAATAACAAATAATAAGAAAAATAGTAAGAAGAAAAAGTAAAGATATTTGTTGCAGCTATTAAAATGTCAGTAGCAGTAGTAGTAGTAGTATAAATAGTAGTAGTATAGCAGCAGTAGTACTATACTTATACTTAAAAAACACTTCAACCTCCAAACTTTAACGCTATGTGACTATACTTATACTTGAAAAACACTTCAGCCTCCAAACTTTGACGCTATGCGACTATACTTATACTTGAAAAACACTTCAGCCTCCAAACTTTAACGCTATGTGACTACTTATTTGAAAAACACTTCAGCCTCCAAACTTTGACGCTGTGACTATACTTATTTAATAATTCATCATTGCAAAGTTCTAAATTAATAGTAGTTGCCGATGTAATGTCGTGATTCATGTATTGTGTAGTCTGGTTGGTGAGAGCTGTATCGTGCACTGTTCCGTTGGTGAGGTAGTACAGGCAGCATTAGTGGTGTTTTGTGGTGCCCCAGAGACAAGTGAAGTGTTTGAGTGAGGGGCGGGAAGTGTTGTCCGAGCAGCATCTTTGTTGTTGTGTTTCGCTACATAGGAACCCTGGTGGCAGTGTGGCCCTGACGCTAATGTCGCCCCCGGGAGCTGCTTCGACGGTGATATAGGCCGCACGGAAGACTTTTGACAGTGATGAAGCCAACACGCGGCGCCGCACTGCACGCCCTCAGTGTTGACAAGCACGTGTTGTTCTGGTGTTCCTTCTTAATGTGTGCAGTGTGAAGGCCCAAACACGTCAACCATTTCACACTGCACACATTAAGAAGGAACACCAGTACAACACGTGCTTGTCAACACTGAGGGCGTGCAGTGCGGCGCCGCGTGTTGGCTTCATCACTGTCAAAAGTCTTCCGTGCGGCCTATATCACCGTCGAAGCAGCTCCCGGGGGCGACATTAGCGTCAGGGCCACACTGCCACCAGGGTTCCTATATAGCGAAACACAACAAAGATGCTGCTCGGACAACACTTCCCGCCCCTCACTTAAACACTTCACTTGTCTCTGGGGCACCACAAAACACCACTAATGCTGCCTGTACTACCTCACCAACGGAACAGTGCACGATACAGCTCTCACCAACCAGACTACACAATACATGAATCACGGCATTACATCGGCAACTACTATTCATTTAGAATTTTGCAATGATGAATTATATTAAATAAGTATAGTCACAGCGTCAAAGTTTGGAGGCTGAAGTGTTTTTCTAATAAGTATAGTCACATAGCGTTAAAGTTTGGAGGCTGAAGTGTTTTTTAAGTATAAGTATAGTCACATAGCGTCAAAGTTTGGAGGCTGAAGTGTTTTTTAAGTATAAGTATAGTCGCATAGCGTCAAAGTTTGGAGGTTGAAGTGTTTTTTAAGTATAAGTATAGTCACATAGCGTCAAAGTTTGGAGGCTGAAGTGTTTTTTAAGTATAAGTATAGTCACATAGCGTCAAAGTTTGGAGGCTGAAGTGTTTTTCAAGTATAGTCACATGAAATAAAAATGTGGATGCTTCAGTGTTTTCCCTCACGGCCTTGTCCACCACCATCACCACCGTCCTGGACACACGAAGGGCAAAGTCTCATGAGGTGATCAGCATTACGCCTTCCTGTCCTTCACGCTGTTGTCGCCTCCAACCCGCCACTCCAGGTATACTCCTGCTGGTTCCTCTACTCAATAAGATTCCTTGTCTCAGAAAACATATATTTAGACACTTTATTTGTAATTGTATCACATGTACTTGCGAAGATATCGCATTATTAATGTTCGGCGGCCATTTTGGACGCCATCTTGGATTTCATACCCTTAGAATGTTCAGAAAAAATGCCACCCTAATTTTTTTAAAAGTTTATAATACCTTCTTTCAAAATCAAGCGAGTTTTTGCTTTTAACAAAAAAAATACACAAATTTACAAATGTGCCTGTATACACTAGTGCGAAAAACCTCTCTCTCTCTCATTATTTTCCTATTGTATATCCTCCTGCGTGGTGGCTTTCCGTATTTCCGCAAACTCTGTCTTCCGCTCGTCACCCATTTTTTTTTTTAAGTGACATAGAGAGAGGCAAGGCAACTTTAGGCAAGGCAAGGCAAGGCAAGGGATGGGTATAGCGTATGGGAAGATATGTGTACAGTAGGGAAGACAGGTATGGGATTGAAGTGACGTGAAGTGTCAGACTGTACTTCGAGATGTGTTGATATTTTGTGTGAAGTGTTAGGTGGGGAAATTTAGATAACCGGTTGTGTGTGCGTGTGTGTGTTTGTTGGGGTGCGGTAGGTGGGGGAAACCTTTTTGTACCCTCGTCAGTTCCAACTGTGCGGCGCAATGGTGAACACAGTGGCCTTGTTGCTTGTGTTAGTGGTGAGCGGGGGCGAGTGTTCCGGCCTCGTCAATATAGACTTGGGACATGAGTTGAACGAGAATTCGATGCGTTGGGTGTCAAGTAACACGTATACCAGGACGGCCCACCACATTGGCTATACTGAGAAAGGAAATCGGTGAGTGCTGCAGGTGCTGTAATCGGCGTAATAATTTCGTCTTTCAGTACTACATAGATTTATATTGATATTCGGTTGATATTTTTAAAGTAATCGTCCAGACCATTTCATCATTCCTGATTTAATGCATTCAAAATATAGCCATGATCGAGTATATCAACAATATGTTGTCACATTTTGCATCCAGTCACCCGTTTTTAAATGATCCGCATTCAAAATCTGTAAATTCCCCGTGCTCTCAAAACACAACTGTTGATCAGCAGACGACGCACCATGGGTCGGCGACGTCACAACAGTAAGCTTCCTAGCCCTGCCTGATGCAGATGCGCGGAGACTCTGAGGAAAATGTATTACTTGGGGAATTTTGGGTGTTTCTGATATTTTTTTTGTGCGATGTGGCATGTACTTGCATCCTGTGTGGGTGCAGCGGGGGGGGCTGTGCCTTTACCGAGAGCTTAGCACCCATTTGCAAACTGTGGGGCGACGATATATGTGTGCAGATGTGTGCAGCGGCGGAAAGCGGCGGGGAGCGGCGGGTAGTAGCAAGGCCACCGAGATGAGAGGGCTGCAGCAGTACCCTGGCTACTACCAGCCGCTCCCCGTCGCTCCAAAGGTCTGCACACATAATTATATCGTCGCCGTGTGGGTTGTGAATGGGTGCTAAGCTCTCAGGAAGGGCACGGCTTTCTTGCTGTGCCCATGCAGGATGCAAGTATGTGCCGTGTCGCACAAAAAATATACCAGAAGCACCCGGGATTCTAAGGGTACTGTATTTTTCTCTGAGTCTCCATGTGTCTGTGTCGGGCAGGGCTGGGAGGCTTACCTCTTGTGACGTCGCCAGCAAGTTTCGCGCCACGGCTGGAATGTGGCTGTTGTTTTTCCCGCGCTTCTTACAAAAGTCATGTTTTTAGGGAAATAAGGCGTGAAAATGAATAATTTTTTGTGGATTAGGTATTTTGAATGAACATAATTATGCAAAGAAAAAATGGGTCTGGACGATTACTTTAAAGCCGTTAATTTTACGTAATTAGTGTCGTGACCGATCCAAGCTAGCTGAGCAACTGTAATGATGTTTATGTGGCAGGGTTGTTGAGATTC
>JACEEZ010012453.1:42500-92500 GCA_016584305.1 Chionoecetes opilio | reverse complement strand
TCTTTGTATAGAGTTGAAATCAAATATTTGACATTTTTCTTCATTACAATGCTCATAATGTTTTATATTAATGATTATAGAGTGCTGGCCGTACTATGAATGCGCATATGTCACCTCCATTTTTATGTGATATTTACGTCAACCAGTTGTTCAGAGGCATTTGAAAGAACTTGCCATACCGTTACGACGCAGTGAGAACCGGTCTGTCCCTAACCCAATCATCCTTGATCCCTCATGCCTGCCGCCTGTCCCCTTCCATCCTAGTTTCTTCTCTCTCTGTTTTAAGTATTCATTTGCCTATACATAATATCATGTGTTCTGCTCCAATCATGGTGCCCAACGCATTAACGAACCGATATAAGAACAAAAAATCCCGACACAATTCCAAAATGATAACCTCACTATATCTTTGTATGTAGGTGATTATGCAAACCAATTCAGTTTTCTCAAATATATTACATTCAAAGATGCAGAAACAAGAAAATTACAAATTTATATTAATTGGAGATGGTCTAAAAGATAATGATAAGAGATTTTGTCTGGTGGTGAATTAAGCAATCGTATACTAGAGACAAGAATCCTACAATCCAACCATTTCAGGTATGAATTGTTTGAGTTCTGCTCGCCTGAACACATCGGAACCCACGTCGACGCCCCTTCGCTTTTCGCAAAAGACAGATGGACAGTAAGTGACATCCCGCTGGAGCACCTGATCGGCCAAGGTTAGTCCTAACCAAGCATAGTATATATTATGGTCCAAAGACTACTCTATATGTATTCAGTAGTCTTTGTATGGTCCTAACGGTAGGCTTGAGGGGCGCAAGATAATGGTCGTGGGTGTACCCCTTCGCTTTAACAAATTTTTCTTCTATCATTCAGCTGCGAAAAAAATAATAATAATGATGATTTTATGAACATGTCTTGGTTGGTGAAGTCATGCTGGGTTAGCGACAGTCTTCTAACCTTAGATATAATAATGTTTCCACATAATAGATGATGGAGTTTGTCGCATTTTACATAAATTTACGATATTACTCAATATAGATTACTTTCGAACCATTGATAGATTAAATTAATCCATGCTATTTTTTTAAAGCGAAATAGTTACGAATGAATTTTACACAGCAACTCTCAGCCACGTCTTAATGTTGTCTGTTGTTTATCGTCATCCCCTAAAGCTATAAATATTAATGTATAGCTGAAATGTGAAGTTCATCAGCTATAACCTCCCTGAGAGAATGATTCAGTATTTAACTCAATTTTGTGATGTTTAAGGGATTATATATATGGTTCTTGATGACTTTTATGAGATTAAAGTTGATCTCTTGGCAAAATGCACCACCTTTTCCTATATGTACCTAGGCGTTCCCTTGAATAAGAAGGAAATGCTTGAATGTGACACGTACAGCGCCTTTAGACACGGCAGCTAACGGCGCACCTGGTTACAGGGGTGGTGGTGGACATGCGGGCCAAGGTGAAGGAGAACCCCGCGGCCGAGCTGACGGCCGACGACCTCATGACCTGGATGGACGAGAACGGTCCTCTGCCTGACGGGGCCGTGGTCTTTGTGCTCACAGGATGGGGCAGCAGGTGTGTGTGTGTGTGTGTGTGTGTGTGTGTGTGTGTGTGTGTGTGTGTGTGTGTGTGTGTGTGTGATAATGACAAATTCACAATGGTTTTTTCTTCTTCAGATACGGGAACATGACCGCGTATTTTGGCACTCCCACCATTGATACAACTAAACTGGTCTTCCCAGGTAGGTATGGAGGTATACATACAGAGTGGGTGTATAACCAGACGCATCTTGTTTCGCAGTCACTGGCTTCGTACTTAGCATTCATACATAAAGTGCCATGAGCCTGCAGAGCTTCATACACATGTCTGGTATCAACGAGGGCAGATAGCTCGTTATATTCTTATGGACTCATGGTTGGGCAGCGTGGCCGGGGCGGTATTCAGACATAAGAACATTAGAAGATAAGGAAGCTACAAGAAACATTTCTTAGTATACATAAGTCTTGACTCTTCCTGTATATGACCCTCGGGTGGAGTTTCCTATAATGTGTGAAAGTGTGAAGTCCGAATATACAGAGTTATTAATCAACCAATCACATATCAGTTAATCCTCCATGTCCTCCCCTGATTTCATGTCCTACCCAGCAGTCTCTCATCCCTGTCCCTCCCTTCAACCCGCTCCCAGGCATCAACCCCGGCGCCGCGCAGCTCCTGACGGGGTATGAACAAGCCTCCGGGCGGCGGGTGTTCGCGGTGGGCATCGACACGGCTTCGCTAGACCACGGACCCTCAAAGAACTTCGGTACACACGTAGAACTGTGCAAGGCTAATATTTATGGCCTCGAGAACGTTGCCAACTTGGAGGTAAGCTAACATTTTATTCCATTGACGATTATAAGAAGCAGAGTGCATTGCATACATTTACATATATATATATATATATATATATATATATATATATATATATATATATATATATATATATATATATATATATATATATATATATATATATATATATATATATATATAAATATATATATATATATTTTAAAGTATTAAGTACATACAGCGCTCAGAACACATCCCATTTTTTTTTTTTTTTCTTGAGGAATGTCAGTTAATCTGCGCATGTATACAAATTCGATTCATTCTAAGAGTTCTTTTGGACTAGGTAGCTTAATTAAGGGCCAGCAAATACTTTACTTTGAGAGATGACTGCTATACAAAAAATAATGCAATAATAATAAATATAATAAAAAAGTATCTTCCCCTGAAATAGTTGATTAATGAAAGCTTTGTGCAAACTTCCCTAATACAAAATCCAGAAACAGTCCAATCTCCTGCCTACGTTATGAAGACCTCTCACGCGCCGCTTGCCAGATCAATGAGAAATTAATAATAAGTTTAGTGACTGGTTGGTGAGCATCTTTCCTGAACAGTACACAAAGTTGTTAGATTTTACCTTAAAACGCAAAGGTGCATCATCATCTTTCAAGTGTCATGGCAATAATCTTGATGCTGTGCCGCTTCTAAGCATTCTACAAACCTGCTCGTATCATAGAAGTTATTAGCAGCATAGACCCGGAGGTAGATACGTCAATGAATTATTAAATACATAGAAAATAGATCAATAGATGATACGAGTAATAACAATAACAACGGTAATGATAACTACAATAACAATAATAATAATAATAATAATAATAATAATGATGGTGGTAATGAGCTTTCACCAGTAAGCGTTATTTACAGTTTGCAAGTTTTATGATAATGAAGCTATTGATAACCTTAATTAGCTTTATCAATATCCACAAAACATAATTATCTTACATGTTCAAATACTTCAAGACTCAACATTATCAAATATTATATTCATGGGACACTGAGCATATATATGTTTTTATAGTCAACGCACGTTAAGTTGGCGAAAATGGGACCCCCTCAACCCCCTTTCCGAACGCATGGGATTGGCTGAGGTGTTGGGTGTTAGGGCTTTAGGGCGAAATTTGGAGTAATTGCATTGTCACCCAACACCTCAGCCAATCCCGTACGTTCGGAAGGGGGGAGTGAAGGGGCCCCATTTTTGCCAACTTAACGTGCAGCGAGTATAGCTAGGCTACAATGAACACTAAAGCATGTTGCCTCTCTGCATCTCCTAAGAGGTAAAAATGATGTGTTCCTTACCTTTGCGCAGAGGCTTCCCACACGAGGCTTCGAGGTGATAGTGATGCCCCTCAAGCTGACTGGAGGCAGCGGGGCGCCCACCAGGATTTTGGCCAGGATCCCCGCAGAGACCAGCGCCGACACGCCCTCCAGCGGCCACTTGTCCAACTAAATGTATCTTCTAATCACCTTCACCAACGAAGTTGGAGGGGTTATGTTTTCACCCCGATCTGTCTGTCTGTCTGTCTGTTTGTTAGTGTACAGGATTTCTCGAAAAGTTACCAATAAATTTGGACCAAACTCAGTATACCAAGTCTATTTGGTATAAGGAAGAACTGATTTAATTTTGGATGAAATCTATTGACAACTGTTGCCATGGCAACCAATTGATGAAATATTCGGCCGGAGGTATGCACTCATACTGAGTGCATATATATTGTGACGAAAAATTCATATTTCCCGCGTATGTGTTGAGAGGTCAAGATGGCCGGGGCAGAGCGTAGCCCCGCCCCCTTTGGTAGGAAGTATGGGTGACGAGAGGGTTGCCACACGCCGCCAGATAGGTCACCCATATAAAGCCGGTCGTGACCTTGCTTCGCTCTCCACTCCAATCATTCCACTCGTATAGTGTTGTGTGAGGAGCCGCTGTGACGGCGTGGGCACACCACGTGGGAGGCTTGTGAGTCCTCCTTTCTAACCCTTGATATGAGGGTATTGTGAGTATCTTGTGGTGTTTTTAATCATTATTAGTTCACGGATGTCGGGTGGGCTGTATTTACGGAAAGTGAGAGTAGGAGGGAAGTAGGTGATGAGGCTCAGTAGAAGCGCTCTTTTGTGATTGGCATGATAACGTTCAGTTGAAGCGTTGTGTGTTATGATTAACGTTCAGTAGAGGCGTTGTGTTATGTATAGAGACTCAGTGGAGTACTCTTTTTGTGATGTATAGAGACTCAGTGGAGTACTCTTGTTGTGATGGTATAGACGCTCAGTAGAAGTGCTCTTAAGGTGTTTTTGTGTGTTGAGGCTGGAAGTTAAAGAGAGACGGAAAGTGAGAGTGAGTGAGATTTTGGTAGCGTTGCGCGTGGTATCCCTATCTGCGAGTCTTCTGTGACCGTGCATTCAAGTGTTTATCTGTTGTTGTACCAAGGAATTGGAGTTAAGCGTGTTAATCATATAAGGATTTCATATGTTGATCTTGTTTTAAATATCCTGAATTAACTTAATTAGACCCACGTGTCCCTGGGGCATGGCCTGGGGTGGCGACCTTGTGTCACCGACCGTGACATATTAATTGGCGACCTTGCCAGGATACCTCGTGTAAAGGCGTTGCCAGATCTTACTCTCCCTTTACTTTTGTTTCTGAGTGTAATAATGCACGTAAGCCCGGAGCGCGAGAGCTAGAAGCTCGCAGTGTGCATGAGCTGAGGCTTATTGGGCAGTATTTAGGAGTATATTGTGAAGTAGGAATCATGCCCAACTTGTACCCTGACGGTGAGGGAAGTCGTCCCGCTTCACCTGAGCCACGTGTAATTGAGTTGCAGCTTCAATTAGAGATAGCCAAGGTTGAGCTTGAACAGGCTAAAGTAGAGGCGTCTGGGCGTCTGGGCGCCCAGGCGCAGCAGAGCTTATCAGGGGCCGCCGCCTGTGACGCGGTAGAAAGGTTTGATGTAACTCGCTATCTGCGAATGGTCCCCTTGTTCTCAGAGGACGATCTGGAAGTATATTTCCGATCATTTGAAAAGGTAGCTAATGGCATGTCTTGGCCAAAGAAATATTGGCCAATCCTTTTGCAAAGTGCATTGAAAGGGAAGGCACAGAGTGTGTATGCCGCCCTTTCTGAAGGGCAGGCTAATGAATATGAATTGTTAAAAAGTGCAATTCTCCAGGCCTATGAATGTGTTCCCGAAGTGTATCGCCAGAGATTTCGTGCTTTCCGTAAATCAGCCAACCAGACTCATGTAGAATTTGCCAGAGTTTTGAAAGATAGTTTTCATCAGTGGTTAAGAGCAGAGAAGGTGTCAGACTTTGACCAATGGGGAGTTTTTTTATAAGCTCACGCTCAAGCCTGTCTCTCAGGCTGTCACATCCTCAGCACTTTCAGCCTGAATGATCTATCATTTACCGTAAATTCCCTGTGCTTCTTCGGGACAGATCAGAATTACCTTTCAATACAACAACTGAAACAGTTTTTAATAAAAAATGCAGTTTATCATTTTATTTGTCTGCACTTGGTGAAAAAATTGGCAAAACAATTGAATACTTGAAAACTCATTCTTTAAAAATCGTCTTTTCATGGAAAAACGCAAGTTCAAGCAGAATAAGGCTTCAGGAAATATCTACTTGTATGTAAGCATTCACTGAGTACCTGTTTTGGGTGTGTCTGTCTGTCTTGCGACGAACATTTAACCAAGAAGTAATTTAACTGCTTGGCACTTCAACGAACAGTCCGGGATGGAAGACAGTTGAAAGCGTTTGTTTACTATTTCCGTCTCGAAAGACGAAAGTCTCCTTTATGTGGGAAACGGTATGTGGGAGCGGATGCCACGAATATTCCAGTAGAGGATAGAGAGTGTGATGAGATAAGCGGGTGATAATAGTTAGGATGACAGTCTCTGGTATTGAGAAGTTAGGAGTATCAGAGATATGAGCCATGAGGTAAGGAGCGGGGGCGCTGTGCTGAGTTCCTACCCGTGTGGTGTCTACAGGAAAGTGGATGATAACAGATCCTGCCGGCGGGATGGTTTCTGTGGAGATGCTGAACGCCACACTCTGTTTTGGTTAAATGTTTGTCGTAAGAGAGACATATACACCCAAAACAGGTACTCAGTGAATGCTTACATACAAGTAGATATTTCCTGAAGCCTCATTCTGCTTGAACTTGCGTTTTTTTATGAAAAGACGATTTTTAAAGATTGAGTTTTCAAGTATTCAATTGTTTTGCCAATATTTTCACCAAGTGTAGACAAATAAAATGATAAACTACATTTTTTATTAAGAACTGTTTCAGTTGTTGTATTGAAGGGTAATTCTGATATGTCCCAAAGAAGTACAGAGCATTTACGGTAAATGATAGATCATTCAGCCTCACAGAGCAGAGGATGTGAGATGCGCGAGGGACATCTGGGCCCATACTTATAAAGATTTAGGATTCGTCCTAGAATTCGTCCTAACCCTGCGTCCTAAGGTTCGAGGAAAGTCTAAGACGCGTCCTAAGACGGCGGCTTAGGACGAAGCGCTGAGCGCTACATTTAGCAAGAGTTCAATTTGGATTTCATGAAATATCACTACTAAGAGTCATCAGAAAGGTATAAAAATATCAAAAAACACAAGATTAATATTTCTATGATAATTGCTGAAGACTACAACGAATGAATTCATCTATAAGAATAATTGTACCAGATATGCAACGTTCCGTTCAAAAGACACAAACATTGACATTGTCTTCGCTCTATCGACGAGAAAAATAATATTTTTCAGGACAAGACTTTCATCCTTGGCCAGCTCTTTCAAGCAAGGAAAAATGTCCTATGTCCTGCGAGGGGAATTTTCCATGCCGAGATGATCGGCGAAGAGATACGTCAAGGACTGCCGGTTATAATGGACGAGGACTTCGCGGTCGTTTTCAAAGACACCGACTATTTTTTCCTGGCCTACAATAGGTTCTTTTTCTAATGGAGATAAGGTTATAATGGACGAGAGTTTCGCGGTCGTTTTCAGAGACACCGACTATTTTTTCTTGGCCTACAATAGGTGCTTGGGAAATACTTTGGAGCTCCTCCTTCCGGCTTTGACTGAAATGAACTACCGCACTGTATTGTATGCTTATTGTACTTCACATCTGTAAAGGTTCCAGCGTGCGCTCAGCCTTGGTTAACCCACACGGCCGCTATGAAATATGAGGTGCCTCAAAAAATTCTAAGTCCAGTTAGGTTAGGTTAGGTTAGGAATACTTTGTGGTTAAGGTTAGGTTAGGTTAGGTTAGGTATACTTTGTGGTTAAGGTTAGGTTAGGTTAGGTATACTTTGTGGTTAAGGTTAGGTTAGGTTAGGTATACTTTGTGGTTAAGGTTAGGTTAGGTTAGGTTAGGTATACTTTGTGGTTAAGGTTAGGTATACTTTGTGGTTAAGGTTAGGTATACTTTGTGGTTAAGGTTAGGTTAGGTATACTTTGTGGTTAAGGTTAAGTTAGGTTCGGTTAGGTATACTTTGTGGTTAAGGTTAGGTTAGGTTAGGTATACTTTGTGGTTAAGGTTTGGTTAGGTTAGGTATACTTTGTGGTTAAGGTTAGGTTAGGTTAGGTATACTTTGTGGTTAAGGTTAGGTTAGGTTAGATTTTTACATATAGTGACTTTGATGATTTTTTGGGGAGCCATAAATCACTTATATTTGCTTCCCCCACCCAAAAACCCCGTATTCCCGCCAGTTCCCCAGGCTTGTTGGCTATAGGGGGAAGAAAAAAAAGATAGGGGTGAAGGACTTCTTCCAAAGTTTTACCGTTCCTTGTTCTAATGAAGTTTTATTTTGCGCAAACCCATAAAAAAAAGATTAAAAAAATGTATACTTTGTGGTTAAGGTTAGGTTAGGTTTCATTAAAACCTATATGGTTAGGTTAGGTTTCATTAAAACCCTTATAGTGAGGCAGCTTAGGTAGTTGATGGGGACATGCCGGATAAAAGCACCACATTTTTTCCAGGTATTCCTCAGAATCCAAGCTTCAATTCTAGAACCGGCGCCAAGCGATCCGAACATTTTTTTTAAACACAATCTTTTTTTTTTTTATTTTTTTTTATTTAACTTTTTGTGCCTATAGCGCCTGTAGGAAATAGTGATCCAGGGTTTCGGTAGTTAAGCCCCGGAGGTTCACTTGAGGGCTGTGATGGTTGGCCCTCGTCCGTGGGGGGCGCAGGCGGATTTTTATAGTGACGCCTGTGATTAGAGGCTCTGCCGCCCCCCGGGTGTCATCCGATGCACTCGCAATCGAAGGTAGAGTTAATGGGCAGGGCATGTGGGTGTTCTTAGGCCACTCGACGGTGCAGAAAGATTTTGGTTTTCTTCGGGATCGACTCGGGTCACCGAGAACGCCACTGAGAGACGCTAACCACTGCTACCGCCTCCCCGATAGGATAGCCTGCAAATAGAACTTTTTTTTTTTTATTTAATTAAATGCATATTACACCGCCGTTTCTGGATGAAAGAATTCTCGACGGTGTTGCTGGGGTGTATCTGCTTCCTCATACTAATGTAAACCACATTCAATGCTAATGGCGTTTGCATCCCCACATCCTGAAGCTACTTGAATCCTGCAGAAGATCGATGTGGTCTGGGACAGCTACATTGCCAGCATATCAAGGAGTCAACTAGAGAGAAAAGGGAAAAGGTGTACGGAAAGAAAGGTCGGCGGTCCAAACCCAAAGGTGCCCAGCACTGGCCCGATTCCTCCGGGATTCCACAAACAAGGAGGACTTTTCCAGTTCCTTTCAGACAAAGTCGGCTCCAATGACTGGCAGAGGGAAAGGAGGTCTTCATAACATCAGGCACAAAAGGTGATCAGGCAGAGGTTTCCCGACCACTCCATGCCACGATGTGACCATGAAGAGGCCGATACAAGGATTGTCGTTCACCTGAAAGATGCGCTGGACAAGGGATGCACCACCTGTTTGGTACGCACTGTCGACACAGACGTCTTTTGTCATACTGATAGGAAAGTATCATTCCTGACCAGCCAGCATCAGATGGCAGCCATCTGGTAGCCTTTGGAACTGGAAAGAACTTCATGTACCTGGATATCAATGCCATATGCTATGCTCTGGGAAAAGATAGGTCAACGGCACTGCCTATGTTCCACACTTCACGGGCTGCGACACAACTTCCGCTTTCTTTGGCAAAGAGAAGAAATCGGTATGGGAGGCTTGGAATGCCTACGTGGAAGTGAGGGAAGCCTTCAACAACCTCATGAATCACCCTTACATGACTGTAAACAGTGAACTGCAAGGAATTCCAGTTGCTCGAGCGCTTCACCGTGATCATCTACAATAAGAAGAGCAACTTGGACTCTGTGAACGAGGCACGTAGGGAACTCTTCTCCCAGAAAAACAGGAAAATGGAGAACATTCCCCCAACGCAAAACCCCTTCTGCAGCACACACTGCGCGCAGTCTCCCAAAGGGCTGGAATCTGGGCAACCAGTGATCATTGTGAGCAGAAGCCTCCAACCTCAGAGGGCTTTGGATGGACTCTAGAGAGTGCAACGAAAACTGGCGTCCTGTGTCTCCAACCTGCCTGTGGCATCCAGGCCTGCAGCGGACTGATCAAGTGTGGTTGCAAAAGCGCCATGTGCACGTGTGGAGGACGATGCTCATGCAAAAGGCGCGGTGGAAGTGCACATAACTTTGCAGCTGCCGATGTGGGGAAAATAGCTTAGCCGGCTTAGTGTGAAAAGTATAATTGAATTTTGTGCAGAGAAGGGATTTAAGACATTAACACTGCATGTTTCCATGTTTTAATGTCAGTTGTTAGCAGATTCCTCCATTAAAACCTTTGAACTGACCTTCATGCTTTGCTCTCCTACTTAATTGTGTACTAAGTATGATTATTTCATGTGATTGAATTATAAACACCCCTAATGGGCCAAATAATGAGCAACCATACTCAGAAAATACCTTAAAACAAGAAACATGGCAATTTTGCACCATGTTGGGTAAATATACGCACGGTCTGAAAGAGTTTACATTTTTTCTTGATTTTCGTATGTGTTAAATTGCTCACATTACAAAAATGTATCATAGAAGCATAAGAGTGGTCGATCGCTTTGGCGCCGGTTATAGAATCAGAGCTGGGACCCTGAAGATTGCCTGATCAAAATTTGGTGCTTTTATCCGGCATGTCCCCATCCCTTTGAAATTCGGTGCTAAGCTGCCTCACTATTACAGTTAGGTTAGGTTTCATTAAAACCTATAAGGTTAGGTTAAGTTTAATTTTTTTTTTTTTTTTTTTTTTTTTTTTTTTTGCGCAAAATAAAACTTCTCCATTAGAGCAAGCACCTATTGTAGGCCAAGAAAAAATAGTCGGTGTCTCTGTAAACGACCGCGAAACTCTCGCCCATTATTACCGGAGATAGTTTTATTTTGCGCAAGCCCAGTTTAAAAACAAAACAAAAATTATCACCGAATATTATGGTACCATTTCCATTAAAAACACTATCTCCATCAGAAAATGCACTAAAACTTGGCCGGGAAAGATTTGTCAGAGTCTTATAGGTTTTAATGAAACCTATAATGTTAGGTTAGATATACTTTGTGGTTAAGGTTAGGGGTAATCTTAAGAACAAAGGGCTCCACCTCTATCTTCTTCTTATTTGCCAACAAGCTTGGGGACATGGTGGGAAACCGGAGTTTTTGGGTGGGGGAGCAACACATAAGGGAAATATGGCCCCCCCACAAAAAATCCCTAAACTAGGGATATTCCCCATTCATGAACTTTATCGGGGAAATATTAAAACCCCGATTTAAATCTATTACTAGGGAATTTTCCCTATTTAGGGATTTTTTTTTTTGTGGGGAGTCATATTCCCTTATGAGTGTGCTCCTTTTGTGGGGAGCACACATATAAGGGAAATATTTCCCCGATAAAGTCCATGAAATAGGAAAATTTTCCTAGTTTAAGGATTTTTTTTTGGGGGGGGGCCATATTTCCCTTATGTGTGTGCTCCCCCACCCAAAAACCCAGGTTTTTCCCCCATGTCCCCAAGCTTGTTGGCCATAAGAAGAAGATAGGAGATTAGCCTCTATTCTAAAGATGGGCAAACTCTACAGACCTAACCTAGCACCCCTCTTCGAGCCCCTTGTGCTGTGCACTAACCTAACCTAACGTAACGTAACCTAACCTAACCTAACCTGACCTGCCCTAACCTAACCTAAAGGCCGGGTCACACAGACACTTTTTCCGGCATCTTTTGTTTTTTGCTACCAAAAGATGCCCGTATGGTGGAAAAAATATCCGTTCGGCACAGGGCTTTTTCGGTTTACGGCATTTTTTTACTGGCATTTTCCCGGGGACCCGAAACCAAAACTAAAAAATTTTAACATTATGGATCGTGAAATTTAATACGAAATGAGACAAAGAAAGGGTTCGGCACTCTTAAAAATATAAAAATGTCTTAAAGACAGTAATTAATACGTAGAGCCAACTTTGTGCCCATTTAGCGGGGAAAACCTTTTTTTTTAAATTTTCCGGGTTAGTTTGGGTTTCTTTAAAAACCCTAAAAGGTTGGTTGGGTTTCATTAAAAACCTTTTAAGACCCTGACAAATTTCTCCCGGGCCCAATTTTTGGGTTGTTTTTTTCTGATGGAGATACAGTTTTTTTAAGGGAAAACGGTAAAATAAAATTCGGTGTTTTTTTTTTTTTTTTTAAACTTTGGGCTTGCGCAAAATAAAACTTTTTCCCCTTTAAAGAAAATGCACCTTTGAAAAAAAAAACCCGGGAAAAAATTTTTTAAGCCCGGTTTTCTAAAAAGACCGAAAAGTAAATTCGCCCCCATTATTACCAATTGCTGAGTTGGTTTAGGTTAGTTTTAGGTTATTTTTAAAGGGTTTTTGGTTTAGGTTATGTTACCTTAGGGTTTTTTTTTGGGATTGGGGTTTTTTAGTTATTTAGGTTAAAAAAAAAATTTTGGGATGGTGCGCGATTGTCCGGGTGGTTGGCCACCCCCAACCCCACCCGCCCCCGCCCCTTTCGGAATATTTACCTTTTGGGGTTTAGGGTCATCCTCGAGCCTGAAAATTTTCTAACCTTTTTTCCATAGTGAAGTTTTCTTCTTTCGGGGGTTTTTTAAAACCCAAATTTCCCTTCCCCCTGGCGCAATGAATATAATGCTGAGACTTTCCCCCTACCTAAAATCTAGTTTTTTTAAACCCAAAAACGGGTTAAATTTAAATTTAAGGGGGGGTTTTGGGAATTAACAATGATATAAAGAAAAAATTAAAAAAATTTATAAAGACTACGGGCAGGGGGGAAAGAATATTTTATTGGATATTGTTCCAGGGCCCTTAAAATAATCACGACTTTTTTCCAATTTTTTAAAATTTTTTATTTATAGTGACCCTTTACTCTAAATCGCTTTTATTCTCAACTGATCCCTTCTTCATAAACAGTTTGGGGGGGATGCACTTAAAATCGGGTATCACGCTACATAAATATCAGGCAGGAGGAACATGCCTACCTCAAAATTGAAAATAACACACTCGGACGGGGCCCATGCACTGATGGCCGTATTTTTTAGTTTTTGCTTTATATTACATCCCCCACTTCTGTCACAAAATAAAATCCCTTCTCGGTCCAAGCGTATCGCTTGATTAGTTATGTAAAAAACAATTTTCGCCCCGAAATCTATTTTTATCACGAAAGTTCCTCAGGGGGGGGGTTTAAAGCCCTCCTTTTTTAAACGCCCTTAGACGATTCTTGGGCCCCCGCCCTGCCGCAAAGGAAACCTAAACACCCTGTCCTACCCAAAACCCCCCCAAAATTTGGGAAACGATTCTTGGGCGATTTGGATGCGTTTCGAAATGTTTTGGGGACGCCGGCCCCATATTTAAGACTCGAGCGTTCTAAAAAACAAATCCTAAATCTTTATAATGGGGGCCCGGGCGGCTTAGTTTTTAAAAAGCCCCTTTAAAGGGCGGCTAGTGGCGGCTATTACACGGGACTATCGCTCAGTGAGCAGATTTAAACTGAGCATTTTGAGAATTTTCCCTGTAAAAACCCTTTTTGGGGTTGAGCAAACAGAGAACTATTTTCAAAGCTATTTTTGCTCGTCTTTTGAGTGAGCAAAAACCCTTTTTCTGTTTAAAGGCCCAAAAATTAGGGGTTTACTATTTATTTTTTTGGGAAAGATAATTTTTTTTCTAAAACCCCTCAAAAAGCCACCCAAAAAAGCCTGCTAACTGCCCAGACGAGATGGAAAGCTTACTGATTGATTTTAGTTCAGGCACACCCTACAATATGGAACATTAGCCCTTTATTTGCTAAAAAAAACTTAAAAAAGAAACATACACCTAAGAAGTGGACCTAAGTCATTTATTTAGGTAAATACACAGGCAAAACGGGTTTGTTGCAGGCCGGGAAACGGTTGTGTAGTGACAGGGGGGGGGTGATATGGTAAGCGAAGAGGCTAAGATTTAAAGTGTTAGCCCCCAGTGTGTGTGTCTGACCTAAAGAGGGGAAACGCTTTAGTTCTCGTCCACTTAACGGCGTCACCCCCCTCCCAAACCAGGGCCCAGGGGTTCCGGCGCGGGCCACAGTGGTCCATAGAAGCTACTCACGGGGATTACAGGAATTTTTAAAAGGGAATAAAAAGCTTTGCCTAACCCAAAAAAACTTTTAAATTAGGTATTTTTGAATTGAAAGAAATTTTATTTACGTACACTGTTTTGGTATTTTTCGTACATACCGGGTTTTCCTTTTTCGTAATCTAGTAGTCAAGTTAAACCCCTCCTGAGGGGTTACGAAACGATTTGGTTTTTCATATAGACTACGAAAAAACTTTTGGTAAAAAATGGACGGGGAGTTTCGCGGTCTTTTTCCCAGAGACACCAACTTTTTTTTAAAAAAAACTTTGGAAGAAGTCCTTCACCCCCATCTTTTTTTTTTTTCCCCCCATTTGCCCCAAAAAGCGTGGAGAACTTGGGGGGAAAAACGGGGTTTTTGGGTGAGGGAAAGGGAAAATAAGTTATTTTATGGGTCCCCAAAAAAACATCAAAGTCACTATAAATTAAAAAAACTAAACCCAAACCCCAACCCTTAAACCCCCAAAATAAAACCTAAACCCAAACCCAACCTTAACCACAAAGTATTAAAAATAAAACCCAACCTTAACCCCCAAAGTATACCTTTAAACCCAACCCTTTAAACCCCCAAAGTTAAACCCAAACCCAACCTAACCTAAACCCTTAAACCCCAAAAATAAAAACCCAACCAACCTAAACCCAACCTTAACCCAAAGTATACCTAAACCCTTTAAACCCCAAAGGGATACCCCAAACCCAACCCCTTAACCACAAAGTATCCCCAACCTAACCTACCCTTTCCCCCAAAGTATACCCAACCTAATCTAACCTTAAACCCCAAAGTATACCTAACCTAACCTAACCCTTTAACCCCAAAGTAAAACCCCAACCCTTAAACCCCAAAGTAACCTAACCTAACCTAACCCAACCTTAACCCCAAAGTAACCCAACCTAAAAACCCAACCTAACCTCCCGGACTTTAATTTTTTTTAGGCACCTCCTATTTTCATAGCGGGGGGTGTGGGTTTTTCCAGGGGTGGTTTCACGCTGGGAACCTTTAAAAGATGTGAATACAAAGCATACAATAAAGTGCGGTAGTTTATTTTCCTCAAAGCCGGAAGGGTGAGTTCCAAATAAAATTTCCCCATTTTTTTCTTGGGCCCACAATAGGGGCTTGGGTTTTAATGGGTTTTATTTTTTCGCAACCCCCCCCCCCCCAAAAAGTAAAAAATGAAACCTAACCTACCTTATTGGGTTTTAAAAAAACTTTAAACCCAACATTAAAGGTTTTTAAAGAAACCTAACCTAACCCTTAAAAGGTTTTTTAAAGAAACCCAAACCCAACCCCTTTAGTTGTAATGAAACCTAACCTAAATTTAAACCCCAAAGTATCCCTTTTTTTTTTTTTTTTTTTTTTTTTTTTTTTGCGCAAAAAAAAAGCTATCTCCCTTACAACAAACACCCCTTATTGGAAGCGCTATATCATTTTTTCTTTCCGCCTCAGGGCTGTATGCATTTTGCCCCCTCAAAACACCGATCACCGTGTAATATTTTTTGTTGGCACTCAGTTTAAATCTGCTCATTTAGCACTTTCTCACTGACAGGAAAATTTCCCGTGTAATAGCGCCTTTTCACGGGCACTATTTTTGCCCCATGAGCAATTTCCTGAGAATTTTTTAGGATTTTGCTCGTGAAAAACCCGTTTGGGGGGAGCAAAGAGAACTAAATTCGAAGCTATTTTTTTCTCGTCATTTTAGTGAGCCAAAAAAGTTTTCTGTTATAAAGGGGCCGAATTAAATGGATGACATATTTTTTATTGCAAGGGTCATTTTTTTCTAAAACTCTCAAAAAAACATCAACATGCCTGCGACTGGAAAAACGAGATGGAAAGCTTACTATTGGGGGTTTGTTCACACTCCCCCCTATGGAAAAATATATAACCCCTTTTTTTTTTAAAAAAAAAATTAAAAAAAAAAAAAAATACACCAAGAAATGAGAAACCCAAGTCATTTATTTAGGTGATACACGGCGACAGGGGTGTTTCAAGGCCGTTTAGGTGTGTAGTGACAGTGTTGTATATGGTAAGCGAGAGAGGCGAAGAGTGCCGGGGTTTTGCACCCGAGTGTGTTGTCTGACCCAAAAAGCGAAAGCGTAGTTTTTTCCCTCCATAAAAACGGCGTCAGCCCCGTACCACCACCCGGGCCCCGGGGACGGGGCGGGCCCCAGTGGGCCATAAACCCACTCACGGGGATTCAGGAATTAAATTTAAAAAAAAAAAACCAAAAAAAAATTTGGCCCAATCAAAAAAAATTTTTTAATTAAATTTTTTGAATTGGAAAATAGTTAGTTTCGTACCTGATTTTGAGTATTTTCGTACATACCTAGTGTCATTTTTTTTAATCTAGTAGTCCCAAATTTTAACTCTTCCCCTAGTGTACGAAACACATGGTTTTTATATAACTACGAAAAAACTTTTTTGGGAATAATGGACGAAGTTTTTGCGGGCGTTTTCAGAGACACCAATATTTTTGGGGAAAATTTGGGGAAAAATTTCCTTTACCCCTATCTTTTTTTTTTTTCCCCCTATAAACCAAAAAAGCGTGGGGAACTGGCGGGAAAAACGGGTTTTTTGGGGGAGGGAAGCAAATAAAGTGATTTATGGCTCCCCCAAAAAAACAAACAAAATCACATAGTAAAAAACTAACCAAACCCAACCTTAACCACAAAGTATAAACCCAACCTAACCCAACTAACCCTTTCCACAAAGTATACCCAAACCTAACCAACCCTTTCCCCCAAAATATACCTAACCCCAACCCAACCTTTAAACCCCAAAATTTTACCTAAACCCAACCTTAACCCAAAGTTACCCCAAACCCAACCTAACCTAAACCCTTTAAACCCCAAAGTAACCTCCTTTTAAACCCAAGGTTACCTAACCTAAATAAAACCCTTAACCCAAAATATACCTAAAACCCAACCTAAAACCTTTAAACCCCCAATTATCCTAACCCCAACCTAAAACCTTTAAACCCCAAAGTATACCAACCTAACCTAACCTTAACCCCCAAAGTAAAACCTAAACCCAACCTTTAAACCCTTAAAACCCCAAATATACCTAACCCAACCCAACCTAACCTAAATGGACTTATTTTTTTGAGGGCCCCCCTATTTCAAAAGCGGCCCCTGTGGGTTAAACCCAAAGGGTGGTGGCCCAAAGCTGGAAACCCTTTTAAATGGAAGACAAAAACTACAAAACAGTTCGGGGAGTTCATTTCTTCCCAAACCGGAAGGAAAGATTTTCCAAAATATTTCCCTATTTTTTTTGGCCCACAAAAGGGGGCTTGTTCTAATGGGAGTTTTTTTTTGGCGCAAAACCCCCCCCCCCCCCCCAAATGTAAAAATGAAACCTTTAATAACCTTTTTAGGTTTTAAAGAAACTTAACCTAAAACCCTTAAAGGTTTTAAAAAGAACCTAACCTAACCTTAAAGGTTTTTAAAGAAAAATAAACCCAACCTTAAGGTTTTTAATGAAAACCCAACCTAACTTTAACCAAAAAAGTTTTACTTTTTTTTTTTTTTTTTTTGCGCAAATAAAACCCATCTCCATTACACAAAAAACCGCTTAATTTGGAAGCGCTATGAAACATTTGTATCATTACCGCACTCAGGTCCGGGATGCTTTTTTCTCATCAAAACCGATCACCGTTAAAAAGTTTCGTTGACAGCTCAGTGGAAATTGCTCATTTACACTGCTCACTGAGCAGAAAAAATCCCGTGTAATACGCCTTTTAAATGAACTAAACTTGCTTGAAAAAAACAGAGAGAGCGTCTCGCAAAGGGGCCTCGATTTCTTCATGAAAAGGGTGTTAAACGTGTGGAGGATGCCGCGGTGATGGCGGAAAAATTTTACTTTGTTTCCCATCGAGGCCCGTTGGAGACGCCCTCTCTCTTTACAAGGGGGAGGAAGGAGGAACGTCCGCATGTCGAGAGATTTGTACCTGCGAGAGTTGTCCCTCCCACTTATGGCAGAGCTAGTAACCGGGCCGTACCTTACGTGCCTTTCAGATCACGTGTGGAGTGCCACTAATAGGCGAATTTTGGTGAGAGAAGCGTAAGAAGCCGGCTTCTTACGGCTTCTCTCTCGTTTTCGTGCCTCGCCAGAACGGCTGACAGGAGTGTTCGAGGCTCGCCCGCTCAGCGCTAACAGCTGATAACTGTAAACAAAACAACCACACTGACGAAAGTGTAGGCTACACCCAGCGCCTCACAGTCTCCCCATAACCTTTGTTGTCCTTCGGTGCACGCCTCTCCTTACTTCTACCTGTGCGGCGCAATGGTGAACCAGCGGCCTTGTTGCTTGTGTTAGTGGTGAGCGGGGGCGAGTGTTCCGACGTCGTCAATATAGACTTAGGACATGAGTTGAACGAGAATTCGATGCGTTGGGTGACAAGTAAGGGTTTACCAAACGGCAAAGCACGTTGGCTACACGAGAAAGGATATTGGGAGTGCTGCAGGTACTGTATATAAGCGCAATACTTTCAGTATTGCACAGTGATACTGAGATACAATTTACATAGATTTCTATTGATTCAGTTATTCTTAAAGCCGTTAGTTTAATTAGTGCCGTGACCGATCCAAGCTAGCTGAGCAACTGTAATGATGTTTATGTGGCGGGGTTGTCCAGATTCAGCTTGTGATAGGTCATCTCCGGAAATAGCCCTCAGGTACTATGCATGCACCACTCACACTCTGAATAACATCCTACAATATTTTCATTAACACCCAATATTAGATGTAAATATTTCAGAGAGAGAGAGAGAGAGAGAGAGAGAGAGAAGGGATAAGATATACTTAAATTGGTATTCTGTTCGAGATATCCTCATGATGAATTATCCTCTCATTCGCATGTATATTTAGCGTGGCGAGTATTTTCTTAGTCACTATAGTCTGCAATAAGTAGCTGGTGCTGATGTGAATAGAGGGTGGAGGGAGTGGAGAGGAAGGAAGAAGTGCACACTAAAGCAATTAAGTCTCTTTTCGATGTTTGATCTGTAGGTTCGCAGCTCCAAAATCTGTACAGTAGGCCCTACATTGCGCACTCTATAATCTTTTGAGTTGTTTGCGCAGATTGTCTTGACCTTGGAGCCTCGGCAGTCACTGCAAATAAAGGTGTGGGTAGGTCCAAACTGGGACTCATGTTGCGCAACTTGAGCCCCAGTGTGGACAGGCCTTACAGGCAGCTCGCACACCTACGCAACCAATTCCATGAAACCAGTTACGACGCCACAGCCAGTTGTATTGCGGCTGACACATTGGTTTCTTTAGAACCCCTCACATCGAGGCGACTGAAACTGCGGTTGCGTGCAGCTGATCACCAGACTCTGTCTATGCTGGTCGTGTGGCGATCAGTTGTAAAGCCATAAACACGCGGGCAGTCTTCTTCTTCTTTCTAGGTGGGGAGCTAAACCACGGTTTTCAGTCGCAGTTCAAGCCTATTTTCCGGCTGGCTCCCTGAGGGCTTGTAGGATTAGGCCCTAACTCTCTGCTCTTTTTTACCCAAGCCTTTTCTAGAAATACTTTAACCCCTTCAATGATTCTTCTATTGGTGTCCTGTACCCTACTCAAACCTAAAAGAAATTCCATTATCCCATCTATGTTCCCTCTGCCACTCTATCCCACTGATCCACGCCTACCTCCCGTGCCACTATTGCTATAAGCCGCTCTCTTTCCTCATCATACCTTGGACACATTAATACCAGGTGATCTACAGTTTCATCTAGTCTACCCATACACATTTGACATATCTTGCTTCCTTCGTTTTGCCCATCTATATGTTCTACTATTGACCTCCAGAGATTTTGTCCTTGCTTAAATAATAAACCACTTCCCAAGCTACCATCATAAAAAGACCTCACACTTTGGTGTGGTCTTCCCCTTGTACCAATTCAGAGAACTCTTACCCTCCATCCTCTGTCTCCACATCTCCCTGCCCTGCTCTGAACTTGGTCATTCACCTTTCGCTTTAACTCCCCCTCACTAGACTGGTGTATCCTATCTGTGAAACCCTGTAACCCACACTTCCTCTCCCACCGTCTGCTTGATCTATCCTCATTTACTACTCTGTCCTATCCACTCATAAACTTTTCGAGCCCACCTGTTTTCATCCATTTTTCTAAGCCTGATTTTGTAATTAAGCACTGACTTTCCTATTCTCTCCGCAAAGGTAACTCCACCCTGCCTCTCCCCTGATCGCCTCCACTGCTACATACCTGTTTGCCTCTAGTGCAAGTCTACCTACCCTGTTCTGTACTACCTCTAACTTGTCCAGCTCTCCTACCGTCCACCTCATACACTCTGCCCCATACATGAGGCTCGGTACTGCCATGCCTTTCCCACAACCCTCTTACTACTCCTATACCTGTTTGCCCTACATCTTGCTACACTACCAAGCCTTCCCACCCACTGATTTGCTTTTCCTATTTTATCCTGTTTCGTCCTATCTGCTCCCTTCCCATCTACCGTGATACCTAGGTATTTATATGACTCGGTGCGCCCTATCCTCAGGTCTCCCATTCCCAACTCCTACCCTCATCTGCTCGCCTCTCCATTTATAACCAGGACCTGACTTTTCTCACTGTAAATTTCATCCCAAAATCCCTCCCATACTGTGCGACTATATGTAGCATCTCCTGAAGTTCTCCACTGTCCTCACTCATGACAACTATGTCGTCAGCATATAGTAAACTGCTCAACTTTTCCTCCCCAACCCTTATCCCATAGCCCGAATTTCTCAACCTAATTGCTAATTCCTCTGTATATAAGCCAAAAAGTAACGGTGATAACACGCAGCCCTGCCTAACCCCTCTTCGACTACCTACCCACTCTGTCTCTATGTCCCCAAGCCTGTACACTGCCCGTGTGTCCTCATACATACTATCTATTATGCTGACTATTCTGTCACTAATCCCAATTCTAGACAGTAGTCTACAAAGCAAACCCCTATTGACCCTATCATAAGCCTTTTCAATGTCAAGGAATGCAAGTTATGTCTTCCCACCCATCCTATTCATTTTTTCATCACTGAACTAACTACGAACATGTTGTCCTCACCTCTCCTATCCCTGCGAAAGCCATTCTGTTCCTCCCCCATTACTCTATTTCTCTCACAACATTCACTAATCCTACCATTTAGTAACCCACTGAATATCTTTCCCACCGTATCCATTACTGCTATTGGTCGATAATTTTTCAAGAGCTTTCTACTTTTGTGACCTCCCTTGTGTAATAGAGTAACCCTACCCTCATTCCATTTCCTTGGGACTCTCTTATCCTGCCAAATCTGCCTAAAAAGCCTATACAACCCATCCACCATACCCTCACCCCCTTCTTTATACAATTCGTTTGGTATACCATCCCTGCCTGCTGCTTTCCTATTTTTCAGCTTTTTTAAGTAACTCCTTATTTCTTCCTTACTGAAATGTTCATCCATTCCCTCATCTATCTTCCTTTTACTTCCTATATTTACTTCACCTAATTCTACCTGCTCAGTCATGCCCCCCACCTCCTCCCAAAACTTCTTGATCTCCCTCTTAATACTCTCAGGTCCTTTCACCACTTCGTCTCCCACTAAAATTTCATCTACGCACGGTTGCTCCCTGTCTTCCTCTCCTCTAAGAAAAGTATACCAATCCCTACCCCCTTCCTCACCCTTCTCCCTTAGTTCCTCTACAATTTCCCTCTCCATGTTTGCCCTAGCCTTCCTAATAAGCGCTTTTACTTCTCTCTGTTTTTTCTTATACCTATCCCATGCCTCCTCATATTCTTATACCATATCCCATGCCTCCTCACTCCCAGTATGGGAGTGTGTTTTACAAGTGTTTTACGAGTGCTAGAATCTTCTTATCATCAATTAATAATAATAATGATAATAGTAAAAATACATAGTAATAATAATAATGAAATTGATAATAATGACAATGGTAATAAAAATAATAATATCAATAATAACTGGAGCAGTGCGAGAGCGTACACCAGTGTGTATAAGTGATGGCTGGGAAGGTCGCTGCCGAGAAGCAGGGAGTGCATGACAAACTCTGCGGTGCCGCCTTGCCGCGTTTCACTAACTGCAGATTTTTATGCTTTATTATTTTTGTTTTGCTATATATATTTTTCTATTATGATTATCATTTTATTAACGTTGCTATAATTATCATTACTATTGTTGTAATAAAGGGAGGCGAAAGGGAGGGGGGGGCAGAGGGGCAGCTGTATGAGTGATTGAGAGTCGATAAAAGTAACTGTTGCTCTTCGCCATCGTATTGAAGTAGCGGAGGTCTGGCCAATGTCTAATGTATTACAATTAGCCTCTGAAAGCTATACGTATCAGTATTTTTTATATTTTTTATCATTATGACATTTTATATTAGTACAGCATTATGGTCAAATATTTTACTCTTATGAAATTTAGAAGTCACCATCACCACAAATATACCACAGTTTTCATTACAAGATTGATCCACCTTAACCTCTTTGTTTATAGTTGAAATGAAATAGGCAGCTTGACAATTTATCTTCGTTACACGCAGTTTGTTTGCATCATATGATCTGTGCTTGCTCTCTCTCTCTCTCTCTTCTCTCTTCCTCTCTCTCTCTCTCTCTCTCTCTTCTCTCTCTCTCTCTCTCTCTCTCTCTCTCTCTCTCTCTCTCTCTCTCTCTCTCTCTCTCTCATAATACTTAATTTTACTGATTGTAGAAGTGCTGGCCGTAGTATGAAGTGCATATTTCACCTCCCTTTTTAAGTGTTATTTACGTCAACCAGGTGTTCGGAGGGATCATTGAAAGAACTTGCCGTACTGTTGCGACGCAGTGATAACCGGTCTGTCCCTAACTCAATCATCCTTGATCCCTGACATGTCCGTCACCTGTCCCCTTCCATTCTAGGTTCTTCTCTCTCCGTATTTATTTGCATATGCAGTAGTACATAATATCATATGTTCTGCTATCCTGGTGTCCAGCGCATTAACGATCTGATAGAAGAAACAAAATATCCCGACAGAATTCCGAAAAGATAAACCTCACTATATCTTTGTATGTAGGTGATTATGTAAACCAATCCAGTTTTCTCAAATATATTATATTCAAAGATGCAGAAACATTAAAATTACAAATTCTATTAATTGAGAGATGGTCTAAAAGATAATGATAAGAGATTTTGTCTGGTTGGTGAATAAGCAATCGTATACTAGAGACAAGAATCCTACAATACAACCATTACCTACAGGTATGAATCGTTTGAGTTCTACTCGCCTGAAACACATCGGAACCCACATCGACGCCCCTTCGCACTTCGTAAAAGACAGGATGGACAGTAAGTGACATCCCGCTGGAGCACCTGATCGCCAAGGTTAGTCCTAAAAACCAAGCATAGTATATATTATGGTCCTAACGTAGGCTTGAGGGCCGCAAGATAATGGTCACGAGTGAACCCCTTCGCTTTATAAATTTTTCTTCAATTATACAGCTTCGAAAAAATAATAATGATGATTTCATGAACATGTCTTGGGTTGTGAAGTCAAATTGGGTTAGCGAGTCTTCTAATCTTGGATATAATCATCTTTCCACATAGTAAATGATGGAGCTTGTTGCATTTTGCATACATTTATGATTTTACTCAATATAGATTACCTTGGAAACATTCAATCAATCAATCATTGGGGGCATACGCCGGGGGGCGCGTCGCCTCGCCCACCCTACAACGCCACTCCCGGGGGTCACCTCGACAAGAAACATCAACTTGCCCCAGCCACGAGCCTTGTGGGCGCCCCCTTGGCCTCCTCCACGTCGGATTGTCTCTTACAGATACAACCCGATGGGAAGGATCGGTTTCAGGGTAGCGTGCCACATGCCCATATAGCCGAAGTTGGCGCTGACGGACTATGCAGGTAATAGGCCTCGATTCAGTCTCACGGTGCAATCGCTGATTTGACACGTAATCATCCCAGCGATACCCCATGATTCTGCGAAGACACTTATTACCAAAGGCATTGATTCGTCTCTTCAAGTCACTATTTAGTGTCCATGTCTCACAACCATAGAGTAAGACAGGGATCACAAGCGATTTGAAGATCCGGATCTTTGTCCTCCTGCACAGGTACCGACAACGCCAAATACTCCCGCTGAGCGAGTCCATAACACCGTGGGCTATGCCAATCCGCCGTAAGACTTCTTGACGTGACCCGCCGTCATTAGTGGACTGCGCTACCAAGGTATGTAAAACTTTCCAAGATCTCAATGTCCTCGCCACACGCATGAACAGACTGTACTGCTTCATCTAGTAAGTCTCCAAACACCTGGACCTTGGTCTTGAGCCAGGAGACCTCAAGTCCCAAAGGCTTTGCCTCCTCGTGCAGCGCCTCGAGAGCCATCACCAGAACGCCAGCGACTCAGCAAAGATTACTGCATCAGCGGCAAAAACAAGATCAGTGATCTTGGTGTTGCCAACGGATGCTCCACAATCACTTTGATCTACAACCTTGTCCAATACCCAGTCCATACAAGCGTTGAAAAGGGATGGGGCAAGAACGCACCCTTGCCTCACTCCTGTGATGCACCCTTGCCTCACTCCTGTGACGCACCCTTGCCTCACTCCTGTGACGCACCCTTGCCTCACTCCTGTGACGCACCCTTGCCTCACTCCTGTGACGGCACCCTTGCCTCACTCCTGTGTTCACAGGAAAGAAGCTGGATACACCTGCCCCACACTTCACAGCACTCTCAGTCCCATAATACAGACCAGTTATCAAACCAATAGTCCTTGCAGGAATCCCTCGAAGTCGCAGAAGATCCCAGAGTGACTCATGATGCACTGAGTCAAACGCCTTCTTGAGATCAACATAGGCTGCAAGCATCCCCTGTCGAAACTCACATCGGCGTTCCACCAGGACACGAAGCCCTAGGATACGGTCCGTTGTTGACTTACCAGGCGTGAACCCAGACTGCTGAGGTCTCTGATTGCTTCACCAGATGGCTGCGAATCCGTGTCAGCAATAGATGGGCAAGCACCTTGCTTGGTACGCTGAGCAGTGTAATACCGCGTAATTGTTGCAGTCCTAACGGTCCCCTTTCCTTTCCAGATAGGGACGACCAGCCCCCTTTTTCCAGTCAGGAGGAATGGTACTGAATTGCCACACGGCAGTCGGACAGCATGCAACCCGTGGATCATGGCCTCACCCCCAGCTTTGAGGAGCTCCGCACTGATATTACAACACCAGCTGCCTTTCCACCCCTCAACTTTGCTACAGCCTCTCTGACTTCGTCAAGAGAGGGTGCGGTTTCGTCAATGGGAGGATCGGCATCCACTGCCTGTAACCAATGGTGTGAAGCTGCTCAGTTGGAGGGTCCACCGGTGAACAACTGCCCAAAGTACTCAGCCCAACGAGCCATCTGCCCATCCATGTCCGACACGAGGCGCCATCTGCTGTTCGAATAGCACTCGCCCGAGAAGGAGACTTGGAACGGAGCTTCTTCAGGGCTCGGTAGGCGGGTCGAGAGTCATTAGCGTTCAAATGACCCTCGACATCCTCAGCGAGACTCCTGGCATACCTCTCCTTGTCTCTCCCCAGGAGGGTTCTAGTCCGGCGTGACAGAGCCCTATGCTGGTCCCGGTTCCCAGCCAGCCTGGCAGCGCGACTCTCCTCGATTTCTCCAGCGTCTCCGTCGAGACAAAACCACGCCTTGACCTCGGGCGCTCCCCAATACACTCCTTGGCAGCCTGTAGAGTTTCACGTTTGAAGGTATCCCACAGTTCTACAGGTTCCCCGAGAGCACCGAGCACATCAAACCGATTTGAGACTGCCACCGCATACTCAATGAGCACATGTCAAGTCCTTCAGTTTCTCAAGATGAAACACAGTATGGTTACCTCTTGAGATTCTTCTGGACTTGACATGAAGCTTAAGTGTAGCAACAACAAGTCTGTGATCTGTTCCAAAGAACTCAGCACTCCGGTAAACCCTGCAGTTCTGGAGGATCCTCCAACGAGTGCTAACGAGGATGTGGTCGATCTCCTTTGCTACCCCTCCGGCATTACTATACCACGTCAGCGGTGCAGCTCTGGTCTCTGATACCAGAACCTGCAATTCTCAACCTTCTGGACCTTGCAAAGTTCAGAAGCAGAGAACTGTTGGTGGTTGATAGATTATATTAATCCATGCAATTTTGTTGTTGTTACCAAATACTGTTACAAATGAATTTTACATAGCATCTCTCTTAGCCACGTGTTCATATTGTCTGTTCTGTTTATCTTCTTCCCCTAAGCTAAAAATATTAATGTATAGCTGAAATGTGAAGTTTATCAGCTATAACCTCCCTGAGAGAATGGTTCAGTATTTAGCTCAATCTTGCCATATTTTATATATGATTATAATGGTTCCTGACGACTTGTATCAGGTTAAAGTAGATCTCTTGGTCAAATTCATCGCCTTCTCCTATATTATCACACACACGTTCCCTTGAATAAGTAGGAAAGGCTTGGTTGTGACACAGAGCCTTAAATTATACACCACGGAGGCGAATTGATAGTATAGATAGATAAACTTTGAATTATCAAGGTTGTGGGAAAGATAAGGTGAATTTAGCTTAAGGGTCGCGAAAAGAAATGCTTTTACCTAATTAGAACACGGCAGGTAACGTTGAGCCTGGTTACAGGGGTGGTGGTGGACATGCGGGCCAAGGTGAAGGAGAACCCCGCGGCCGAGCTGACTGCCGACGACCTCATGACCTGGATGGACGAGAACGGTCCTCTGCCTGACGGGGCCGTGGTCTTTGTGCTCACAGGATGGGGCAGCAGGTGTGTGTGTGTGTGTGTGTGTGTGTGTGTTCATCTAGTTGTATTCATCTAGTTGTATTTTTACAGGGCCAGAGCAATGCTCGTGTGGCCCCGTCTCCATATCAACATTTTTATCATTCATCCTTAGTGCTTTGTGTTGGCCGAAGCCAGCACCCCGGAGAGCAGGTCACAAACCCCGGCTAGCACCCGGTACCCATTCACTGCTGGGTGGACAGGGGCTCGGGTTTTAAGAAAACAACCCATCTGTTTCCGCTCCGCCCGGGGATCAAACCCGGGACTTTTCGGTGGTGAACCGAGCGTGCTTCCCTTGCACCACGGAGTACCACACACACAAGGTGTGTGTGTGTGTGTGTGTGTGTGTGTGTGTGGAGGTAAAATTATAATGACAAATTCACAATTTTTTTTTTTTAGATACGGAAACAAGACCGCGTATTTTGGCACATCCACCAATGATACAACTAAACTGATCTTCCCAGGTATGTATGTGGACAGAGTGGGTGTATAACTGTACAGTACATATTGTATGTACATGGTGTTGGGCAGTGTGGCCGGGGCGGTATTCAGACAATGCTTGACATAGTACATAAGTCATGACTCTTCCTGCATCTAAAGCGGCTATCATACGGGGCATTGCGTCGGACTGTTTCGTCAAACTTGCCATTTGGCCGGACTATTTGGGCGAACCTCGAGGGTTATTTCACCCAACATGTTATGCGCAACAATGCACAATAATGTGTGAGTGAAGTACGTATACAGTCACTTAATCAATCAATCAATTAATATTCCATGTTCTCCCTTGATTTCTTGTCCTATGTAACATATATCAGGTTAGCAGTTAAGGTGTAAAACCAGTGAAATAAGAGAGATGAATGGAGGGGACTACAGTATTTCGCGCCGTGACAACTTTTCGCACAACACCAGCAGTCTCTCATCCCTGTCCCTCACTATAACACATCTCTCATGTCTCTCCCCTATATTTCATCCCTGTCCCTCTTTCCCCCTCGCTGGCATCATGTCTTACCCAACAGTCTCTCATCCCTGTCCCTCCCTTCACCCCGCTCCCAGGCATCAACCCCGGCGCTGCGCAGCTCCTGGCGGGGTACGAACAAGCCTCCGGGCAGCGGGTGTTCGCGGTGGGCATCGACACGGCTTCGTTGGACCACGGACCCTCAAAGAACTTCGGTACACATGTAGAACTGTGCAAGGCTAATATATATGGCCTCGAAAACGTTGCCAACTTGGAGGTAAGTTGACATTCCATTCCATTGACGATTATAAGAAGCAGAGTGGATAATGATTATTTTTTTCATGTATTAATAGTTTAAGTGGACAAAGCAGTCAGAACACATCCCATTTTATTTCTTAGGAATCTCAATTAACAGAAGTAGCAAATTGGAGGTAAGTTAACATTTCATCCCATCGACGATTATAAGAAGCATATAGTGTGGATAGCGTTTTTATTTTTAAGTACACACAACCCTCGATTTCCCGGACCTCCATTTCCCGGATTTCGGATTTGCCGGACAAAATCCGAGGTCCGGGGATATGTCAGAGTCCTGGATTTTTTTTTTTTTTACGTTGAAATGCGGTCCGAGCGCATCCTATCACCCCTACCCCTGGTCAGTGTCCACGCCTCCCGCCAGGTGGCAGCATGCTCAGCGGTCGTATTGTTTAATTTGGGCACACGACACTCACAGTTGACCTGCACAGCCTCCGTCAGTCCCATGACCCCCACTGCCCCTGGTGCAGGAACATCTCTGAGACTATTGAACACTTTCTGCTGCCTCCCGCCAGGTGGCAACATGCTCAGTGGACGTAAAAGTCCGCGGCGGGGTAGTTGATATTGGCGGTTGCTGGACAGTAAATACTAGAGTAGGATAAATGTCCAGGGGTGGGTAATGGCCTCAGACTGTTGCGATTCCCAGACTTTTGCGGTTCCCGCACCAGTGCTCCCCCCTATTAGTCTGGGAAAACGAGAGTTGTGTATAAAGTGCTCAAAATAGCTATATCCCTTTTTATTTCCTAGGAATTTAAATTAATCTGCATGTGTGCACAAATTCGGTTTATTCTCTAGAGTTCTTTTAGAGTAGTTTAAGGCCAGCAAATACCTTACTTTGAGAGCTGACTGTGCTAGTATCTTTCCCTGAAATAGTTGATAACAAGAGCTTTGCGCAAACTTCCGTAGGGAAAAAAAAAATCCAGAAGCAGTCCAATCTCCTGCTTACGTTATGAAAACCTGTCACGGCGCCACTTTCCAGATCAATGAGGAATTAATTATGCATTCAGTGACTGGTATCAACTTCTCTTATACAGTACTTCTCTTATAGTACACTAAATGATTTAACCCCTTGAGGCACAGAACGTAATTTCCATTCAATGTTGGCGACCATTAGACAATTTCAATGAATATAAGTAATATTTTATACATACCTATGACCTGTTTAGTATCCTTGTTCACTAACTAATTTGGTATATTAAGCTACCTTTCCTAATTTTATGGCTAACAACAGAAAATGTTATATAGTAAAGGATCTGGGTGTGAAAAGGCTAATTTTACCTAAATATGCAAAGGTGCATCATCATCTTTCAAGTGCCATGGCAATAATCTTGATGCTGTGCCACTTCTAAGCATTCTACAAACCTGCTCGTATCATAGAAGTTATTAGCAGCATAGACCCGGAGGTAGATACGTCAATGAATTATTAAACATAGAAAATAGATCAATAAATGATAAGAGTAATAACAATAACGGTAATAATAACTAAAATAACAATAGTAATAACCAAAATGATGGTAGATTGGTGGTAATGAACATTAACCAGTACGCGTTATCTAGTTGTTGTTTTTTAAGTTTTATGATAATGAAGAATTTGATAACCTTGATCAGCTGTATCAAAATATCCTTAAAACAACTATTTTCAATTCATTCAATTAAAAAATATTTCCAGACTCAACATTATCAAATAATATATAGTGATGGGACACTGACCATATGTTTTTAGTTATAAATATATAATTTTAGTTACAGGCTACAATGAACATTTGGTTAACCCCTTGAGGCCCAGAACGTAATTTCCATTGTAATTTGGGTACCATTAGACTATTTTAATGAATATAACCAATATGTAATAGATATGACCTGTATATATAGTGTCCTTGTCCACTGGCTAATTTGGTATATTAAGTCACTTTTCGAAATTTTATGGCTAACAACAGACAATTTATTTATAGCAAAGAAAAGATCTGGCAAAGAAAACTGCTGGGCGTGAAGGGGTTAAGCATGTTGCCTCTGCATCTCCTAAGAGGGAAAAATTATGTGTTCCTTACCTTTGCAGAGGCTTCCCAGGCGAGGCTTCGAGGTGATAGTGATGCCTCTCAAGCTGACTGGAGGCAGCGGCGCGCCCACCAGGATTTTGGTCAGGATCCCCGCAGAGAGCAGCGCCGCCATGCCCTCACGCCAAGGGCGTAGCCAGGAAAAATAATTGGGGGGGGCCACCTCCCAATGGTGGTTGAGGAGTGGGTGCCTTAATCAGCTGGGGGTCTGGGAGGCGCTGTAAGCCCCCTAGAGAATATTTTTGAAGATATGACTTAATTGGGGGCATATTGAGCCCTATGGGGGGTCATTTATTGGTTCTTTGCATGATATTCAATATAGTAAATTTGATTAAATTATACCATACACTCCTACAGTAGATGTATTGAATTGGGGGGGGCCATGGCCCCATTGGCCCCCCCTCTGGCTACGCCCCTTGCCTCACGCGGCCACATGTCCAACTGTCTCCTAATTCTACTTGTAATCACAATCTCCATTAGACTGTTGTAAACCCCTAATGCATTGTACTTTTTGTTTTACATGGGTTAACTATTTTTTTCTGGTGAGTTTTGATGTGCTCTTAATTAATCTGCTAACCGTTTGTCGCATATCACTTTTTTTAATTTATATATTCATATCTATATACGTATATATATTTTTTTAGGTCACAAAATATTGTGATTTACGACAAAATCAGTTAGCAGATTAATTCAAAACACAGCAAAACTCACCAGAAAAAAATAGTTTCGTCCACCAACGTGAATTCGGTGTCAAACTGGAAATTTACCTTTTTTTTTATTGCCTGGGTGGATTGTAATATCAAGAAATAGTACACGTTAAATCTTATTCACCGCATTTTATAGGGAGAAGGATACTGTGGCAAAAAAAGAAACCTTCAGTTCGATCCCCAGTCGATTGAGCAAATTGCTAAACTTCTCCTGGTCACTCAATAATAATTACAAAACACTGTATGAACTGGTAGGCAGAAAGGCTGCTCATTCCTGTCACTGGTGTGGACAGATGTAGTCCTGTCACAGCACAGTATGAACATTTGATCACATATGGATAGTAAAATTATTTTAAGATTTGTGGAAAACATAGGCTAAGAAAAATACACAAAATAAAAAAATGCGGTAATATGAACTTAAAAAAATAAGGAAACTACAAGAGGCCATGAGACCTGCACGTGGTAGTTCCTGCCTTTACAATATATTATGCAGCCTATATATACAATCTATGCAGCGAAGAATTTGCAGTAGAAACAGATGCAGTAGAAGTGATTGTAGCAGTAGTAGTGTTGGTAGTAATAGTAGTAGGTATAGTAATAGTAGTAATAGCATGAATGTGAGTGAACATATGTCAATAATGGTTAGCCAACTAGGAAAAACCTAAAAAAATTGGTAATTATATGGAATTCAAGATCATTAAAAAAAAGTTTTCGATATCCATTACAGATGATACACAATATACTCATGCATTAAATTTCCTTCAACACTAGTAGGGTTCTCATTGTACTCTTTTGATAATAGTGTCGGTCACAGTAACCATAATAAAAAAGAATGACCATAAAATCAATTATAGCATTAGAAGCCCAGGACAACCAAGAGGTCCTCAGCCTTGCATCTGGACACTCCCTGGACCTGAAGTCCCAAAGTGACAGGTTGGGCTGGATAAAAGAAGGTACATTTATGACAAAAGTGAGAGGACTTCCACTAAACACTGCTGGTCCACCACTGTCCGCTATCATAACAACATTCACCACCCTATTTGTGAAGTTTTTCCCTATTTCCTTTCTAAATCTACGCTTTTCCAGCTTGAATCCGTTACTTCTTGTTCTACCCTGGTTAAAAGCCGTAAGAACTTTTCATACCTCTCTTTTATTAAATCCCTTTTTCCACTTAAAAACTTCTCAGATAGCCCCTTACTCAGAGTCTCTAGAGTGAGTGTAATTTTAATAACTTCAATCTCTTCTCATAACTCAAGTTATGCATCCCTTGTATCATTTTGGTCATCCTTCTCTGCACTAACTTCTAACATCCATCCTGTAATATGGAGACCAAAACTGAACCGCATAGTCTAGGTGAGGCCTGACTAGAGCCAGATAAAGCTTTAGAATAACTTCCGCACTTCTACTTTTAACACTTCTGGTAATGAATCCTAATACTCTATTAGCTCTATTTCTGGCCTCAATGGGGAGTTTTCAAAGCTAAGCCGCCAGATGTCTCTCGCGCATCTCACATCTACTGCCCTTTGAGCGTGAATGATCTATCATTTACCGTAAACTCCCTGTACTTTTTCGGGACATATCAGAATTACCCTTCAATACAACAACAAACAGTTCTTAATAAAAAATTTAGTTTATCATTTTGTTTATCAGCACTGGAAGAAAATATTGGCAAAACATAGAATACTTGAAAACTCAATTTCTTAAAATCGTCATTTCATGGAAACACTGCACGTTCAAGCTGAATGAAGCTTCAGGAAGTATGTACTTGTATGTAAGCTTTCGCCGAGTACCTGTTTTGGATGTGTCTGTCTCTTTTGCGACGAACATTTAACCAAGAAATAGTGTGGCGTTCAGCATCTCCGAAGAAACCATCCCGATGTCGGGATCTGATATCAGTCACTTCTTCTTATCCACGGCTGGGGGGAAGAGTCTTTTGTTCTTGTTTTAGGGCTGCGAGGATCCCTTGGGGAACACTATGAGCCCTGGTGATGTCCTATGATGCTATTACAGGCGTGGTAGTTGACCTGTCTCCTCAGGAAGGCACAGGTGAGGCAGATAACGGCGGATGCATGCGTTTCTGCAGCCCGCTCTTTTTCAAGACAAGTAAACAAGACCCATGTATTGTCTTCGATAGAGAACTGTTCGTTGAGGTGCCAATTACTTAAATTACTTCTTGGTTAAATGTTCGTCGTAAGAGAGACATATACACCCAAAACAGGTACTCAGTGAAAGCTTACATACAAGTACATACTTCCTGAAGCTTCATTCAGCTTGAACGTGCAGTGTTTCCATGAAATGACGATTTTAAGAAATTGAGTTTTCAAGTATTCTATGTTTTGCCAATATTTTCTTCAAGTGCTGAAAAACAAAATGATAAACTACATTTTTTATTAAGAACTGTTTCAGTTGTTGTATTGAAGGGTAATTCTGATATGTCCCGAAAAAGTACAGGAAATTTACGGTAAATGATAGATCATTCACGCTCAAAGGGCAGAGGAGGATATGAGAGCGCGAGAAACAGGCTTGAGCGTGAGCTTATTAGAAAACTCCCCATACATCGTTTCCTAGGTCGGAGGTCTGGGCTCACCCTCACTCCAAGATCTTTTTCACCTGATCTTTTCAGCGATACATTGCTTATGGTGTATCGATTACCAGGGTTTTTTCTACAAACATTCATAATGCTGCATTTATCAATATTAAATTCCATCTGCCATCTGACTGCCCACTCGTTAAGTTTATCTAAGTCTCCCTGCAATATGTTAACATCGGACTGTGATCCAATAATCCTACCTAACTTAGTATCATCAGCAAACTTGCTGATATCACTGCTAATTATATATATAATCCCACTATCCAAGTCGTTGATGTAAATCAAAAATAGTAAAGGCGTATTTTGTCCATGCCCTTGGAAGTAAAATTTTACTTATTTAAGCTCCGCCCACTTATATTTTACTTTTGCGTGCATAGAAAACTGAGCATACACTTATTTTACTCTTTTCCTGTAAAATTATACAGTCGTGGGTGTGGGTGGTGGTTTCAAGAGCCTGGCCAATCAGATCGCGCGCATGAGAAAATCTTATCAAAACTCCCGTAAATGTTTCTCTTTTCCTTTAATTCTCATCCAATTCAACATTCATTACATGCGCACGACATGCAAAGGATACTGTATTTAATTAATAGTAGGTAAGGAGTAGTAAGGAGTAGAGTAGGTGACTCTTAACAGGTAAGAAGTCACAAATATTAAAATTCTCCAGCGACGTCTGGGAACAAATTTCCCAATCCCTCGAATTTTTCAATGTGTCCGAATCTTCGTTGATGCTTGCTGGCTTAGCACCAAAACTGGTGTATTATTGCTATAGTATTGTCAAATACTTAAATATATTCATGAGTGATATTACATTTGCAATAGAAATGTATAAATTTGGTATATATGTTATATCACACAAAAAGAAAGCCTTTTAGAGAACCTATCGCAGGGCACGAATACGAACATTTCATCAGTCTGATTCAGCGCCAACACGGTGAGGTCTCTACCCACGGGCCACCACACACCCACCACCACCCACCCGCCCACCACACGCCCATCACCCATCCTCCCACCACACGCCCATCACCCATCCGCCCACCACACGCCCATCACACATCCGCCCACCACACACCCACCCACCACCCATTCGTCCACCACACGCCCATCATACATCCGCCCACCACACACCCGCCCATAGATGTTAAACGGGGGAGATGCACTGGAGGATGAATCACAACCAGCATTCATCTAGGTTTAGGCAAAGAATAATTCGTGAAACGTAGATGTAGGTACACGTAGCCTACATACGTACAGGTCCATGAAAGCATTAAACATCCTCGACGCACATCGTGAAATGGCTGTGTAGCAAATAGATATTCAAATAACAGTTTCATAGCGCCCTAAACATTTCAGTTTAATATCAAGTCCATCTATAGAGTTAGAAAACAATGCTAGGCCATTCTAAGAGCTCAAAACAATTAGATATCGATGTGTAATACAGACAATCACGCTACTACTCTTTGCTGTGCCTTCAATAATGTCAACCTTAACGATATTCCTTGAGCCTCTGTAAGAGGTAATGAAGTGTACGACACTTTTACTCTCGGCAACATCAAGAAAGAGCTTTGGCAGCGCTACAATCGTATTTTGTGATGGCAAGCAGGGGCGGAGCTTAAATAAGTATAATTTTACTCCAGAAGGACACTACAAAATACGCCTTAATAGACACAAAACAGGCCCTTGTGGAACTCCACTTGTCACCAGTCCCCATTCAGATTTAGAACCATTAATTGTAACCTTTTGTTGCCTATTACTTAGCCAAGCTCTGATCCAGTGAAGAACCTTCCCATCTATTCCATGAGCCCTTAATCTATCAATCTCCTCTGAAGATCGATTCATCTATCGATTGATTGTAATGCCAAAAAATGGGAAATGCCAGACAACAGAGGTCATATGGCACTATGGCAAAGCATATAAAGGGGAGGGGTTATAGAAAAATAGCGAAACGGTGAGGGAAGGGAAAAGAACGTTATGTTACAGCAGGATGGTTAGATCAGATGCAGGATGTGGATTTGTTGGAGGAAGGTTAAATTTTCCAGGGAGGAGGGGATTCCGGGAGAATGTCCGCAAGACAGGGAGGTACAGGAATGCCAAAAGTGAGATAACTTCCACTAAGCACTGTTGGTCCACCACTGTCCGCTATCAATCTCCTCTGAAGATCGATTCATGATCGATTGATTGTAATGCCAAAAAAGGGGACATGTGCCAGACAGCAGAGGTCATATGGCACTATGGCAAAGCATAAATAAGGGAGGGGTTAGAGAGAAAGCATTTTTGGGCATTACAATCAATCAATCAATTCACTCTTGGATGGAGGGGACTGTGACTGTCGCGTTATTAATCTCCTCTGAAGATTGATTCATGAGCCTCGCCACAATACAACAGTCTCTTAACGAAATTAAGTGAGGCTTTCGCACGAGAGACAAAATACATGATATTAAACAAATTTATTTCCTTTACATGTAGACTTGTGTCTCGGGTGAAGTATTTTTCTAAAAATCACTTTGTACAGTAAATAATCTTTCATTCATTAGTATAAAACATCTTGTGACCAACATTTTTTTATATGACATTGTTGATATTTGTTACAATAAGGCAAGAAATAAGGGAAACACCCTGTGGCTAATTTTGATCCCGGGTGACTGCATTGAAGCTTGAGCCTGACGCGATATCGAGCTGTGAAACAAGGGCACTTACAACACACTAGGTACTGAGGAAGACATTATCACTACTGCCAGAAGTAATGAAAAATACTATTGTGAAAAATTCTGATTACTTACCGTATATCAGGAAAATAAATACATATCATAAACAAAAACAAGTTCAAATTCAAGCAAAAAAAGATCAATAGCAATGCTGCATTAGGGAATTTAATCATGCATGGACCATTAAAACCTAATCGTAATATTCTATGAGTAAACAAAACAAAATAGCTCAATGATGCTTATGTAACAAGCAGATAATGATGAGTCTTATTTCATTAAATAAAGCTATTAAAGCTATTTTATATAATATGATAGAAAACACTTATCTCTGTTCCAAAAAACAGTCAAAGTTTTGGTAAAAAGAAGACACCCACAGCATGACATGGACGTCACGCGTCAGGACACGATTTCACACAGAGATGCAATGAAAACTTAACACACGACACATCACTAAAAGCAGTAACATCTGCCCCTGTTCCAAAACTCGGATATTTCTCAATTATTAATGTTCTAATTTCAACCTGCAATCAACATTAAACATTTTGATTGATAACCAAACTTCAAAGACAATCTCTTACATTCTCAATAAATGCTTTGTAACATATCTAATAAAATTGCTCCTTTACAACAGAAAAAAAAACTTACTATCATCATTTCAACCACCATAAAAAGGAGCTACGCAAGGAAGCCAACACTTCCACTATGTTGCACGGATATTATTAAAGATATTCATTATTTATATATAGTCTAATCTCTAAAGAATCCATTTCAGTAAAAAACATAGTGTTTAACCATTAACAATAATAAGGCCACTGTCCTGTACATATTGAGAAAAGTTCCTACAATATTATGCTACAGACACCTTTGCTGCATGGTTGATACAGATGGGTCTACAGCTGAGTACTGTTCTTGAGTCTATGTACACAAGAGCATCGGTCAACAACAATGTGTAGGTACGACTCCTCCGCCCACAGCCAGTCCTGTCACTTACAAAACACTACCCACCCCATGGCAACCCATAACATGCACATTATGGCAACACTCGATTGACATAGTTTCATGTATGATGTCAACCATAGACCTGAAATACGTCTGTTTACTGGTACTTCAACAAAACAAAACAAATAGAAAACCAGTGAGTAAGCCAAAAGCAGCTTACACGTTGAAGTATTTTGGTATTGGTAGTACAAGGTTTACAGTACAAGGTTTTAGAGGGTGGGTGACGTGTGGTGTTGTAGGTGTCCTGGTGTCTGGTGTGGACAGTAAATCATAGGGTAATATCTGGGGGTTGGGCAGGCAGTAGGACATGAACAATGAGGTCAGCAGATCACGGCACTCGTTGTAATGGATGAAGAGTGTAAAGCTAAACGTTAGGAAAGAAGTTGCATCTCTATCTTATACAAAACAATTTTCTTTTCAATAACATAGCCCTAAGCTAATGTACTGACATGTTTCTTGCAAGGTTTAGGTTTCCTCTGATTCCCAAGACACCGGGCAGCACCGCGTGGCTGTCCCCTTGGCCTGTAGCTCCTGTACTGGCAGGACTGAGCACACCACTTACATAGATCCTCGTGAAAGACTGGCATCATTCTATTATGGCTTAATCATTATCTTAAAATTTTGAGTGAAAAGTTTAAAAAATATCATAAATTATATCATGTCAAGATATTTCATATTATACGTATATTTCTGTTTATATAGTATGCTATATCAAACTTTCAAACTATTTATTTATCCCTCCTCCTATACGTTGGTTACCGAAATTATGCTTCAAATATCATATTCTTCCATTAGCTGTTCATGATTTTGCCCATTATCACAGAGAACAGTTACTTTTAAAGCACCAATGTATTCCTAAAAGAAGATATAGCTTGGATACTACTTAACAGTGGATATTTAAAAAAATTACATAATGTAGTCAAGACCTCAAACATTATAAAAAGAAGGTCCACAAAAATAGCAAAGAGTCCAATTCAAAATGTCATGTAAATAGCCAAGAAAATTGATAAAAACACAATAATTCACATAGAATATATAAAAGGCTTCTACCTACCTACAAATCTAACTATCTATCCACATTTATAAGTATATATAAAGCTACACCTATGTAACAAGATTTATTGATAAAAAGAGATAGCATTGTAGGAAGAAAGGCCATGTTTAGTACTGGACGTTCACTTGTCAGTCAAGGATGCTCGTGACCTGCTGCCTGGATTATCCTATCATTGTTATCATTATCACCCTCATTCTAAAACGTGATAGCACGGTTCAGCCCTCAGTGGTACAATGGTGCAACAGCTCGTTTCAGCAGACGCTTGGACCCGCCCCTTCCCGCTTCAGGAAAAAAATTAGTAGCCCCGATCACCCACCATAACTTAGCATAAACGCTGTGATAGCTACTCTAACAGAATGAAAAGAGAAACTAAGCGAGAATGGAGGTTAGGCATTATTGAGGTATCCTAGAAACCTAGAAGGAGTATCAAAGCAATGATGGCAGAATGTCTGCTATCGAACGGAGAAATAAAGATAAGGGAGAACTCGGCATTGGCACACAAAATTTTTTGTTCACAAAATAGTAAAGCACACAAATATGCCTCTATATATCTTAGGTAAAAATTATTAGAAATAGCAGCTGCATAACATCATACAGTTGACATTATGACTGCTCTAATATACATCATTCCATGATATGATGACACTGAGTGGGAGTCTCATCTTGGCACTTGTCTGGTAAACCCTGCTAAGCCTCGGCTCAGCTCATTTACACGTGAATTATTTCATCCTGTACTGACGGCATCAAATACTAAAAATTGATGAAATAATGGGGTGGTGAAAGAAGGTTGCTCAGACATTAGACACAGACTGTCTGCACCACTGTTGTCACCTCATCACTGTCTTAAATCCATCTTGATGACACGGACATCACCCTAAAGGAGAGTCATCGCAGCTCTCATCGCTCCACTTCCATCCCCAACTAGCTCCGCGCATGACTGGCTGTTTGACACCAATCAGTCTTCCTAAATGTCTGGGGTCGTGGCTGTACAACAAGGGTAGTACCGTACCTTCAGTATTATTCAGTTCCAGAGATGCTTTGTGGATGTCTCTAGCCCTGAGTCCTCTGACCACGTGGAAGGGAGGTTAGCTTGGGCAACAGGGGTAACGGTTTAAGGTGGGCAGTGGTGGAAGGAGGTTAGGAGGGTTGGGCCATGACAGGAAGCAAGAAAGCTCACATTATGAGCATGCTATCTCTTCCGGCATGTCCTGCCTGGTCACTGCTCCCTGCCCTCACGATGGCCCGTCCTTGCTCTCCTCGTAATCTTTCTGGTATTGTTGCTGCTGCTGCTGCTGCTCTTGCTGTGTTATTAAGGGGGGAGGCGATGGCTGAACTTGGGTCATGGGTCCCTGGCTGATCTGGGTCATGGGTCCCTGGCTGATCTGGGTCATGGGTCCCTGGCTGATCTGGGTCAGAACCTGGGGCCCCTGCTGCTGCTGGGTTGGGGTTTGTGAATTTAAAGGATTGTTGCAGTTCCGTAGCACACTGTACACGTTATCTACTTTGCTTAGGGTTTCCAGGAAAGGTACAAGATCCATGAGCTCAGAGTCACTCATATCATCAAACCAGGATGAAACAGGAACCTGTGGGATAAACCAATGCAAATTAGTATAGAATTCTTTTGTTTTCTATGTAGCAATACATAAATACACATGAGTCTCATGAGTTCAGCGCTTGTTTTGTTATGGAAATCTGGCACAGAACTGCTGAATCGTGGATCTCGTGTCAAATATTTACATACTAAAGGTGTTTACATATTCCAGCATTAATGATAAAATCCTTCTTTTTTTGCTTTTTCATGCCCCTCAGATCCATGATTTCAACCATGGAGTAGTTAGAGACATCGCAAATACCACACATATATTTGAACTACAATTTGTCTTTAAGCAAATGTTAAAAGATATTTATCTCTTCAAAACTTTTCACTACTTATCAACTTCCTTTTCACTACTTGAACCTTTTTTTTTACATTATTCTAATACTTCATGAGTATCAAACCAAAATGATTGAAATTCTTACATTGTACACCATGAGATAGGAGGGAAAATGTCAAGGAATAAGAAAACGAAGAAAAAAATAGCACTCACAGCATTGTCAGGATGGAAGATGTAGGATGCAGGAGAATTATCCATTATGACAACTTTATGAAGGTCTCGGCCTAAACGACTTAAATCCTTGACATAATTGCCTCGGTGGAAGACGCAGGATTCTCGAAACAAACGGGCTCGGAATACTCCCCATTTGTCCAGGAGGTTGGCGACAGGATCAGCATACTGGAAACAAAACAAGGGACTGGTCAATGGTAGCTCTGCAAAGATAAAACAACACGGGAGATAAATGGTAACTCTGTAAAGATAAAACCTACTAGTGATAGGAGGGAGCTCAACCTACTTACTTGTAACAAAAAACACTTTGAAAGACCAAGAGGAAAAGTACACAGTAACATAACTTGGAATATATAAGTTGGATACCTTCCTGAAAACCAACTACTAGATTATGCAAAAGTTATAATTGTAATAGGTTCAATAGTAATGTCTGCACATTTGGGTAGGGGGTGGCAGAGTGGTTAGCACCTGCAAGTGGCCTGCCCGGTGTGCCAAATTCTTTCTGCAATCGTTGAGTGGCCAAAGATCACTCACATGCTGCCCATTAACTCTACCTTTGACAGCGAGTGCATTGGAGGACACAGGCTCTAAGCAGGACAAAAAATCCTGCCTGCGCCACCACATATGAGGGCCATCCATCACAGCCCTCAAGTGAACCTCCAGGGCCTACCATCTGAACCCTGGAGGTCACACTGCCTACAGGCACTATAGGCCCATATGTTATATACAAAATAATTAAAAAATATATAAATGGACAGTCACAAATCAAACACCAAGAGACATGACATCACTATACTAATAAGAGCAGACCCTATATATGTAGTTTGGAGTCATATTATTGAAAACATGTGCTACTCAGATATGACCAATACTCATAATGCATTACACATGAATACATATTTCTACCTTTGCTGCTGAGATAGAGAATGAAATGTAATCCTCGCCCAGTGTGAGTCATGCTTCCAAACTAATCTTTGTTTTGACACATGATCACATGTTCAGTATAATAACGTGATTATAAATATTTAATGGGGATGTAACAAGAATATTTAATGGGGATGTAACAAGAATATTTAATGGGGATGTAACAAGAATATTTAATGGGGATGTAACAAGAATATTTAATGGGGATGTAACAAGAATATTTAATGGGGATGTAACAAGAATATTTAATGGGGATGTAACAAGAATATTTAATGGGGATGTAACAAGAATATTTAATGGGGATGTAACAAGAATATTTAATGGGGATGTAACAAGAATATTTAATGGGGATGTAACAAGAATATTTAATGGGGATGTAACAAGAATATTTAATGGGGATGTAACAAGAATATTTAATGGGGATGTAACAAGAATATTTAATGGGGATGTAACAAGAATATTTAATGGGGATGTAACAAAAATATTTAATGGGGATGTAACAAGAATATTTAATGGGGATGTAACAAGAATATTTAATGGGGATGTAACAAGAATATTTAATGGGGATGTAACAAGAATATTTAATGGGGATGTAACAAGAATATTTAATGGGGATGTAACAAGAATATTTAATGGGGATGTAACAAGAATATTTAATGGGGATGTAACAAGAATATTTAATGGGGATGTAACAAGAATATTTAATGGGGATGTAACAAAAATATTTAATGGGGATGTAACAAGAATATTTAATGGGGATGTAACAAGAATATTTGAAATTAGACATAAAAGGTATTAGTAAAAAAGCAACAACAAAAAAGTATAAACAATTCATCTCATTCACTGTTTTCACTACTGCTTAACTTAGAAAAAAAAGATGAACACAAACATATATGTAATTTGTTCATGTTCAAAACACAAGGTTCATTCTGCAGTCTTACCATCACACTCAATGTCTGCCTTTCTACATGTCAAATAGGCAAAACCATAATGGTAAGAAATAATGCTAGAAACCATAATGCTAGAAACCATAATGCTAGAAACCATAATGCTAATATTCAATTTTTTTATTCCAAATGATAACTATTTTTGACTCACATCTAAGGAGCTAGATTACATACTACTAATTCACTAATAGAATATCAATGTTATTTATATATTTTTTTTTTTACATCACAAAGGACTGACCAAGGGCAAAAAAATTAAAAGTAGGTAACACAAAGCCCGCTTAGTTGCCAGTCCCTATAAAGAAGACAGTAAGAGAATAAAGAAAGGGGGGTGGGCCAATTTAGTTCGGGAGGTCTTGTCACTCCTCTCTCGAAAAGATTGATGTCGTAGGAAGGTGGAAGGCATACTAATACTACTAATTCACTACTAGAATGGCCCATGTTTGCTCACCTTAGCTAGACAAAATGCCCGCTTAATTGCCAGTCCCTATAAAGAAGACAGTAAAAATATAAAAAGGGGGTGGGTCAATTTTGTGTGCTCACCTTGGCTAGACTGGCTGTGAACAGGACACACTCATACAGCTCGCCCATCTTCTGCAGGAAGTCATCCACGAAGGGTCGCTTTAACACGTACACTTGGTGGATGGTTCCGTCTATTTCCACAGGAACTATAAAGTCAGCATTACTGATGGGCTGGAATGGAAAAGAAGGTTCATTAAAAGTGTGAGTAGATAAGTGACTATCAGAGAATTTAGCATCATCTGTGTAAATATGAATGGCTTACAATTACAAATCAAAGTCATAGTGAGTGTTTTAAGTACTAATCATAAATCTAAATTGATCCAGGCCATGGGAAAATCTAACCTAAAAAGTGCTCCACAGTTTTCCTTTTTTTCCTGTTGTAAACTAAATTCTGAGCATCAAAATTCCACTTAGAGTATTCTACCGTCAATAACACTATAGTCGCCACTGCACTAATGTCGCCAGGCACCATATATTACAAATTTTAGCATCACCACAGACTTGTATGTGCCATTGAAGACAGGTAAATATTATAAACTACTGTGCATGCCTCTTCAGTGGCACATACAAGTCTGTAGTGATGCTAAAATTCCAAATATAGGCTGGTGCCTGCCAACATTAGTGCAGTGGTGATTATAGTGTTATTGACGGTAGAGTAACTCGGTAAGTACAGTCGAGCACACTACTATGAACACTTCTTACTGTGAACTTTACTTGTAGTACACACGGTTTTGTCAAGATGTTTGAATTAATAAAAACGTTATAGCACGTGCAGCAGAATACTGTATGTATGAAGGATGCCATGCAAGGCCTCAGCATGGGTGAGATCACTGCTGGTGTCTTTGTATTGGTTCAGGTCTCAGCTGTGTGTGGTATGAGCGATGGCACTCTAGGGTCCCACGTTCCATTCCCACTCAATGGATTTTTTTTACTAACCAGTACAGGCAGTTAATGTCTCCTTTTAGCAAGGGGATGGGTGTGTGTGTTTGTGAGGTCTTACCTAGCCTACCTTACCTAGTCTTACCCAAAGATCAGTCAATATGAGCTCTACGCTCTTTGCAGGAGGGTAATAGCTGGAGAGCACATGATAAGGCCGTGGATGAATTACCAACAACTAAACTACAACTGATTAATGTCAGCAAGAATTACAACTGATTAATGTCAGCAAGAATTACAACTGATTAATGGCAGCAACAATTACAACTGATTAATGTCAGCAAGAACTACAACTGATTAATGGCAGCAAGAATTACAACTGATTAATGTCAGCAAGAACTACAACTGATTAATGGCAGCAAGAACTACAACTGATTAATGTCAGCAAGAACTACAACTGATTAATGGCAGCAAGAACTACAACTGATTAATGTCAGCAAGAACTAAAACTGATTGATGTCAGCAAGAACTACAACTGATTAATGTCAGCAAGAACTACAACTGATTAATGTCATCAAGAACTACAACTGATTAATGTCAGCAAGAACTACAACTGATTAATGTCAGCAAGAACTAAAACTGATTAATGTCAGCAAGAACTACAACTGATTAATGTCAGCAAGAACTACAACTGATTAATGTCATCAAGAACCACAACTGATTAATGGCAGCAAGAACTACAACTGATTAATGTCAGCAAGAACTACAACTGATTAATGTCAGCAAGAACTAAAACTGATTAATGTCAGCAAGAATTACAACTGATTAATGTCAGCAAGAATTACAACTGATTAATGTCAGCAAGAACTAAAACTGATTAATGGCAGCAAGAATTACAACTGATTAATGTCAGCAAGAACTACAACTGATTAATGTCAGCAAGAACTACAACTGATTAATGTCAGCAAGAACTACAACTGATTAATGGCAGCAAGAATTACAACTGATTAATGTCAGCAAGAACTACAACTGATTAATGTCAGCAAGAACTACAACTGATTAATGGCAGCAAGAATTACAACTGATTAATGGCAGCAAGAACTACAACTGATTAATGTCAGCAAGAACTAAAACTGATTGATGTCAGCAAGAACTACAACTGATTAATGTCAGCAAGAACTAAAACTGATTAATGTCAGCAAGAACTACAACTGATTAATGTCAGCAAGAACTACAACTGATTAATGTCAGCAAGAACTAAAACTGATTAATTTCAGCAAGAACTACAACTGATTAATGTCAGCAAGAACTACAACTGATTAATGGCAGCAAGAATTACAACTGATTAATATTAGGCAGCAAGAATTACAACTGATTAATATCAGCAAGAACTACAACTGATTAATGTCAGCAAGAACTAAAACTGATTAATGGCAGCAAGAATTACAACTGATTAATGGCAGCAAGAATTACAACTGATTAATGGCAGCAAGAATTACAACTGATTAATGTCAGCAAGAATTACAACTGATTAATGGCAGCAAGAATTACAACTGATTAATGTCAGCAAGAATTACAACTGATTAATGGCAGCAAGAACTACAACTGATTAATGGCAGCATGTTACACTTAGTGCCACTCACAAACCATTCAGCCAATTACTGCACATACCTTAAACGATGAATGTACAAGTGTCTCATCGAGATCAATAACCATGCATATCTTGTGCATGTCTCGATGACTGACGGGGGGCAGCAGGTGGCGCTGGGGCCCCGTGGGCGGGGGGATGAGGGTGTAGGGAGGGACATCCTCGGAGACACACACGCCATTGGCTGTGCTGTTGTTGTCATTCTCCCCGGACACACAACAGCAAAACAGGGTACGCAGGATACTCTTCTTCGGCTTCTTGCCATTTTGACTCCCTGAAATAAGGAAGAAAGAATATAAATTAATTATTATTATTATAATATATATATATATATATATTTTTTTTTTTTTTTTTTTTTTTTTTTTTACGTTGAGCCATTTAACACATGGATACGTCATGGTGCAGCAGTAAATCATAATAACGTGGATAACATTCTAAGTGAGAGACATAATGCCTTTCTATACACGCAAATATCAGATCTCATAGTCCTGGCATTAAAGAGAACCCTTCCATTAACATTTTTCCCCACTTGTCATTTTACCAAATCTCAAATCCAACGGAGATTGTTTTCCTTTACTGTCATGGAAGTAACTGATGAAAATACAAACGTTATCTTTGAACCACATTTTCAACTGGCCATCCTACTATTTGGCGGTGTTTCCAAATATCTACTTGCTGCAGGTTGTGACTGATGAAATGTACTGTACGTATACTGTCTTCAATAACGTGTAGGATAAGGAAGAGGAAGAAGGGGATGATGAGAGGAAGGGTAGGATTATCATAGGAAGACTTTCTTTTAACTCATCCTTGATAGCCAATAACATTTTGACATGAATTAAAAGGGTTTTGCTCTGATTTGGCTAAACATGTGAATTGTCTCAACAAGCATATGCCTCCAGCTTTCTATGCATTAATTTACCAATGGCTCTGGTAATTTTGCTATTATATGTAATGCAATATACATAACAGAATCCAAAATTTGCAAAAATACAAAGATTTTCAATGCAAAAATGTGCCTTGTAAGGATAAGTGCAATAAAAAACTCATTTCAAGAATACTATACAAAATATAATAGGGTAGGCTACAACTATCGAATTTTATTGTAGCTACCCATTATATTACGCAGTGTATATATTGCCCACATGTATACAGTATATTATATTATATTTGGTTTAGCACTTGAGATAATTTCCTCATGCATGTATATTATGTGGTTGTTTTAATTTGTTTTCCCCTGTATGCCTTCGGATGAAAATAAAATTACAGTATTATAAGTATTATTATCATCTACGTAAAGTGGCGACAACTTCAGTGAGGCCACCGCTGAACTAGAGACATTCGTTTAGTCCATTATATATTACTCAACCAATGGCGGTCAACCCTGGCAAAAGTTAATCGCCCCCCCCCAAAAAAAAAAAATCCGCCACTGCCTCTGATAAGCTCTGGCATAGCGAATTACTTAAGTTCTCCCTCGCACAGCAGAGTGGCGACAAAGAAGAGTGGCAGCAAAGAAGAGTGGCAGCAAAGAAGAGTGGCGGCAAAGAAGAGTGGCGGCAAAGAAGAGTGGCAGCAAAGAAGAGTGGCGGCAAAGCAGAGTGGCGGCAAAGAAGAGTGGCGGCAAAGCAGAGTGGCAGCAAAGAAGAGTGGCAGCAAAGAAGAGTGGCGGCAAAGCAGAGTGGCAGCAAAGAAGAGTAGCAGCAAAGAAGAGTGGCAGCAAAGAAGAGTGGCAGCAAAGCAGAGTGGCAGCAAAGAAGAGTGGCGGCAAAGAAGAGTGGCGGCAAAGCAGAGTGGCGGCAAAGAAGAGTGGCGGCAAAGCAGAGTGGCAGCAAAGAAGAGTGGCAGCAAAGAAGAGTGGCAGCAAAGAAGAGTGGCGGCAAAGCAGAGTGGCGGCAAAGCAGAGTGGCAGCAAAGAAGAGTAGCAGCAAAGAAGAGTGGCAGCAAAGAAGAGTGGCAGCAAAGCAGAGTGGCAGCAAAGAAGAGTGGCGGCAAAGAAGAGTAGCAGGAAAGAAGAGTGGCAGCAAAGAAGAGTGGCAGCAAAGAAGAGTGGCGGCAAAGAAGAGTGGCAGCAAAGAAGAGTGGCAGCAAAGAAGAGTGGCGGCAAAGAAGAGTGGCAGCAAAGAGAGTGGCGGCAAAGAAGAGTGGCAGCAAAGAAGAGTGGCAGCAAAGAAGAGTGGCAGCAAAGAAGAGTGGCAGCAAAGAAGAGTGGCAGCAAAGCAGAGTGGCAGCAAAGCAGAGTGGCGGCAAAGAAGAGTAGCAGCAAAGAAGAGTGGCGGCAAAGCAAGTGGCAGCAAAGAAGAGTGGCAGCAAAGAAGAGTAGCAGCAAAGAAGAGTGGCGGCAAAGAAGAGTGGCAGCAAAGAAGAGTGGCAGCAAAGAAGAGTGGCGGCAAAGAAGAGTGGCGGCAAAGAAGAGTGTCAGCAAAGAAGAGTGGCAACAAAGAAGAGTGGCAGCAAAGAAGAGTGGCAGCAAAGAAGAGTGGCGGCAAAGAAGAGTGGCGGCAAAGAAGAGTGGCGGCAAAGAAGAGTGGCAGCAAAGAAGAGTGGCAGCAAAGAAGAGTGGCGGCAAAGAAGAGTGGCGGCAAAGCAGAGTGGCGGCAAAGAGGAGTGCGCAAGAAAGTGGCGCAAAGAGAGTGGCAGCAAAGAAGAGTGGCAGCAAAGAAGAGTGGCAGCAAAGAAGAGTGGCAGCAAAGAAGAGTGGCGGCAAAGAAGAGTGGCGGCAAAGAAGAGTGGCGGCAAAGAAGAGTGGCAGCAAAGAAGAGTGGCAGCAAAGAAGAGTGGCGGCAAAGAAGAGTGGCGGCAAAGCAGAGTGGCGGCAAAGAGGAGTGGCAGCAAAGAGGAGTGGCAGCAAAGAAGAGTGGCAGCAAAGAAGAGTGGCAGCAAAGAAGAGTGGCGGCAAAGAAGAGTGGCAGCAAAGAAGAGTGGCAGCAAAGAAGAGTGGCAGCAAAGAAGAGTGGCAGCAAAGAAGAGTGGCAGCAAAGAAGAGTGGCAGCAAAGAAGAGTGGCAACAAAGAAGAGTGGCAGCAAAGAAGAGTGGCAGCAAAGAAGAGTGGCAGCAAAGAAGAGTGGCAGCAAAGAAGAGTGGCAGCAAAGAAGAGAAGCAGCAAAGCAGAGTGGCGGCAAAGAGGAGTGGCGGCAAAGAAGAGTGGCAGCAAAGAAGAGTGGCAACAAAGAAGAGTGGCAACAAAGAAGAGTGGCAGCAAAGAAGAGTGGCAGCAAAGAAGAGTGGCAGCAAAGAAGAGAAGCAGCAAAGAAGAGTGGCAGCAAAGAAGAGTGGCAGCAAAGAAGAGTGGCAGCAAAGAAGAGAAGCAGCAAAGAAGAGTGGCGGCAAAGAAGAGTGGCCGCAAAGAAGAGTGGCAGCAAAGAAGAGTGGCAGCAAAGAAGAGTGGCAGCAAAGAAGAGTGGCAGCAAAGAAGAGTGGCGGCAAAGCAGAGTGGCAGCAAAGAAGAGTGGCAGCAAAGAAGAGTGGCAGCAAAGAAGAGTGGCAGCAAAGAAGAGTGGCAGCAAAGAAGAGAAGCAGCAAAGAAGAGTGGCGGCAAAGAAGAGTGGCAGCAAAGAAGAGTGGCAGCAAAGAAGAGTGGCAGCAAAGAAGAGTGGCAGCAAGCAAAGAAGAGTGGCAGCAAAGAAGAGTGGCGGCAAAGAAGAGTGGCAGCAAAGAAGAGTGGCAGCAAAGAAGAGTGGCAGCAAAGAAGAGTGGCAGCAAAGAAGAGTGGCAGCAAAGAAGAGTGGCGGCAAAGAAGAGTGGCAGCAAAGAAGAGTGGTAGCAAAGAAGAGTGGCAGCAAAGAAGAGTGGCAGCAAAGAAGAGTGGCAGCAAAGAAGAGTGGCAGCAAAGCAGAGTGGCAGCAAAGAAGAGTGGCAGCAAAGAAGAGTGGCGGCAGCAGGCGTGATGGCAGCTTCTTGTCGATCTTCCCTTCCTGTCTCATGTTTAATTAATGTTTTTGTGGCGTCTTACTCCTTGGTTACGAGTCTTCTCTCTCTCTCTCTCTCTCTCTCTCTCTCTCTCTCTCTCTCTCTCTCTCTCTCTCTCTCTCTCTCTCTCTCTTGTGGCTTGTATGACTGTATAATTGATTAACATTATTATATTACACCAAGCCGAATAAATTATTCTCTCTCTCTCTCTCTCTTCTCTCTCTCTCTCTCTCTCTCTCTCTCTCTCTCTCTCTCTCTCTCATACCATTTAATCTTCTCAGGATATTACCAACGAAGAAAAGAAACAAAACATAATAACTAATCCTTATACATATAAACGAGAAGGGGCCAAGGGGGAAATGAAATATGAAATAAGTTAGGGTAATGAAAAGGAATGGAACGGGGTTTTTATTATAGAAATTGAAGGGGGGGGAGGGGGGGAAGGGGGGGGGGGGTTGACGATAACACTGCAAAGGATTATCTATCTATTATTTTATAATTTTACACTTTTATAAAAGAAGTATTAGAAGGGGGAAGTAAAGGGGGGGGTGACATAATAAGGGAAATTTATTTTATAAATAAACAAGGGAAAGAAAGAAGAAGGAAGGAAAAGAATAAGGGAAAAGAAAAAGGGGAAAAGGAGAAAAGGGGGAAAGGGGAGGGAAGGAAGGGGGGGAAAGGGAAGGGAAGGAAGGGAGGGAGGAGGGGGGGAGGAGGGGGGGAAAGGAAGTGTTTTTGAAAGGATAAAGAAGAAAAGGGAGGGAGGGAAAGGGAAGGGGGGAAGTGATGGAAAGGGAAAGAAGGGAAGGGAAGGGGGAAGGGATGGAAGGAAGGGAAGAGTAAGGGAAGGGAAGGGAAGGGAATGTGATAGGAAGGGAA
>JACEEZ010012453.1:27500-35000 GCA_016584305.1 Chionoecetes opilio | reverse complement strand
TATTTGTAATACTCTATAGATCTTGAAGAAAGGTACATCTGCGAACGATCAGGCAGCAGCACGTAGTAGCAACACCCCACCCCCATCGTGCTATATAGTCAAGATGCCTCCCCCGCACTCCCCAGCTAAGCCACGCCCACTGACCTACCTACCTACCTACCTACACTTCCTACAGAGGGTTATAGGAAGTTTCGTACACAAGTTGTTTTGTACCCAGGTTTTGTTTGTTGTTTCGTATACAGATTTGGAGTTTTTTCGTACATACCTAGTGTCGTTTCGTAACTCTAGTAGTCAAGTTCAACTCTGAGCTGAGTGTACGAAACGACTATGGTTTCATAATATAGACTACGAAACAATTTTTTGGTGTACGAATTAACTGGTGTACGAAACAACTTGTGTACGAACTGACTGCACCCCCTACAGAGAACCTGCCCCACATGCAACCCGAACACTCACACCCAACCCAACTCAACACTCGCACTCACTTCACCTACAGCGCCACGATGGTCAAGTGGATAGAGCGCGGGCCTGCCATTATGTGGTAGCCAGTTCGAATCTTTACTGCTTCCGGGGATATTTCACTGACAAATTCGGGCGGTTACTGTCCCGCTTGAGCAAGGGGATGGGGTGTGTGGTGTGTGAGGTCCCAACATTACCCGAAGATCGGTAATAATGATCTCCAAGCTCGGACCGGGAGGGTGAAACTGGTGATCGCGAGTCCGACTGGCGTGGACAAGACCATGGGTGAATAAACACACACAAAACACACACACACACACACACACACACACACACACTCACACTCACACACTCACTCACTCACTCACTCACTCACCACACACACACACACACACACACACTCACACACACACACACACTCACACACATGCACACACACACACACACATGCACACACACACACATGCACACAACACACACACACACACACACACACACTCACACACTCACACACACACACACCACATTTTCCTTTTAACATGGAATGGTAGACAGGTGGACATAATTGTTACCCTTCAAATAAATGACATTCAATTGACCTCTTCTAACCTGCTTTCACTTTCACGAGTATATTCAGCTATCAGATTAATGTTTCGTGTTCCTTTAGTCACGCCTCGTCCCCCACGACCTCACTCTAGTATTCCTCCCCCTGCGTGCACATCTAAGGCTGCCCTCTCTTTACACCGTCCCAATATAATTATGTTTTCCTCTTAACCGTTTGCGCTTTTATGTTTCACTTCCTGGAAATACTCAGACCTCCATGCCTTCTCCTCCTCCTTCTTCTCTTTCTCTTTCTCCTTCTCCTCCTCCTCCTTCTCCTCTCCTTCCTCGCCTCCTCCTCCTCCTTCCTCGCCTCCTCCTCCTCCTCTCCTTCCTCGCCTCCTCCTCCTCCTCCTTCTTCGCCTCCTCCTCCTCCTCCTCCTACCGCGCCAAAGCTTTCGTCTCGGTGAACAACAACAAGAGCCATCGATTTGGGAGTGAGGCTCAGGTTCAGTCCTTCTCTAGCCATGCAGGAGCAGCAAGAGGCTCCTCCAACAAGGCAACATATTGGACTGTCACTTTCCAATGGGTAAGATAAAGAAGATGGGGGCATACGCTATGGTCCGCGTGGCCTCGGTGCTCATCTCAGTCGCATTAGCCCTTGAGCCTGCTGTGGTGGGTGAGAAGTTGAGAACCCAATACCCCAATACCCGGGTTACCAGTTACCTTCCCCATGTTTCCCCGGGTACCCATTTATCGACCATCCCCTAAAGGAAGGATGAACACCTGTTTGGGCTGGCCGCCGACTTGCCCTGGCCCGGATTCGAACCAGGGTCCGCAGATAGCTAGGCGTGCTAGCCACTACACCACGGAGGTGATATTTCCAATGGGGCGGCACATAAGGATAAACGTGTAAACCAAGTCATCAAAGTTACAAGGCAGTCTTGGGGGATTAACTTAGTAGTACATGACATGCGTATAGATGAATGAACCCTGAAGCCAGCCAGCCTCTCTCTCTCTCTCTCTCTGGCAATCCGTACAATCGCCTTGACACACAAAAAAGCCCCAAAATAAGCCCTTTAACCACGCCACACACACTCGAGAGCCGCGTATCTGAGCCGAACCTTTAAGTGTGTACCGCGGCCATGCACCTTTAAGCGGCTCAAGGACAACTCAGGAACAAGATTGAGCCCAGGCTTAACTGTGACAATAATACCCTAGTCATCAACTACACAACAATGGTATTATCTCCTATAAGCGTGAGCGACTCGAATCCGTTGTATATAGTTAGTCTAGCAAGTCAAGAGAGGAGAATAGATATCATACTTCTTCTTCTCCTCCTCCTTCTCCTCCTCCTTCTCCTCTCCTTCTTCTCCTCCTCTCCTTCTTCGCCTCCTCTCCTCTCCTTTTTCGCCTCCTCCTCCTCCTCTCCTTCTTTGCCTCCTTCTCCTTCTCCTTCTCCTCCTCCTCCTCCTCCCTTCTCCTTCTCCTCCTCCTCCTCCTTCTCCTCCTCTCCTTCTTCGCCTCCTCCTTCTTCGCCTCCTCTCCTTCTTCGCCTCCTCCTTCTTCGCCTCCTCCTCCTCTCCTTCTTCGCCTCCTCCCTTTTGTCCCTATAGCAAAGTCGATGTAATTGGTAAACGTATAATAAAATAAATAGAATAAAACGGTTAAATTGATAGATAAAAAAATATTGAGTGAAGAAATAACAGAAAAAATGAGGTTAGGATAGCTTTTTTGCCTGTGTGCCTCCGGGTGATATTAAAATGATTAGTAGTATTATTACTATTATAGAGATATATAGCTATTATCAATTATTTGCTGTAGTACTTAAGTTCATTCCCTCGTCTATATATTATGTAGTTGTTGTTTTCTGGTATGCCTTCGGGTGAGAATAAAATTATTATTATTATTATTATTATTATTATTATTATTATTATCATTGTTACCCTATTTCCGATTACATTGTTTCTTTTACTTTGTTTCTTTGTTACTCTTTTTTTACTATTTGGTGAACAGAGGAATAAAAAAATAACAAGTGAAGAAAAAACACAAAAAATAAGGTTAGGTTAGGTTAGGTTATGGTTGTCCTACTTCCGCTTACATTGTTTCTTTGTTACTTTGGGCAAGCTGGTTCAAATTGTTAAACAGAAAACATAAATAAATACCAAGTGAAAAAATAACACAAAAAATGAGGTTAGGATAGGATTTTGTTTCCGTACTTCTGATTACTTTGCTTCTTTCAATCCAACATCTGTTATATCCATCCCAGAACCTCGTCCCTCCTCCTCCTTCGCCTCCTCCTCTGCTTCTTCGCCTCCTCTTCTCCTTCTTCGCCTCCTCGCCGCCTCCTTCTCCTCTCCTTCTTCGCCTCCTCCTCTCCTTCTTCGCCTCCTCCTTCTCCTCTCCTTCTTCGCCTTCTCCTCTCCTTCTTCGCCTCCTCCTCTCCTTCTTCGCCTCCTCCTCTGCTTCTTCGCCTCCTCCTCCTCTCCTTCCTCGCCTCCTCCTTCTCCTCTCCTTCTTCGCCTCCTCCTCTCCTTCTTCGCCTCCTCCTCCTCTCCTTCTTCGCCTCCTCTCCTCCTCCTCCTCCTGGGTAATCGTCGATCTCATTGGTAAACGAAAGGGAAATAAATAAGAAGAGTAATAACAGGAAAAAAACTAGGGGGGGGGGAGTGGGGGGCACTCAGTAGAGCGCATACCTCCACCCGAATATAAAAAAGTAAAAAAAAAAAAAAAAAGTAAAAAAAAAAAAGTAAAAAAAAAAAAAGTAAAAAAAAAAAATATACAATATATATATATATATATATATATATATATATATATAATATATATATATATATATATATATATATATATATATATATATATATATATATATATATATAAAATATATATATATATATATATATGCACTCATGAGCGCATACCTCCGGCCGAATATTTCATCAATTGGTTGCCATGCCAACAGTTGTCAATAGATTTCATCCAAAATTAAATCAGTTCTTCCTTATACCAAATAGACTTGGTATACCGAGTTTGGTCCAAACCTATTCTTAACTTTTCGAGAAATCCTGTACACTAACAAACAGACAGACAGATCGGGGTGAAAACATAACCCCTCCCCAACTTCGTTGGCGGAGGTAATGAGGTTAGGATAGGTTATTGTTTCCGTACTTCTGATTACTACTTTGTTTTTTTGTTACTTTCAATCCAACATTATATTTCAACCATTCCAAAACACGACGGGGTAACAACAGACGACCTGCCTAACCCCTTGAGACCCAGAACGTAATTTCCATTGTAATTTTGCAACCATTAGACGATTTTTAGTGAATATTAGCAATATTTTATAGATATGACCTGTTTAGTACCCTAATCGACTAACTAATTTGGTATATTCAGTTACTTTTCGTAATTTTATGGCTAACAACAGACAATTTTTTATAGCAAAGGAAAGATCTGGATGTGAAGGGATTAACTAGCATACTGGTCGGTAGGCGAGGCAGAATCTGAATCAGAACCAGCACTGCAGTCATCAAACAACAGCAACAACAACAAAAACAACAATAATAAGGGAAGGATGCAAAAACCAGAGATATCACATCACTTCCTGGCAGACAAGGTATAGCATTAGCGGTTACGATGAAAGGGAAGATAACTCTCTCTCTCTCTCTCTCTCTCTCTCTCTCTCTCTCTCTCTCTCTCTCTCTCTCTCTCTCTCTCTCTCTCATCTAATTAACCCATGAATCCGCCAGTCAGTCAGTTACATCAGTTTTTTTTGCATCCACCATTCATCTGAGCTAACCCTTCCGCCAGCCAGCCAGCCGAGAGTGAAAGAACCCCTTGACTCTATATAAGACTCCTTAACCCTGTATATAATGTAGGTAGTGAGTTATCAATGGACCCACATCGTCTTCATCACCCGACACACACACACACACACACACACACACACAGTCACACACTCACACACACACACACAGTCACACACACACACGAACACTTACTGCCTTAACTTACATCTGAACACTTACTGCCTTAACTTATCCACCTTTTAAGTCATATATGTAATTAATAACTGCTTAAATAAAAATACAAAACACATGAAAGAAAATTACGAGTGATAAGATGAAAGGAAACGAGAGAGAGAGAGAGAGAGAGAGAGAGAGAGAGAGAGAGAGAGAGAGAGAGAGAGAGAGAGAGAGAGAGAGAGAGAGAGAGAGAGAGAGAGAGAGAGAGAGAGAGTCATAAGTAGTTTACGCTTCCCACCACACATAATCTAGCGTGAGAGCCGAACTTGAGGGTAGGAGTGAGGGGAAGAGTGAGGGGAAGAGAGAGAGAGAGAGAGAGAGAGAGAGAGAGAGAGAGAGAGAGAGAGAGAGAGAGAGAGAGAGAGAGAGAGAGAGAGAGAGAGAAAAAAAAAAGTGGGTGGATGAAGAAGGGAGATGCGAGAGAGCGGGTGGATGAGAGAAAGAGAGGAGAGGGAGAAAGTGTGGATGGGAGAGGGAGAGGAATAGAGAGAAGAGGGATAGTGAGTGGGTGGGTGGGAGAAAAAGAGAGGAGAGGAGAGAAAGTAGCGGGAGAAAGAGTGGGAGAAAGGAGAGGGAGAGTGGGAGAGGAAATGCCTATCTTTATCTCTGCGCTATCGTACAAACCTCCTTAAGCTCCCCATTCCCCTCGTCAACCTCCTCCTTTTTCCCCCACCGCATAACCCCTCCCCCCCCTCCCCCTACCAGTAATGGGTACCCGTATTGGTTATGGGTTGCCTGACGATGAACGAAAACCAATAGTGCTGGGAAATATTTACATACATACGAAGGAGAAAAATATTGATTTATTTACCGCACTACATAAGTTTATTGGGTATGACAAGTTGCGGGATTTTTTGTTATTTTTCTTTTTTCCCCTTGGCGTCCCCTTTTTTCCCTTTGGCTAACCTTTTTTCCTTTGGCGTCCCCTTTTTTCCCTTTGGCGTCCCCTTTTTTCCCTTGGCGTCCCCTTTTTTCCCTTTGGCGTCCCCTTTTTTCCCTTGGCGTCCCCTTTTTTCCCTTGGCGTCCTTTTTTCCCCTTGGCGTCCCCTTTTTTCCCCTTGGCGTCCCCTTTTTTCCCCTTGGCGTCCCCTTTTTTCCCCTTGGCGTCCCCTTTTTCCCCTTGGCGTCCCCCTTTTTCCCCTTGGCGTCCCTTTTTTCCCCTTGGCGTCCCCTTTTTTCCCTTTGGCTAACTTTTCCCTTGGCGTCCCCTTTTTTCCCTTGGCGTCTCCTTTTTTCCCTTGGCGTCCCCTTTTTTCCCTTTGGCTAACCTTTTTTCCCTTGGCGTCCCCTTTTTTCCCCTTGGCGTCCCCTTTTTTCCCTTGGCGTCCCATTTTTTCCCTTGGCGTCCCCTTTTTTCCCTTTGGCTAACCTTTTTTCCCTTGGCGTCCCCATTTTCCCTTGGCGTCCCCTTTTTTCCCCTTGGCGTCCCCTTTTTCCCCTTGGCGTCCCCTTTTTTCCCTTGGCGTCCCCTTTTTTCCCTTTGGCTAACCTTTTTTCCCTTTGGCTAACCTTTTTTCCCTTTGGCTAACCTTTTTTCCCTTGGCGTCCCCTTTTTTCCCCTTGGCGTCCCCTTTTTTTCCCCTTGGCGTCCCCTTTTTTCCCCTTGGCGTCCCCTTTTTTCCCTTTGGCGTCCCCTTTTTTCCCTTGGCGTCCCCTTTTTCCCTTGGCGTCCCCTTTTTTTCCCCTTGGCGTCCCCTTTTTTCCCTTGGCGTCCCCTTTTTTCCCCTTGGCGTCCCCTTTTTTCCCCTTGGCGTCCCCTTTTTTCCCTTTGGCGTCCCCTTTTTTTCTTAGCGTCCCCTTTTTTCCCCTTGGCGTCCCCTTTTTTTTCCCTTGGCGTCCCCTTTTTTCCCTTTGGCGTCCCCTTTTTTTCTTAGCGTCCCCTTTTTTCCCCTTGGCGTCCCTTTTTTCCCCTTGGCGTCCCCTTTTTTCCCTTGGCGTCCCCTTTTTTCCCCTTGGCGTCCCCTTTTTTCCCTTTGGCGTCCCCTTTTTTTCTTAGCGTCCCCTTTTTTTTCTTAGCGTCCCCTTTTTTTCCCCCTTGCGTCCCCTTTTTTCCCCTTGGCGTCCCCTTTTTTTCCCCTTGGCGTCCCCTTTTTTCCCCTGGCGTCCCCTTTTTTTCCCCTTGGCGTCCCCTTTTTTCCCCTTGGCGTCCCCTTTTTCCCCCTTGGCGTTCCCTTTTTTCCCCTTGGCGTCCCCTTTTTTCCCCTTGGCGTCCCCTTTTTTCCCCTTGCGTCCCCTTTTTTCCCCTTGGCGTCCCCTTTTTTCCCCTTGGCGTCCCCTTTTTTCCCCTTGGCGTTCCCTTTTTTTCCCTTGGCGTCCCCTTTTTTCCCCTTGGCGTCCCCTTTTTTCACCTTGGTGTCCCCTTTTTTCCCCTTGGCGTCCCCTTTTTTCCCCTTGGCGTCCCCTTTTTTCCCCTTGCGTCCCCTTTTTTCCCCTTGGCGTCCCCTTTTTTCCCCTTGGCGTCCTTTTTTTCCCT
>JACEEZ010012453.1:17500-22500 GCA_016584305.1 Chionoecetes opilio | reverse complement strand
TACTACTACTACTACTACTACTACCTTTCACACCTAAGGATTTCCAAGGTACTACTCGATGATGAGGATGCTTTTATTGTCGTATCTTACTACTACTACTACTACTACTAGTAGTAGTACTACTACTACTACTACTACTACTACTACTATTACTACTACCTTTCACACCTAAGGATTTCCAAGGTACTACTCGATGATGAGGATGTTTTTTATCGTATTTCACTACTACTACTACTACTATAAGAGTAGGTTGCCATACTACTACTACTACTACTGCTGCTTCTACTACTACTACTACTACTACTACTATAAGAGTAGATTGCCATACTACTACTACTACTACTACTACTACTACTACTACTACTACTACTACTACTTCTACTACCAGCTGTTCTTTACACATACGACAGTTATAGTAGTCTCTGTCCCTCTCTTTTATTTTTACTTTATTGATGAATTTCTTATAAGTTTTACAGTCAGGAGCTTCAGCTGGACTACTGAAAACTCTCTCTCTCTCTCTCTCTCTCTCTCTCTCTCTCTCTCTCTCTCTCTCTCTCTCTCTCTCTCTCTCTCTCTCTCTCTCTCTCTCTCCACACACATCGGTCAAAAGTGTACTGCCCTTCATGACTCCCATCCCCTTTTTTTTCTGCCCCCCCCACCCTCCTTTCTCGTGTCTCAGCTGTCGCCTTGCCTTGACGCTACCCAACCTGTCTGTCTGTCTGTCCAGCCTCCGAAACAACTTTGTCATCACGTGTTGGAATGAAAACGCCCTCTGGCCACGACAAAAACAGTCATGGCGCGCGCGCTCTCTCTCTCTCTCTCTCTCTCTCTCTCTCTCTCTCTCTCTCTCTCTCTCTCTCTCTCTCTCTCTCTCTCTCTCTCACACACAGACACAGACACAGACACACACACACACACACACAGACACAGACACAGACACACAGACCACACACACACACACACAACCAAACGCAGTGAACGTTCTATCATACCAGCAAAGAAATGAAGGAAAGAATTGAAAAAGACAATGGGGCATGACTAGTGGTCGTCGTATAAGGCGTCACATGCACCGTCGTCGTCAGTAGCCACGCCTCCATAAGCCCCTGAGCCCCCTAGACCCTGACCCTACACGCCCTACCTCCCTCCACCTGTGCCGTGCCCTGCCCTGCCCTGCCCTGCCCTGCCAAAGCCTTCTCTATGTAAAAGCCTGAGTCTGGGAGCGCGGGATGGACGTGACGTCACGAGCTGAGTCTGCTCCGCGAGTCAGTAGGAGCCGAGCTTTCAGCATGTGAGGATGTACGGGCGGTATAAGATATACTGTTATCTTTGGAAATGTTTGTTCTATAATATTATCAAATAAAAAACCGTAAAACACACTAAAGAAATGCCATTATGAGACTCTCAAGAAATATGCATGAACTTAAACTCTTCGCCATTTAATATTTTACTCGCAAACATTTTACATGGTGAATACCAATAGAAGCGGAATTTAATTAGCTTTCCATTGTTATATTTTGTTTTCTGATAAATGAATTAGAACCATACATACATTAGCGTTAACTAAATAAATAACATCATCAAACGGGAAAAATTACCCGATTTCATGACCTTTTTTGTTAGTTAACGCTAATTTATGTATGGTTCTAATTCATTTATCAAAAAACGAAATATAGCAATGGAAAGCTAATTAAATTCCGCTTCTATTGATATTCTCCATGTAAAATGTTTTTGAGCAAAATATTAAATGGCGAAGAGTTAAAGTTCATACATATTTCTTGTGAGTCTCATAATGCCCTTTCTTTAGTCTGTTTTACGGTTTTTTATTTGATAATATTATAGAACAAACATTTCCGAAGATAACAATATATCTTTTATACTGATAAACATATATTAGGTACGAAATTACCCGATTTCATGATGTTATGTATTTAGTTAACGCTAATTTATGCATGCTGCTAATTCATTTATCAGAAAACAAAATATAGCAATGGAAAGCGAATTAAATTCCGCTTCTATTGATATTCTCCATGTAAAATGTTTTCGAGAAAAATATTAAATGGCGAAGAGTTTAAGTTCATGCATATTTCTTGAGTCTCATAATGGCATTTCTTTAATGTGTTTTACGGGTTTTTATTTGATAATATTATAGAACAAACATTTCCGAAGATAACAATATATCTTTTATACTGATAAACATATAATTAGGTAGGTAAACTTGTCATCTCGGTGGCCTCGTACAGACGCCGTCCGTGACGTCATCAATCTCAGGCGCAGGCCTTTATAGATTGAGACGGCCTTGGCCTGCCCTGCCCTGCCCTGCCCTGCCCTGGACCTGCCCCAAACGGTCCATCACACGACCTGCACGAGCCTGTAAGTGACTAATAGAAACCTTGACCTTCAACTGTTTTGTTATTTTTTGGTAGTAGTAGTAGTAGTAGTAGTAGTAGTAGTAGTAGTAGTAGTAGTAGTAGTAGTAGTAGTAGTAGTAGCAGTAGCAGTAGTAGCAGTAGCAGTAGTAGTAGTAGTAGTAATAGTAATAGTAGTAGTAGTAATAGTAGTAGTAATAGTAGTAGTAGTAGTAGTAGTAGTAGTAGTAGTAGCAGTAGTAGTAGTAGTAGTAGTAGTAGTAGTAGTAGTAGTAGTAGTAGTAGTAGTAGTAATAGTAATAGTAATAGTAATAGTAATAGTAGTAATAGTATAGTAGTAGTATAGTATAGTATAGTAGTAGTAGTAGTAGTAGTAGTAGTAGTAGTAGTAGTAGTAGTAGTAGTAGTATAGTAGTAGTAGTAGTAATAGTAATAGTAATAGTAATAGTAATAGTAATAGTAGTAGTAGTAGCAGTAGTAATGACAACAACAGGAGCCGCAGTAGTAAACATTAACAGTATATTACGTCCCCACAGACCTATACACTAAAAAAACACTTCCACATCAATATAACCATTAACCATATGTCACTATCGTAATATAACCAGAATTGCTACAATAAAATGACTGACCTTAAAAAACGAAGAATACAACAATACGGCAAAAACCTACGTCGGGGGAAGCTTCAAAGAGTAGCCTACCTATGGGAGTACCAAGCTTCATACACCTTGCTATACACAACGGCCGCCCTATGCCCTATTTCAGGACTATAGTCAGACCAACTTAACCCCTTCACGCCCAGATCTCTCGTTTGCTATAAAAAAGTCTGTTGTCGAGCCATAAAATCTCGAAAAGTAACTAAATATACCAAACTAGTTCGTCGACAAGGATACTAAACAGGTCATATCTATAACATATTGCTTATATTCACTAAAAATCGTCTAATGGTATATAAATTACAATGGAAATTACGCTCTCCAGGGATCTCAAGGGGTTAGTTAAGCTGGCAGTTCGGGTGGAGTCACCCGAGGCCTCCAGCTGTTTACAATATAAATATAATCAATACATCATATTTATCTATCATACGTACGTATTTATCAATCTGTCTATCTCTTTTGTAATACCTTTGACAAATATCACAAAAGTTAAGCTCAATTTTTTTCACTATGAGGCAGTAGCGCATTCCTGAGCTGCTCCACCCGAACTGTCAGTTTAAGCCGGTCCGAGTATAGCAATACACAGCCTCTAAGACACCTGCTGTAGCACCACCGGCTTGCCACTTCCCTCTCAAATTTCCTGCTTAACCCCTTCACACCCAGATCTTTCCTTTGCTATAAAAAATTGTCTGTTGTCGAGCCATAAAATTACGAAAAGTAACTGAATATACCAAATTAGTTAGTGGACAAGGATACTAAACAGGTCATATCTATAAAATATTGCTTATATTCACTAAAAATCGTTTAATGGTGCCCAAATTACAATGGAAATTAAGCTCTGGGCCTCAAGGGGTTAATCCAGCAGCCACGGTAAAAGCAGCAGGGCCAGGCAGGTAAAGCAGGCACCAGCAGGGATAGAGGACGGAGGGGGGTTGGACTGTCTCACCCCCGAACCCCCAAAACACCCTGCCCACCCAACCTCCCGCACCCCCATCACCCCCCCAGACCCCCGCCACACCCCACTTCCCTAATGGCAACATGCAGGTAAGCCCCAGCACCTTCAGAAACACGACACCACCTGGAGGTAACGGGCGGCCATCAGCACGACATAACATTAGCTGAAGGGCCGCCGGTGTGAGGCTGCCGGGGCGCGATTTTTTTTTCCCTAATAGGTTTGCAAAAGTGGGCGGGGCCTCGTCTCTCTCTCTCTCTCTCTCTCTCTCTCTCTCTCTCTCTCTCTCTCCTCTCCTTCTCTTCTTCTCTCTCTCATCTTATATATATATATTATATATATATATATATATATATATATATATACTACTCAGAGGAACAGGAGGTATAACAATATAATGGACGCGCTGTAACATTGAACATTCTAATGAGACCTTACCAATTATATTTGTTGTATAGCTTGACGGCTCCAAACTGTTTGAATTTTACTATTAATTCTAAACTCAAAAAATATCTCAATACAACAAAATTAATTAGGCATGGGCAGTAACCATGTATATTGTTTACATGTATATTGTATATACAAACAAAAACGATTCACTGCACAAATATTTTTCACTGGGAAAATGACATTGAACAACAATTAATAACAACGACAATTAATAACAACGACACTATACACATTGTTACTGAGATCATTTTTACGTATTGTATTTTACATATTGTAAATAAAAAATATAAAAAATTCTAGCTGCAAAATTCCTCTAAATTTTGGCTTGATTTGTTTTTTTGCATTTTGCTACGAAACTACTGACCAAACAAGAAAAATGACACAAACAAATGATGTCCAGCGTCACGAGATCTGCCCTATGGCGCTGTCCGCATCTTCCTACCATGTCACGTTTTTAAGATCTGCCCTATGGCGCTATCCGCATCTTCCTACCATGTCACGTTTTTTAGTTATATAATTTTTTTGGAATTTTATAAACAACCTGATTTTTAGGATGATTTATGGATGAAATTTAAT
>JACEEZ010012453.1:7500-12500 GCA_016584305.1 Chionoecetes opilio | reverse complement strand
AAACACTATTAGTACACCAACGCAACCCAAACACCTCAAAAAACAATTGTAACTACTCCGGCTTCCACTCCACACAATGCAGAGCCCACACCACCATCAACACACTCCTTACTCCACTTACTCCCTTACTCCACTACTACACACACCCCTTACTCCACTACTACACACACCCCTTACTCCACTACAACACACCCTACTCCCTGCTACCACACCCTTACTCCACTGCTACAGACACCCTTACTCCACTGCTACACCTTACTCCACTGCTACACACACCCTACTCCACTGCTACACCTCTTACTCCACTGTACACACACCCCTTACTCCACTGCTACACACACCCCTTACTCCACTACTACACACACCCCTTACTCCACTGCTACACACACCCCTTACTCCACTGCTGCACACACCCCTTACTCCACTGCTACACACACCCCTTACTCCACTGCTACACCACCCTTACTCCACTACTACACACACCCCTTACTCCACTGCTACAGACACCCCTTACTCCACTGCTACACCTCTTACTCCACTGCTACACACACCCCTTACTCCACTGCTACACCTCTTACTCCACTGCTACACACACCCCTTACTCCACTGCTACACACACCCCTTACTCCACTACTACACACACCCCTTACTCCACTGCTACAGACACCCCTTACTCCACTGCTACACCTCTTACTCCACTGCTACACACACCCCTTACTCCACTGCTACACACACCCCTTACTCACTACTACACCACCCCTTACTCCACTGCTACACACACCCCTTACTCCACTACTACACACACCCCTTACTCCACTGCTACAGACACCCCTTACTCCACTGCTACACACACCCCTTACTCCACTGCTACACACCCCCTTACTCCACTGCTACACACACCCCTTACTCCACTGCTACACACACCCCTTACTCCACTGCTACACACACACCCTTACTCCACTGCTACACACACCCCTTACTCCACTACTACACACACCCCTTACTCCACTGCTACACACACCCTTACTCCACTGCTACACACACCCCTTACTCCACTGCTACAGACACCCCTTACTCCACTGCTACACCCCTTACTCCACTGCTACACACCCCCTTACTCCACTGCTACACACACCCCTTACTCCACTGCTACACACCCCCTTACTCCACTGCTACACACACCCCTTACTCCACTGCTACACCTCTTACTCCACTGCTACACACACCCCTTACTCCACTGCTACACACACCCCTTACTCCACTGCTACACACACCCCTTACTCCACTGCTACACACACCCCTTACTCCACTGCTACACACACCCCTTACTCCACTGCTACAGACACCCCTTACTCCACTGCTACACCTCTTACTCCACTGCTACACACACCCCTTACTCCACTGCTAAAACCTCTTACTCCACTGCTACACACACCCCTTACTCCACTGCTACACACACCCCTTACTCCACTACTACACACACCCCTTACTCCACTGCTACACACCCCCCTTACTCCACTGCTACACCTCTTACTCCACTGCTACACACACCCCTTACTCCACTGCTACACACCCCCTTACTCCACTGCTACACACACCCTTACTCCACTACTACACACACCCCTTACTCCACTGCTACACACACCCCTTACTCCACTGCTACAGACACCCCTTACTCCACTGCTACACACACCCCTTACTCCACTACTACACACACCCCTTACTCCACTGCTACACACACCCCTTACTCCACTGCTACACACACCTTACTCCACTGCTACACACACCCCTTACTCCACTGCTACACACACCCCTTACTCCACTGCTACGCCTCTTACTCCACTGCTACACACACCCCTTACTCCACTACTACACACACCCCTTACTCCACTACTACACACACCCCTTACTCCACTGCTACACACACCCCTTACTCCACTGCTACACACACCCCTTACTCCACTGCTACGCCTCTTACTCCACTGCTACACACACCCCTTACTCCACTGCTACACACACCCCTTACTCCACTGCTACACACACCCCTTACTCCACTGCTACACACACCCCTTACTCCACTACTACACACACCCCTTACTCCACTGCTACACACACCCCTTACTCCACTACTACACACAACCCTTACTCCACTGCTACACACACCCCTTACTCCACTGCTACACACACCCCTTACTCCACTACTACACACAACCCTTACTCCACTGCTACACACACCCCTTACTCCACTGCTACAGACACCCCTTACTCCACTGCTACACCTCTTACTCCACTGCTACACACACCCCTTACTCCACTGCTACACACACCCCTTACTCCACTGCTACACCCCTTACTCCACTGCTACACCCCTTACTCCACTGCTACACCTCTACTCCACTGCTACACACACCCCTTACTCCACTGCTACACACACCCCTTACTCCACTGCTACACCCCTTACTCCACTGCTACACACACCCCTTACTCCACTGCTACACCCCTTACTCCACTACTACACACACCCCTTACTCCACTACTACACACACCCCTTACTCCACTACTACACACACCCCTTACTCCACTGCTACAGACACCCCTTACTCCACTGCTACACACACCTTACTCCACTGCTACACACACCCCTTACTCCACTGCTACACACACCCCTTACTCCACTGCTACACACACCCCTTACTCCACTGCTACACACACCCCTTACTCCACTGCTACACACACCCGTTACTCCACTGCTACACACACCCCTTACTCCACTGCTACACCTCTTACTCCACTGCTACACACACCCCTTACTCCACTGCTACACACACCCCTTACTCCACTGCTACACACACCCCTTACTCCACTGCTACACCTCTTACTCCACTGCTACACACACCCCTTACTCCACTGCTACACCTCTTACTCCACTGCTACACCCCTTACTCCACCGCTACACACACCCCTTACTCCACTGCTACACCTCTTACTCTACTGCTACACCCCTTACTCCACTGCTACACACACCCCTTACTCCACTGCTACACACACCCCTTACTCCACTGCTACACACACCCCTTACTCCACTGCTACACACACCCCTTACTCCACTGCTACACACACCCCTTACTCCACTGCTACACACACCCCTTACTCCACTGCTACACACACCCCTTACTCCACTACTACTCCAGGCCACTCCATCCCCACCTCCACCCTCTCGGACATACAGTACACGTCACTTCAACACTAACAATCCTGCCATTTTACCTCCAAAAAAACAAACCAAGTCAAAACCTTTAAACCAAGAGTATAACCAAAGAAAACAAAACTCATGGTAGTAAAGAAAGACTCAAAAAACATGCATACAAGGTTCATACATATATACAAAACAAAAACAAAGACCATAGTAGTAAAGATAAGCTGAAAGAAAGTGACTGAATAAACATACATTTAACTCCTTCACGCTCAGATCTTTCCTTAGCTATAAAAAATCGTCTGTTGTTAGCCATAATATTACGAAATATTAATGAATATACCAAATTAACTAGTGGACAAGGATACTAAACCGGTCATATCTATAAAACATTGCTTATATTAACTAAAAATCGTCTTATGGTAGCCAATTTAGAATGAAAATTACGTTCTAGGTCTCAAGGGGTTAAAACTAAAACAAAGCTCATAGTAGTAAAGACATGATGGAAAAACTTACTTAAAAAGATACATACAAGACTCGTACGCACATAGAGGGCTTATAATTACATATATAAAGGTTTATCTTTATACACACAAACACAAACTTCAGATAAACATACATGAGATAGCTGTGTTGCCATCCACGAGTTTGCTTATACACAGGCGTCTGCATGGATGATGTGACTGTGTGTGTGTGTGTGACTGTGTGACTGTGTGTGTGTGTGTGTGTGTGTGTGTGTGTGTGTGTGTGTGTGTGTGTGTGTGTGTGTGTGTGTGTGTGTGTGTGTGTATGTTTTATGTCGGATTTTTAATGTGTTTTATAATATTCTGTGTTTTAATTTGTGTAGTATCAGTTGTATTTCAAGGTTAGAGAGAGAGAGAGAGAGAGAGAGAGAGAGAGAGAGAGAGAGAGAGAGAGAGAGAGAGAGAGAGAGAGAGAGAGAGAGAGAGAGAGAGAGAGAGAGAGAGAGAGAGAGAGAATGTGTTTGTTGGACCATACATTACAATTCTTTCGATTATCCTAGTACATAATGTTGTGGTGAAGCTGTGGTGAATGTTGTGGATCTATCTATCTATCTATTGGTATGTGTGTGTGTGTGTGTGTGTGTGTGTGTGTGTGTGTGTGTGGGTGGGTGGGTGGGTGGATGGGTGGATGGGTGGGTGGGTGGGTGGGTGGGTGGGTGGGTGGGTGGGTGGGTGGGTGGGTGGGGTGGGTGGGTGGGGGTGGGTGGGTGGGTGGGTGGGTGGTGGTGGGGTGGGTGGTGTGGTGGGTGGGTGGGTGGGTGGGTGGGTGGGTGGGTGGGTGGGTGGGTGGTGTGTGTGTGGTGTGTGTGTGTGTGTGTGGTGTGTGTGTGTGTGTGTGTGTGTGGTGGTGTGTGTGTGTGTGTGTGTGTGTGTGTGTGTGTGTGTGTGTGTGTGGTGTGTGTGTGTGGTGTGTGTCCTTCTTTATTTACTTCTTTATTTTTATCATTCATTGTTTTTTCATCGTAGTATGGTGATGTTGATGTCATTAAAACCCTTCATTATTTACTATTATAACCATCATTCAGTCCTTATATTCAGTCACTTAGACTAAAGACTATACATTTGATTTACTGTATACGGACACGCACCAAGCTTACACACAGGCCAAGGAGGGACATGAGGGTTGGTTGAAAGCATCGTACACACTAAGAAAAAAAGGGTAGAACAAGGGTATTTGTAGTGATGAAATACTGCTACCCTTTTTCTACCCTTACAAATCTACCCTTTTGGATCGACGCAAATATACCCTTTCTCAACCCTCTCGTCTAAAAAGGGTAGATAAA
>JACEEZ010012451.1:145000-151010 GCA_016584305.1 Chionoecetes opilio | reverse complement strand
TGCCCCCCAGTGCCCCCTTCCCCATGGGACCCCCAGTACCCCCCCTGCCCCCCAGTGCCTCCCAGTGCCCCCCCAGTGCCTCTCAGTGCCCCCCAGTGCCACCACCACTTGGGAGGAATGTGGAGCGTCTGGTTACTGGCGTGGGGAAGTTAGACTCAACTTTACTTCAGAATTGGTTAGTTTGGTATGGCGTGTGGCGAGTCAGACGGTGAATATGGAGTAGCTGTATACACAAGACTGGCGGTGGATGTTGTGTGTCTCTCTCTCTCTCTCTCTCTCTCTCTCCTTTTCTCTTCTCCTCTCTTCTCTTCTCTCTCTCCTTCTCTCCTCCTTCTCTCTCTCTCTCTCTCTTCTCTTGTGTTGTGTGTTAGCTGTTTTTTCCCTACTTGTTCACTTTATTGTTGCCTTTTCTCGCTACTCGCTTGGTTCTATTGGCATAACCTAAACTTCTCTATTGACTTGGGTTCTTTTAATATATATTCCTCTTATCTTGGCCGCCTGCAAGTACTCCTGATTTTCCTTCCCACTAAATACACCTCCATCAGTTCCTTTCAGTGTGGTAAAAAGAATTAAAAGTTTGAATTGTGGTAAAGTGTTTTTGGTGTACTTTACTATTTTACTATTTTTCTCCCCTGGCATTGGTTGTATTGGCAAAGAAAGGGCTGTAGAGTGGCGGAGGTGGGTGGGCCTGTAGAGGCGGGAGGTGGGTGGGCCTGTAGAGTGGGGGGAGGTGGGTGGGCCTGTAGAGTGGGCGGGAGGTGGGGGCCTGTAGAGGGGGGCGGAGGGGGTGGGCCTGTAGTGGGCGGGAGGTGGCTGGGCCTGTAGAGTGGCGGGAGGTGGTGGGCCTGTAGAGTGGGGGGAAGGTGGGTGGGCTTTTAGAGTGTGCTGGCAGTGGGGGGGGCCCGTAGAGGTGGGCGGGAGGTTGGGTGGGCCTGTAGAGTGGGCGGAGGTGGGTGGGCCTGTGATTGGGCGGGAGGTGGGTGAGGCGTAGATGGGGGGGGGAGGTGAGTGGGTCTGTAGAGTGGGCGGGAGGTGGGTGGGTTCGTGAGTGGGGGGGGTGGGTGGGCTTAAGGGGAGGTGGGTGGGCCTGTAGAGTGGGCGGGAGGGGTGGCCCGTAGAGTGGGGGAGGTGGGTGGGCCTGTAGAGTGGGGGGAGGTGGGTGGGGGCCCGTAGAGGGCGGGGGGAGGGTGTGATGGGGGGAGGTGGGTGGGCCTGTAGAGTGGGCGGAGGTGGTGGCCTGTTTGTGGGCGGGAGGTGGTGGGCCTGTAAGAGTGGGCGGGAGGTGGGTGGGTGAGGTTCGAGGTGGGGGGCCTGTAGAGTGGGCGGGAGTGGGTGGGCCTGTAGAGTGGGCGGGAGGGGGTGGGCCTGTAGATGGGGGAGTGGGGGGGCCTGTAGAGTGGGGGGGAGGGGGGTGGGGTGTGAGTGGGCGGGGGGGGGTGGGGGCCCGTAGAGGGGCGGAGGGGGTGGGCCTTAAAAGTGGGCGGGAAGGTGGGTGGGCCTGTAGAGTGGGCGGGGGTGGGGTGGGGCCCGTAGAGTGGGCGGGAGGTGGTGGGTTAGAGTGGGCGGGGGGTGGGTGGGTGTAGGTGGGGGGGATGGGTGGGCCTGTAGAGTGGGGCGGGGGTGGGTGGGCCTGTAGAGTGGGCGGGGGGGTGGGTGGGCCGTAGGTGGGCGGGAGGGGGGTGGGCCCGAGAGTGGGCGGGAGGGGGTGGGCTGTGAGTGGGCGGGATGGGTGGCGTAGGTGGGCGGGAGGTGGGGGGCTGTAGAGGGGGCGGGAGGTGGGGTGGGGGAGGGGGGGGGGGGGGGGGAGGAGGGGGGGTGGGGGCCCTTTTGAGTGAGCGGGAGGTGGGGGGGGCCTGTAGAGTGGGGGGAGGTGGGTGGGCTGTAAGTGGGCGGGAGGTGGTGGGCCTGTGAGTGGGCGGGGGGGTGGTGGGCCTGTAATGGGCGGGGGGTGGGTGGGCCTCTAGAGTGGGCGGGCAGTGGGTGGGCCTGTAGAGTGAGCGGGAGGTGGGTGGGCCTGTAGAGTGGGCGGGAGGTGGGTGGGCCTGTAGAGTGGGCGGGAGGTGGGTGGGCCTGTAGAGTGGGCGGGAGGTGGTGGGCCTGTAGAGTGGGCGGGAGGTGGGTGGGCCTGTAGAGTGGGCGGGAGGTGGGTGAGCCTATAGAGTGAGCGTGTGGTGGGTGGTCCCTTTGGGGAGGTGGGTGGATGCAGGGGAGGTGGGTGGATGCATTGAAAGGGGGGTGGATGCATTGGGAGGGGGGTGGATGCATTGGGTGGTGGGTGGATGCATTGGGAGGGGGGTGGATGCATTGGGAGGGGGGTGGATGCATTGGGAGGTGGGTGGATGCATTGGCCACAAAGATACGTAACAGGACGCGAGTATTGTGAGAATGGCATCAACTCTGCTGTCCGGTGGCTGAAACGAGTGTTATCTGGACTCCTTTCCCACTAAGGCTGAGTTTTTATTTCCGTCGGTGGGTCTGGAACGAGCATTGCGGCTGTCAGGATGGAGGCGGCAGGATAAGAAATGAAAATGTTATCGAATCAGAGAAGGAAAATAAGAAAGAAAAATGGGTAGTGCGAAAAAATTTATTAAATCAACTGGCAAAGTCTGGTATCTGTTTCGATTTAGTTTTGAGTTTTTTGTCGTATTATAGTGTAAAATCTAAAATCATGTTGGTAAAGGTTTCACAAAAGAAAAATAAGAAAGAAAAACGAGTTGTGTAAAATAAAAAATCAACCTTATGGCAGTCTTTAAATATTGGTTTCATTTAGAGTTTTTTTTTTAACTCATATTATAGCGTAAAATATAAAATCTGTTGGTCAGGAGGTCACAGCAGGAAGTCACACTCAGGTCACAGTTCACAGCAGATATAAGAAAAATTTGAAAAACGGGTAGTGTGTCATATAAAATCATTCTGGTAAAGTCTGGTATCTGTTTCGATTTAGAGTATTTATTTTTGGCTCGTGAGGAATTCGCTGGGATATACGTGTGGCGTGGCGTACCTGTATTTGCAGTGGCCGGTATGCAGATGAGTCCCCAAACTCCGTGAATGTGAGAGGCACCTGTGTGTGTGTGTGTGTGTGTGTGTGTGTGTGTGTGTGTGTGTGTGTGTGTGTATATGTGTGTGTGTATGTGTGTGTGTGTGTGTGTGTGTGTGTGTATGTGTGTGTGTGTGTGTGTGTATATGTGTGTGTATATGTGTGTGTGTGTGTGTGTGTGTGTGTGTGTGTGTGTGTGTGTGTGTGTGTGTGTGGTGTGTGTGTGTGTGTGTGTGTGTGTGTGTGTGTGTGTGTGTGTGTGTGTGTGTGTGGAAACCGCGGCCACGTCTGTTGTATGCAGCGACAGTTCTAAACGCAATTCTGGATAAGACGGAAAATATTGTTATATGCTGCTGTACACGTTAAAAAATATTAGTTTCTATATTATATAAAAAAAAAAAGTTGCATATAACTAATGGTGGAAAAAATGCGCTGGTGTGATTTGGTTTGCTGTGTTTACTGTAAATCCATTTCGCCCTTTCTCTCTTAATGCTATTCTAGATAAGACGGAATATATTGCTATATGTTGCTGTACACGTTAAAAATTATTCGTTTTTATATTGTATTAAAAGAAGATGTTGAATATAATTAAAAGGGAAAAAAAAGCAAGGGTGTATTTTGGTTTGGTGGTTTTAATGTGAATCCACCTCGCCCTTTCTCTCTTAACCCTTCACGCCCAGATCTTTCCTCTGCTATAAAAAATCGTCTGTTGTCAGCCATAAAATCACAAAAGGTAACTCAATATACCAAATTAGCTAGTGGAGAAGGATACTATCATACTAAACAGGTCATATCTATAAAACATTGCTTATAGTCACTAAAAATCGTCTAATGGTACCAACATTACAATGGAAATACGTTCTGGGTCTCAAAGGGTTAATGTGATCCTAAACCCCGCCACCCAAGGGGAATCGCCGTCGACCCAACCAGAACAAAAGAAAAATGGCCCGGTAGTCGGTGCTGAAACTGGCAAATGACATTACATTGGAGAGAACATTAAGGACGCTTAAAAAGTCCACAAATATGCCAGGGAAGCTCGTCGCTGCAATTACTGGCGTGGTCACCCCTTTGCCTGTGTGTATATGAATGCCTACAGTGTACTACGTCCTCATTTGCTAGAGTATATAAGGCAATAAATCCCCTTTCCTTTCTCTCCCCCCTTTCCTCTCCCTCCTTTCACTTATCATTGCTTAATATGCTTAAAAAATGCTGTAGATTAATTTCATGTTATTTTTATAGCTTTTCATTGTTATCCCCTCATGTGCTACGATAAGGTACAGGAGAAAGAGTACGTAATGTAATAGCTCGAAACACGTAGCAATGTACACACTCGGCGCATGTCAATGGTAATGTCCCGACCTTCTACTTGGTCTCTGGTTCAATACCCACCCGCTGCGGCCAGAGGAAATTTTAGCTCTGGGAGTTTTAGGGGTCTGGGTTTAGGCTCGTTTGGGTTTCTATGGTGTTTCGTGGACTAGTGGGTAGATACTGTCTCGATTGAACAAGGGGATGATGGGGTGTGTGGTGTGTGAGGTTCCAGCATTACCTCTAGATAGATCGGTGTTTATGGAACTGTCCAGGAGGGTTACAGCCAAAGATCACGAATCCAGTATGTGATCAAGGCTGTATATGAATAACACGCACATCACAATGGAACATAATTTAGTAGATTATGTTTCTCTTTCGTGATTTGTCCCAATACCGACCATCAAGTTTCCCAGAAGGACATTTCCAAACTTTCACATGGATTAATTAGCAAGGAATTATAGTTGTCATTTTAAAGGTCCAAGGTTCCTAGACAAATCATGCGAACTTTATATTGCTGTGTTTTGCTTGTTGAAAAAAAGGTGCAGCTGTAAACAAAACAAAAAAGTGCAGCTGTAACCCAAAAAAAGTGCAGCTGTAACAAAAAAAAGAAATGGTGCAGCTGTAACCAAAAATAAAAGTGCAGCTGTAACAAACAAAAACTGCAGCTGTTAACCAAAAAAAAAAAGTGCAGCTGTAAAAAAAAGTGCAGCTGTAAAAAAAAAAAAAAGGTGCAGCTGTAACCAAAAAATGCAGCTGTAACCAAAAAAAACAAGTGCAGCTTTAACAACAACAAAGTGCAGCTATAACAAAAAAAGTGCAGCCGTAACAAAAAAAGTGCAGCTGTAACAAAAAAAGTGCAGCTGTAACCAAAAAATGCAGCTGTAACCAAAAAAAAGAAAGGTGCAGCTGTAACAACAACAAAGTACAGCTATAACAAAAAAAGTGCAGCTGTAACAAAACAAGTGCAGCTGTAACAAAAAAAATGCAGCTGTAACAAAAAAACGTGCAGTTGTAACCAAAAAAAGTGCAGCTGTAACAAAAAAAAGTGCAGCTGTAACAAACAAATAAAAGGTGCAGCTGTAAAAAAAAAAGTGCAGCTGTAACAAAAAAACGTGCAGCTGTAACCAAAAAAAGTGCAACTGTAACCAAAAAAGTGCAGCTGTAAATAAAAAGTGCAGCTGTAACCCCCCCCCTAAAATAAAAAAAATCTGAACCCGCTATCCCAGAGAGAACAAAAGTCATCACAAAAGGTCCCTGGCATGTGGCCACACCAGACCCATTGAGAGAGCAACACAAGATTGGTGGCGCGCAATACAAGGCCGCCGAGAGCTTTACATCATACAACGCAAGCCGGGCACAAGAAGAAAGGATATTTTGGTCTTTGTCACTGGATTGTTGCTAGTTCTCCTTGTTAATGTGTGTGATGTGTGTGTGTGTGCGTGTGTGTGTGTGTGTGTGTGTGTGTATGTGTGTGTGTTTGTGTGTGTGTGTGTGTGTGGTGTGGGGTGTGTGTGTGTGTGTGTGTGTCTGTGTTGTGTGTGTGTGTGTGTGTATGTGTGTGTGGGTGTGTGTGTCTTGTGTGTGTGTGTGTGTGTGTGTGTGTGTGTGTTGTGTGTGTTGTGTTGTGTGTGTTGTGTGTGTGTGTGTGTGTGTGTGTGTGGGGGT
>JACEEZ010012451.1:80000-132500 GCA_016584305.1 Chionoecetes opilio | reverse complement strand
CTAAAAGGTCTGTCTAAAGCCATGGTTAGTCTTAGGTTAGCATATGTCCATGTTTAAAAAATCGCCCAATAGTCTTTCATAGTCAATCATAGTCTATATCTTTAGAACACGATATACGTACATTTTCTGGCTGTCTGTCTGTGTGTCTGCAAATATATAAGAGTTCCTCCCGAGACACAGCTTTTTTACAGTTTTTTTTTTATGATTGTTTTGTGATCTCACGTTGGTTGATCTTCTTTTCCATCGCCGCATCGTCACCTTCTAAGCTTTCTAACCTTCTAAGCTTTCACCACCTTCCCTTCACCACACACGCCAAACACGAACCTTGAAGAGAGAGAGAGAGATAGATAGATAGAGAGAGAGAGAGAGAGAGAGAGAGAGAGAGAGAGAGAGAGAGAGAGAGAGAGAGAGAGAGAGAGGAGAGAAAGAAGAGAGAGAGAGAGAGAGAGAGAGAGAGAGAGAGAGAGAGAGAGAGAGAGAGAGAGAGAGAGAGAGGTATAATTAAGTTATGTTAAGTTTTAGCAAAGCCAGAACGAGAGAGAGAGGATGGGAGGAAAGTATAATTACATTTGATTTAGTTTTACCCAAACACAGTACGTTGCCATGACGCGGAATCGAAACACTAAACGAAACTGACTTCACTGACTCATTTAAACTGACTCAAATAAACTGACTTCACTGACTCAACTAAACTGACTGAACTGAACGGACTCATTCACTCACTCCGCATCGGAACTCTTTTTGAGGTCCGCGGCGAGTGAAATGTGCGCGCCAAATAATTTAATCACTACCCGAAATTGCATTATCTTTCAAACCCCTTTTCTCCCCCCTTCCCCCCTTCCTTCCCCCTCCCTACTCCTTTTCCCCCCACCTCCCCTCCTTCCCCCCCGCTCCTCTCATTTGCCCCCTCCCTTTTCTCACCCCCTCCCTCGTTCTCCTCCTTTGTCTCTCCCCCTTCCTTCCCTCGCTCCCCCAGCTTCCCCCTTTTTTGCGCCCTCCCTTCCCTTCTTCCCCCATTACAGGTAACGTTCGTCGCCGCAATTACAAATCACACCTGAGGGAAACATACCGATAAATACAGTGTCATAAAAATACGGAGAACTTTCGTTAATATGTACGTGTTTGTTTTGAATGTTTTGCACCGAAAGATTAATGTTGCATGTGGTAAATGTTGTAGCTTAGTTTTTTTTAGCTTTAGTCTTCTTTTTTTCTTCCCCTTGGCCCTTGTGTTGTAAATAAAAATATACAAAATAATTGATAGGAAGGTAGGCGAAGAGGAGGAAGGGAGGGAGGAATTTAGAAAGGTAGTGGGGTAGTGGGAGTGAGGAATGGGGAGGAGGGAGGAGAGAATGTGGAGCGCTCATAATGGTTGTGTGGAGCAAGGTGGAGGAGGATGGTGGAGCGATGGTACTGTAACTGGAATATAGTGAAGGAAGGAAGGAGGGAGGGAGGAAGGAAGGGGTAATTCAACAAAGGCAAGAGGAGAGAGGGAAGGAGAGAGAGAGAGAGAGAGAGAGAGAGAGAGAGAGAGAGAGAGAGAGAGAGAGAGAGAGAGAGAGAGAGAGAGAGAGAGAGAGAGAGAGAGAGAGAGATACAGCGTTCACCAGGATCTAGGAGACTACGGAAGGGAAGGGAAGGGGAGGGAGGGAAGGGAAGGGGAGGGTAGGGAAGGCAAGGAGAGGCGATGACCGAGTGGTTAGTGTCTTGGAGTGGTGAGCTCAATGTCCCGAGTTCGAATCCAGCCGGGGGCAACTATTTCAAGAGCCTGGTAGGGAAGCAGAAGGTGTCCCGTGTTCAAGTCCCACCAAGGAGCAACTGTCAAATCCATCGTCGAGTGGCTAAAGAAACCCACATGCAGTTATCCCTGTTCTCCGACTGCGAGTGCGACGGAGGAATTCCAGGGGCTGTATGAGCCTGACTGAAGATCCGAACATCACAGAAAAGGGGATCTTCACCTACGACCCCAAGTGTCACTATAAAAATTCAGCCTGGGCCACTAACGGGCGAGATAGACCGACATCACGACTCTCCATAAGTCTACAGGCGCTATAGGCTCCAACGTAAAAAAATAAAATAATAAGGGAAGAGAAGGCGAGTATCACTATCAAGTCGTCCCTCGTCGCCACAGTAATACCCTCAACAAACTTGCCAGCCCGGTGTGACCCAGTTTGTGACCCAGTTATGGGGAAGAAAAAACAATTGGACTACAGCCGCACAAATGAGGTGGTCTGGACACCTTCATTAAGTATGCTAATGCCGCCCCCCCGCCGCGCCGCGCACCCCGCCTCCAAAAACCCGAATGCCAGCCACTTTTTCAATTATTCCTTTTAATGCAAATATAGTTCGTCATTTATGAAGACTATTTCTGCATATCTATCTATCTATCCATCATCCATCCATCCATCTATCCATCCATCCATCCATCCATCTCTCTCTCTCTCTCTCTCTCTCTCTCTCTCTCTCTCTCTCTCTCTCTCTCTCTCTCTCTCTCTCTCTCTCTCTCTCTCTCTCTCTCTCTCTCTCTCTCTCTCTCTCTCTCTCTCTCTCTCTCTCTATATATATATATATATATATATATATCCCCCATCCTCTTGCTCAAGGGGAATAGTAACCGCCCAAATTTGTGTCTGTGACAAATCCCTGGGAGCGAGCGGGGATCGAACGTGGGACCACAGGAGGCTGACACGAGCTCTTATTCACTTTACCACGCAGGCTGTGTGTGTGTGTGTGTGTGTGTGTGTGTGTGGTGTGTGTGTGTGTGTGTGTGTGTGTGTGTGTGTTTTAAATCACATAAATATTAAAGCCTGCCTTCAGTAAGTGTAATTTATACTCTGAAATGTGGCATGTTTATTTCCGTTATATTTGAAGCAGCTAGTATCGTATTGCATATAAACGGAGAAAAAAAAAATATCATATAATCTATTATGATATGTAAAGTAAAGAAAAAACATGAAACAAAATCACTATATAGACAAGGAAATATTTATAACAACAACAAAAAACAGGACGAAACCAAGCCAACAAGTCACACAAGCCACCAAACAAGCAAAGGAAACAAGCCAGTAAACCATCAAGCATTCTAGCATTCCTCTTAAAACTGCAATTTTCTCTGCCTCACGAACCTTCACTTCCACTCTGTTGCACAAGGAATTCGAAACAGTTTTAGACGCGAGACAAGAGGCGAACGAGGTAGAAGGAGGAGGAGGAGGAGGAGGAGGAGGAGAGGAGGAGGAGGAGAGGGGAGGCGGAGGAGAAGGAGGGAGGGAGGGGCAGGAGTAACATGAAAGTGGTCGTGCGAAGTCGGTGAGTCGTTCAAAGGTCGTCGTGTTGGGGTATATTGACACCTCCTCCCTCCCCCCTTCCCTCCCCCCCCCCCTCCCCTTTCCCTTCCCTCCCCCCTTCACCCTCCCTTTAAGCTTGCGACGTTTCAATTTTGCTGATATTCCCTGTTGGTGGTTTTACGTGGTGTGTGTTGTCAGGTGAAGGCAAGTGACAGGCATGGCGGGAATATTTGTTATAATCATGTGTGTGTTCTCTCCTCTCTCTTCTCTCTCTCTCTCTCTCTCTCTCTCTCTCTCTCTCTCTCTCTCTCTCTCTCTCTCTCTCTCTCTCTCTCTCTCTCTCTCTTCATCGTCTATCTTGCTCCCCTTCCTTCCCTCCTTCCCTCCTATAGAGAGATTAATGTCTTCTCCAGAGTGGCTGTGTGATCGCCTCCTTCATTACTTGTTTGTCGATTCAGCCCAGATTTTCACCTTCTTTCTTACCTTCAAAGTTATATTCTAGCCTTACTATTCTTATTTCTTATTCTAATTGTTATTTCGTAGTCTTACTTAATCTTATTCTATACTCTTTTCCTTAACTCTTTCCTTTTATTTCCATCTTCCTTTTCACCTTTTGTTTGCACTCTCTCGGCATTTTTTTCCGTTTCTGATTTTCTGTGTATTCGTGATAGTTCTTTTCATTTGTCGTTGTCCTTAGGGGTGTGTTCGCTTACTGTCAATTCTATGTTTTCGTAGTTCATAGCAGACTCAGATTTTCTTACTTCGTTTCTTTCTTCCTTCAAAGGTTTCTTCCTCAATGCTCCGTTCACAATGCAAAGTTTTCTCTCACTTTTTTTCTATTTTCTCCATCTGTCTTTAGTCTTACTAATCTTCCTATACTCTACTCTTTCTTCCCTTCTATACTCTATCCTTCCTTCTTTACTATCCTACTCCTTCCTTCCTTCTACACTTTCTATTATCACTCTTCGCTCCTTTACTATCCTATTACTCCTACTCTTTCTTCCCTTATATCCTACCTACTCATTCCTTCTTTACTATTCTACTATCTATCTTTCCTTCCGTTACTATCTTTAGCTCTAACTCCTTTCCTTCCGTTTACTCTCATACTCCTACGTGCTTTCTTCTTCTACTATCTTTACCCGACTCCTTCCTTCTCTACTTTATTACTTCGTATCTTTCTTCCCTTCATAATCCTGTATCCTCCTCATGCTTACTTTCACTAATCCTACTCTTTTCCTTCCTCATCTACTACTCCTATTATCCTACTCCATTTCCTTCCCATCTACACTCTTACTCTACTCTTATCTTCAATTTACTACTCCTATACTCCTACTCCTTTCCTTCCCTTCTACTACTCCTACTCCTTTCCTTCCTTCTACTACTTCCTACTACTCCTACTCCTTTCCTTCCCTTCTACTACTCCTATTACTCCTACTCCTTTCCTTCCCTTCTACTACTTCTACAACTCCTACTCCTTTCCTTCCCTTTCTACTTCACTCTCTCTTCCTCCTCTACATCCTACATCTACTCCTTCTTCCTTCTACTACTCCTTTTACCCTACTCCTTTCCTTCCCTTTTACTACTCCTTCTACTCCTACTCCTTTCCTTCCCTTCTACTACTTCTCCTTTCCTTCCCTTCCTCCCCTTCCCTGCCTGTCTCCCTGCCAACCATCGCCTCTGTGGGCCTCTGTTCGCCATCTCTATTAACCAGCTAACCGAAGTGATTAATCAAAGTGTGTTTTAATTAACGCCTCGCTCCTCTGTTCTCTCCTCCAAACGTTTTCCGCCCCACCCACACCTTCCGTTGTTCCCGCCGTGCCAGGGACGATCGTATAGCTCTCCGTTATCCCTCACACCGCAGCGACAATAGATACTAGTCCCCCTTGTTTCTTAGTGGAGTTTGTGGCTACGTCCTCCTATCTCAATGGCCTCATTCTCTCATTGTGGCTGAGGTGGCTTGCTTCCTCCTATCTCCCTTCCTCTCTCGTACAGGAACTACCACGTGTAGGTCTCGAGGCATCTTGTAACTTCCTTATTTTCTTATGTTCTTATGTTCTTTCCCTCCTTGCTTTGGGACTTAATTTAAGTTTTCTTAGAAGACTCCCTGGGTACTGTTTATTGTTGACATAAGACCATAAGAAAATAAGGAAGCTACAAGAGGCCGTGAGACCTACACGTGGTAGTTCCTGTTACTTAACACTACCTACATCCACCTTTCATCCCCATCCATAAATGATTCCAGCCTCCTTTTAAAGCTCCCTATTGACTCCGCACTATAGCCTGTTTATCTATTTATTCATTTTTTTTATATGTAACACGTGTTGTCTGTTGGTGTTTTCTCCTTGAAATATTTTTTTACTAATTTCTGTTGTCGCCAGACGTGTGGTGTTGCTGGAGGGTTTAATATTCCTCGTAATTATAATTAAGATGAGGCATCGTCCCAGGAGAGGCCGCCATTTCTTGGTATTCTGGTAGCGCTGTATGGCACGGAGGACGACGCGAGGTGGGGCGTTGCGGCAGTGTGATGGCGTGTTATAGTGGCGAAAGGATATGGTGGCGTTGTTTTGCGTGGTGATATGGTTGTTATGGTGGTTGTTATGGTGGTGAGATGGTTGTTATGGTGGTTGTTATGGTGGTGAGATGGTTGTTATGGTGGTTGTTATGGTGGTGAGATGGTTGTTATGGTGGTGAGATGGTTGTTATGGTGGTGATATGGTTGTTATGGTGGTTGTTATGGTGGTGAGGTGGTTGTTATGGTGGTGAGGTGGTTGTTATGGTGGTGATATGGTTGTTATGGTGGTTGTTATGGTGGTGAGGTGGTTTATGGTGGTGAGTGGTTGTTATGTGGTTGTATGGTGGTGAGATGGTTGTTATGGTGGTGAGTGGTTGTATGGTGGTTGGTTGTATGGTGGTTATGGTGGTGAGTGGTTGTTATGGTGGTGAGATGGTTGTTATGGTGGTTGTTATGGTGGTGAGGTGGTTGTTGGTTGAGATGGTGTATGGTGGTTGTTACGGTGGTGAGATGGTTGTGATGATGGTTGTTATGGTGGTGAGATGGTTGTTACGGTGGTGAGATGGTTGTGATGATGGTTGTTATGGTGGTGAGATGGTTGTTATGGTGGTTGTTATGGTGGTGAGATGGTTGTTATGGTGGTTGTTATGGTGGTGAGATGGTTGTTATGGTGGTTGTTATGGTGGTGAGATGGTTGTTATGGTGGTTGTTATGGTGGTGAGATGGTTGTTATGGTGGTGAGATGGTTGTTATGGTGGTGAGATGGTTGTTATGGTGGTGAAATGGTTGTTATGGGTGGTGAATTTTGAGATGAGATTTTTGAGTGGCTTCTAGATGCACCCTTTTCCCGGAGGACGCCTTAAAATTAAAATAAATATATAATTCCGCTAAAAACTAGAATCAACTTTACTCAAAACACATCAAAACCAATCCGTAAAAATAGTGTCATCTTTGAAAATAGTGCACCCAATAGGGAATTAATATCGGTTATTGTAATGGATTCTAAAAACAATTCTCATATTGAATTTCTGTCGCAAATCACTAGGTACTTTCGGTGATGTAAAATATTATTGTATAAACCTAATATACAAACTTTTTCATATTATGGCCCTAGTACAGTAGTAGTAGTAGTAGTTTATTGACAAAAAAAAAATATATATATACAAAACATGTAAGTAACAATAACGAAACAATACGAAAACTTTTTTGTGTTTTTGTCCAACATGAAATGAATTAAATATTCCTTAAAGTAGTAGAGGGTAAAATACAATGCTAAATCTAACTAACACTATTTACACTATACACACAGTCAATCTGCAGGCGTTATGCGCTAGCCTTCTGGTCGGGAAATGTCGAGGGCGGTCGGTGTGCCTTGATATGCAAATGGTCTCTTGGCCGTATTGTCGGCAGCCTGTTTGAAGACTAAATTATTCGGTGGTAAGTCGATTCAGGAGACGCTGGGACGTGTTGCAGATTTGGTCGACAAGCAATTTACAGAGACAGGTTTGTGTCGAGGCGTGGTAAGGAGGGAGGGCGGAGGCCTTTGCGGGAACATGGATGACAACCTTCCGATACATGACTGACTGTAAAATGTGAGATGCAGAGATACAGTGTTGCCATAAGGTCGTCGTCTACGGCCTCTGGTGGTGGTGGTGGTGCTATTTCTGCCTCCGTCTCAGCCGCCATTTAAAGATAGTATAGACTCGAGTATAAAGATATCCACAAAAGCCAGTCATATTCTCCCATATTTTTGGAATACATCCCACATTTATAGACAAAACACATTTATAGACATCACACATTCACACTCACGCTCTTGGAATTCATAACCGAGGGCAGTAAATAGAAGGCTAAAAAAAAGAACATTCATACATTACTCAAGAAATATAGCACGCATGCATTGGTTCATGTGAAGAAAAGAGGATTATTTATATCATATGTATTCTTGTCCAAGGTTAACTTTACTTGTATCTTCACATTTCTATATCTGTTTCATGATGATGACAATCGTTAAATTTGTTGACTGGTGGCAGTAATGTGAACCTTAACCTTTGACGATAGTGAGGGCATACCACGGCATGCTAAGACGAGTTGACTCTATGAAGAAAGCAAGAGTAAGAAATAATATAATACGGTTATTGTGTAGAATTTGTGTGACAGGTAATAAAACCTAGGTGTAAAAACCTAAAAACCTTAAAGGAATAATGTCGTGCAGGTAAACATTTCCCCACCAACTGTTATGGAGAGTCGAGAGGATCACAGCAGCCTGATGGAAAACAATCGATAACCTCTTGACCTCGTGCACACTTTACTCTCACTCACTCAAGGACACACACACAAATACACACCACACACACACCATACACACACACACACACACACACACACACACACACACACACACACACACACACACACACACACATACACACACACACACACACACACACACACACACACACACACACACACACCACCGCCACCATCACCATCATCACTTCGCCCCAAGCAAGAGAGAACAAGATTTGCTGCTGCCTCTGTTGTGAGCTAATTCAGTAATGGTTCCCTCTGACAGGCGTGTGTGTGGAGATGGATGAGAGCGGAGAGGATGAAGCAAGGGAACAATTGAACCAACCTTCATCCACCCTTCATCCACATCACCCCACAGGAATCAGGGACGGGCCTTTAAACACCCAACATCAGGTAAGTGTTGATGTAGCATTGATAAAATGACCTGCAAATTAAATCTCTACGTGTAACTGTGTATTCTTCGTAACAAGCTAATCATAATATATGCATGAAAGAAATACGTTGAAAGAAATACGTTCCCTAAGCAAGAAGCTGCCATACAGTAAACATTCTCTATATCGAACCCGTATAATTCAAACTTCGGAGAGTTCGACTTGTTTCAGATCAGTTCGATTTTTTGATAACTTTCTATAATTCGAGCAAGTTTGAATTATCCTTAGCCTTACAAGTGGGAGTCCGACCTCTCCCATGCGGTGCGTGCCGCGGCTGCCCAGCGTGATCTGATATATGATAATTATCGTATAAATACGATAGGCGGAGGAAGAAGGCGGGAGGGGGAGGAGGAAAAAGGGGAGAGGAGGATGAAGGGGGGGGGAGGAGAAGAAGGGACGAGGAAGGAGCAAGGAGGGGAGAGAGGGAGGAGAAGGAAGGAGGTGGGACAAGGAAGGGAGGAGAGGAGGAGGAGGAAGGAGGAGAAGAAAGGGAGGAGGAAGAACATTTTTTTTTTAATATCCTACGCTTTGTATATAGTCCTTCAGAGTCCTTCACAGGTCTGCTTCGCTCCTTCACGCATCCTATAGGAGTCATGGGAGGGCATTAGAAGTCCCACAGGATTGCTATAGTATTCCTAGGTTTTTATAAGTCCTTTGACAATCGCATGGGTGGCTCAAATAGGGATTAATAATAATATTACTAAGACTGAAATACTAATACTGATCGTTGTATTGAAGTAATGATTAATCTAGCAATGCCTATCATATTTTTATGTCTTGTAGTAAGTTTTGTCTAATTTGTGGTTTTTAAGGAATATCTGGAAGCATCATGTCATTGTGAATTGGCTGAAATAGGGACTTCTAATCATTGTAACTGAAAACTGACTCCAGTTTCGTGTTCAGCATGCCCGAAAACTACTAGGAACAAATTTTCAAGCAAATCTAATTTTCTAAAAATAATGCAAATTTTGCATGGGGTATGCCTTGATTTTTTTTTAAATCACGTTTTTTTCAATAACTAAAATACTATAGCAGATAATTGCAACATGAATCGAGAAGTAAATATGAAGTAGATCAAGGGCTATCATTTGGCGTAAAGCAAAAAAATATTGATTGATAAATAACCGAGAAAATAGCATATTCGTACATTTATACAAAATATCAATTTTCTCGACAATCATGAAATGTTTTGACAAACCGATTACTGCATCATGTAGAACACGTCAAGATGAACCGTTGTTACTTCGATAAGTTTTCTTCTACGACCCATAGTTTTGCGGCAAAATAAGAAAAACCTGATCGTCGTCAATTTTGGTTTATTTTTTGAGCAGCCAGAAATCCGAAAGGTTTTTTTTCGCTCGATAATTGGAAATGCCGGGATTACAATTGTAGGTCCTCCATTTACAATAACTTTTCATGGGTAAGTGTTGCTGTATGAGAAACAAGTTGGGAGCTGAACGGGAAAAAGTAAATATATATGTTTATAATTCAGAAACCGTTCAGGATAGGTCAGTGTAGACACAGAGACCAGTGTTGCCACCTCAGTGTAGGGGGAAGGATTAACTCTATATGATTTTGACGCATAATGATATATCATACTTCTATTTTAAATCAGTTTTACTTTGAAAATACAAGTTAGACTGAACCTAAGAACAAAAAATATAAATTGCAACCCAGCATATTTTATTAACATCTACATGCATACATACATACATACATAAACACCTTAACATTTCCATTATAATATCCCTCCATAAAAAGAAAATAATACTCAAATTTAAAAGTATATAACTGCATTGAAAAAACTGTTTTAAAAGTGAAATGGTTTGGCAATAACGGAAACTCTTGCAATATATAGAAAGGGAGAGAGAGAGAGAGAGAGAGAGAGAGAGAGAGAGAGAGAGAGAGAGAGAGAGAGAGAGAGAGAGAGAGAGAGAGAGAGAGAGAGAGAGAGAGAGAGAGAGAATATAATTTAATCTGTGTGTGTGTGTGTGTGTGTGTGTGTGTGTGTGTGTGTAGAAAGTATATGCTAACTTAGGAGTATGATAGAAGCATTACAAGGTGAAAAATGTGTGTGGGTGTATAATCTAATCTTTAAGTAGTAAGAAATTGATGGTTTATGAGTTCTTATGTGTATATGTTCTATTGTAATTTATATAATTATTATTATTATCATGTGGTATTATAAGTCTGTATACTTATATTTATAGTATAAATACGATGGTTTTGGTGAGTACAAGTAATACAATCTGTGCTGTTTTGGCAAGTTTGAGTGAGTTCTTATTGTGTGGAGGGGCTGGAGGTAACCATCGGATAATTCGGACTTTCGGCTAATTCGACCCAATCTCCCCCTAATTAGTTCGAATTAGAGAGCGTTTACTTTCTACTCTTATATCTCTCTGTCTCTTGGTGTCATTTACCATTTTTGTTTATCTAGAGGTGTTATTTTTTTTGATCGTGTCTCTTTCTATGTCTGTCTGTCTGTCTGTCTGTCTGTCTGTCTGTCTGTCTGTCACTATTCCTGCCTGGGTAAGTTTGATGCGGCACTTCTACCGACAATGCCTTCGTCTGCGGCATATGTGAGAGGAATATTAAGTTCACTATTTTGATCGTGTCTTTTCCCCTTTTTTTTTTCTTTTACTGCTGTCTTGTTGTCTGTCAGGAGTCGTGAGCCTGTGTGTCGGGGTGGCTGTCTCTTCGTGTGTCTTGTTTTGTTTTCGCGCTCCTCTCGTGTTTCCTCCGTTATTTTCCTGGTTCGTTCTTTGTTCTTACAAAAGCAACCAGGACGTGACACTGTTTGCACAGTGTCACGGCTTGTCGCTGTTATTTTTTTGTGTTAACTCTTTCTCTCTCTCTCTCTCTCTCTCTCTCTCTCTCTCTCTCTCTCTCTCTCTCTCTCTCTCTCTCTCTCTCTCTCTCTCTCTCTCTCTCTCTCTCTCTCACACATACACACAGACACACAGACACACACACACATACACACAGACACACAGACACACACACACACACACACATACACACACACGTCCTACAATTCAACAATGATAATAATGAAGTAATACAATGAGAGAACGGATTATTAACATCATTCCCTGCTATACAAACATCAAAGTATTTTTTATTTAAGACATGAACCCTTTTTCATAATAAGCAGCTCATGAACAGTATTTCCTCACATGGTTTTTACAACAACACACTTCGTAAATAAATAATATCCATTTCGCAATAAATATCACAAATATTCAATACGTGTCGCGTGAGGAATGAGATCAAGAACAAACAGGCTATGAATAATATTACGTGGGATGATTAGATTAATACACTTTTTATTCAGAAACGAGAAATTACCCGGGAAGGGGGGTTAACCCCAATAATCCCCCTTTAGTCGAGCCCAGATCTAGATTTACAAATTTAAAACTTGGAAACAAAATCATCGTGTTTTTTCCAGAGGTGAGTTTTTAGGGCTTTTATTTTTGGCGATACAGAACGCTAATACTGTGCTCCGCGAATTTGTGACCTGGCGCGAATGTATATGCAATGTGAAAAGGGCCGTTTGAGGTGTTTGGGGGGACGCAGCAAATGGGGTAGACGGGAAAGATGAACAGAAAAAGATTCCCTTTGGGCCGGTAAAAGCATTGTAAAATTTACAATAAAATTTGGGCGTGAATGTGAATGAATGGTATACTCCGTGAATTTGTGACCTGGCGTGAATTTATGTGAGATGTTAAAGGAACATTAAATTTTTTCCCTAGGACGGGGGGGATTTTTTGGGTGGGATTTACCCTTGTGAGTGTGGGGGGCCAGAAAAAAAAAAATTTTGCATTTTTCTGTAAGTTTGTGAATATGGGTTTAAAGTAGGGGTTGGGGAATGTGAATGTTGGTAAGATATTTGGGTGTTTTAAGATAGATATTTTAAAAGATAGATAAAAGGATGGGAGATGGAGGGGGGAATGGATAACAACCGAAAACGAGTGCCCAGGGCGTGACAATTTCCGGCTCCCCAGTTATCTCCCCCTCTCGCTCCTTTTCTCTCGCTCTCCACCCCGTTTTCTCTCTCTCTCTCTCCCCGCTCTCTCTCTCTTTCTCTCTCCCCCTCTCTCTCTTTTTTCCTTTCTCTCTCTCTCTCTTTTTCTCTCTTCTCTCCCCTCTCTCTTCTCTCGCTCTTCCCCCTTTCTCTCTCTCTTTTTTTTATTTTTTAAATGCTTTAAAGGGTGACGAAAACCTCTCTTTTACAGACATTAAAAAAGGGGAGGAGAAAAGGGAGGGGGGAGAGGGGGAGGGGAAAGAGAGAAAAAGAGAAAAGGAAAAGGGAGAGAGAGGGGGAGAGGACGAAAAGAGAGAGAGATGGAGAGAGAGCAAACCTAAAAAATCAGAAAAGGGAAGGAAAATGAGAAAAAAAAACTTTCGGATTAAGGCAAAATAAAAATTTTATGCTTTTTTGTTTTTTTTTTTCGTATTTTTTTTTGATTAGATCAAAAAAAACTCATTTCAGACATATTAGGGGTTTCAACGTGTCTGAAAGGTCCCCTACTTTTTTTGGGTTTTAAAGGTAGAGGCATGGGGGTTTCCCAAGTAGTATAATTGTTTTTGAGAAAAATTACCTAAAGTTATAGGTTTCCGATTTTTGTTTTGCCTTTTTAAAAAAGGGTTTTCCCGGAGGGAAATTTTGGGTTCTTAGGGAGGTATTTTTGTGTAAGGGGCCCGTCATGAAAAGGTGAGGACATAAAAGGGTATAAAAAAGGGATAATTTTAAAAAAGGGTTATATGCCCCTTAACCCCTTGGGGGCCCCCAGAACGTAATTTCCATTTTTATTGGGTACCATTAGACAATTTTTTTTGGAATATAAGCAATTTTTATGATATGACCGTTTAGTATTCTTGCCCCCTAGCTAATTTGGTATATTTTTGTTACTTTTTGTAGTTTCATGGCCCAAAAAACAGATGATTTTTTTAAAGGGCCCAAAAGGAAAAGAAACTTTGGGTGTTGGGAAAGGGGGTTTAGCCCGTTTTTTAGGGGGCCCCTTGGTTTCTTTTTTTTTGTTTATCTTTTTTTTTTTGTTTTTATCTGCCCTCCCCATTTTTTTTCACACAGGTTTCGGGTGGAAAAAAGTTTGGAAAAAACAAAAGGGGGAAGGGAAAAAGGGGAAAAAAAGGAAAAGAAGGAAGAAAAAAAAGGGGAGAAAAAAAAAAAAAAAAAGAGGAAAAAAAAAAAAAAGTGGGGAGAGGTTTTTTTTTCAAGGGCAACCGGGCCCCGGCCAACCCCCCCCCGGGAAATGATTTAGCCGGGGCAACAAAAAAATTTTAAAAAAAGGCCCCCAAAAACCCCCGGGGTGGGGGGGGCTTGTTCCCGGGGTTAAATGGGGCCAGAGTTAGTTTAAAAAGCCGGGGGAAAATTTAATTTTTCCCGGAACCCCACTGCTCGGGAACTTTGCTTCCCCCGGATCTGAACAGCAAAAACGGGGCCCCCACACCCAAACCCCCCCACCAAAACAGGGGGTTTTGAACAAGAAATTTAAGGATTTCAAGCTGGAAAAGCGTTTGATTTTAAAAAAGGAAAAAAGGGAAAAAAAGGTTCCCAAAAAGGGGGGAAATGTTGGAATGGGTCGGGCGTCAGGGGTCAGTGTGGGGTCCCAAAAGGGACTTTTAAAAAGGGGGCTGGAAAAAAATTTAGGGGGGGGATGGGAAAAGGGGGATTTTAGGCAGTGTTAAGTTTAAAAGGAAAAATACCAAAGTGTAAAGGGCTGCGGCCCCCTTGTACCTTTCCCTTAAATTTTTTTTTTGGTTTTTAGTTTTTTTTGTTTTTTTTTTTAAGGCACCAAAAACCCAAGGGACCTTTCTCCCGGCCTTTAGGGGCGGAGGCCCCGATCTTTAAAAAAAAAGTTTTTGAACGGATCCAGCCCCAGGGAAAAATTTAAATTTGGAAAAATGAATAGGAGTCGAACTCGAGTAATCCAAAGGTTCTGAATAGGGGTTTAGTCCGCCCCGGGCCCCGGGCCCCCGCTCGGCCCGGGGGCAAAAAAACCCCTCCCACTACCGGGGGGTTGCCCCATTTAAAAAAAAGGGGGGCCGAAGGACTGGGCATATTTTACGAATTTTGGATTTCCGGTGGGGGCGGCCGGGGGTCCCCGGTGGGAAATTTTTAGGTAAGTGAAAATGAAGGGGATTTTTTTCTATTAGTATGAGATAAAAAAATAATAAAAGTTAAAATGAAGTGTAGTCAGTGTTTTTTATTTAGTTATTTGAGTATGAAAATAATAAAAAAAAAAAAAAAAGATTAAAATGAAGTGTAGTTAGTGTTTTTTACTTAGTTATTTTAGTATGAAAATAATAAAAACACAAAAAAAGATTAAAATGAAGTGTAGTCAGTGTTTTTTATTTAGTTTTTTTGGGGTATTGAAAAAAAAAAAAAAATAAAAACACAAAAAAAAAATTTTAAAAAGAAGTTTTAGTGGTGTTTTTTTTTTTTTTAGTTTTTGGGATGACATTAAAAAAAAACAAAAAAAAAAAAAAGATTAAAAAAAGGGAAAAGGAGCCATGTTTTTGTAGTTTGGGTAAGAAATAAAAACACACCAAAAATTTAAAATGAAGTGTATAGCCAATGCTTTTAGTAATTATAGTATGAAATATAAACAAAATATGATTCATGCGTAAAACCACCATTATCTCCCCTGTCATTCCTCAGGTTTCCCTTTGGGGGAAAGGGGCAAATCGAGGGGAAAAATGGAGATTCTAAAAATAAATACTGATTCCCTTTCGATGGGAACCCGTCATATGTGTTTTGATGGGTTTCGAAGGTTAGTCGAGAGGAAAAAATTGGGAGATATTTGAAAGGGGGAAACAGGGATGGGAAATGAAGTTACCCTTTCTGCCGCAGCGAGTCAGGTGGAATATTGTGAATGACAGGTGAATAAGTGGGGCTTATTGCTTTGTGAGTCAGTAATACTATACTCTGTTATTTTTACGAGGTGAAAAATCCTGACCCCCCCTTTCTGCCCTTTCCCGACTGATATTTTATGCCCCCAAAAAAATTTAAATTTTCTTAAATTCAGTTTTATTGACATAGTTAACCAAAATCAGGTAAACATAGGCATAACTTTAAAAACATTTTTACCCTTTGGATAAAAATTTAATTTTCGCCTCGTTAAAAAAAAGACTATGGACCCGGTGACAGAAAAGGGAGGGGAAGGAGCGTAAATCCCGTAATTGGGGGGCGAGGGGGAGAGGAAAGGGGGGGAGGGGGAGGAGGAGGGAGGAGGAGGAGGAAGAAAGGAAAGGGTTTGGGGGGCGGCCCTCCCCCGGCAGGGGCCTAAAAACCCAAATTTGCCCCCAAAGTTTGCTGCCCCGAAAAACAAGCAGCCCTCGTTGCTATTCCCGAAATTTGGTGGGGCCTTTAATCCCCCTCCTCCTCCTCCTCCCCCTCCCCCCTCCTCCTCCCCATCCCCCCTTCCCTCCTCCTTCCCCCCCCTTTCCCCCTCCTCCTCCTTAACCTTTCCCCCACAGCCCCTTTGTTTGGGGCAGGGGAAATGTCTACAAAATACTTTAAAACCTTTTGAATAAACGAGATCTTCTTTTGACCTGAGTTTTTTCCCCGGGGCAAACTTTTTCCCCCTGCAGGGAAATTGGGGGCTTTCAGCCCGCCTAACCCCCCGGTTGGCGCAAGGGGCTACGTGTGTTTACGAGCTCCCGCACCCCGGGGGTTTCCTTTTGGGGGGCAGCCGTGTTTGGGGGTGGGTGGCAGCTTAGCGGGAGGAGGAGGAGGAGGAGGAAGAAGAGGACTAGGAGGAGCAGGATAAGGAGGAGGAGGAGGAGCAGGATAGGAGGAGGAGAAGGAGGAGGAGGAGGAGGAGGAGGAGGGGGCTGCTTTGTCGTAACTCCTTCATAACTTTCAGGCAACAACTTGGGATTTCCTTCACTTTCTTAACGTTTTATCATCATTATTATTATTATTATTATTATTATTATCATTATTATCATTATTTTTGTCATCTGGCGTCAACTTTGCCTCATATAACAAGCCAAATCATCATCATCATTATTTTGCGTCAACTTTGCCTCACAAAACAAGCCAACAATCCAGTTTCTCTAATATTTCTCACCTAGTTACGTAACGAGAAGAAATTTTCCTCCTACCAATATTTTTCCTGTTTCCGACATATTTCCCAATATTGGCGCACCGATAAAGAAAATATTAATCCTTCTGGAGACCCGCAGCTACCGTTAGTGTCGCCTCCATGTTTGTGAGACTCGATTACCTTTTTATCTAAGTTCTCCCTTTGAGCCAGCATGCCGCTAGAACCCGTTTTCTCTTATTATCTCATCATAAGAGTTGCGGAAATTTCATTATTTTCAACACCGCTGCTCTTCTTCAGCCCTTCAGAGTCCGTAGGGAGGAGAATGACATGAGTGGGGGAAAAGGAGGAGCAGAGAGGGAAAAGAGGGGGCAGTGAGGGAAAAGAGAGGGCGGAGGGACTCGACAAGCACACACTGAGTGAAGAGAGGAGCGTGATGTGAGAAGTGAGAGTCGCGTCGCCATGCGCGGTGAGGGGTGAGGAAAGGACCAATATTTGTGTGACGCGAAGATAGTGGAGGGAAAGCAGAGGTCGGGGAGGCAAGGGGGGGGGGGGAGAGAGAGAGAGAGAGAGAGAGAGACGAAGAGAGAGAGAGAGAGAGAGAGAGAGAGAGAGAGAGAGTGGAATTTTGGTAGGAGTATGAAATAGCGAAAACAAATCATCAGGTATCAGGGAAGGGAAAAGAAAATTGCTGACGAGGTTGGATGTGGCGGTGGGTGTTCTGCTCTCTCTCTCTCTCTCTCTCTCTCTCTCTCTCTAACTCTCTCTCTCTAACTAACTCTCTCTCTCTCTCTCTCTCTCTCTCTCTCTCTCTCTCTCTCTCTCTCTCTCTCTCTCTCTCTCTCTCTCTCTCTCTCTCTCTCTTCTCTCTCTCTCTCTCTCTCTCTCTCTCTCTCTCTCTCTCTCTCTCTCTCTCTCTCTCTCTCTCTCTCTCTCTCTCTCTCTCTCTCCCCGACTTTTCATGTAAAATTCCAACTTTGGGAATTACACTTCGGTAGTCCCACGCATATATAAGATGACCTGAATGTAAAAAGAAAAAAAGAAAGTCAGGTCTACGGAAGAGGAAAATAGAGTGGGACGTTAAATATGAAAAAAAAATCATTTGTATGTATAAAAAACGCAAACAGAACATGAAGAAGACCAGTATAGGGTAAATACAATAACTACATACACATTATATCGTACTACCTATTGGTAAGATCACATTTCTCAACGTACCACCACCTGAGATCAATATCAGACTATATTTTAACAACAACGAGTGAAATGCACGAAATATACTGTTCCTGCTAACTTTAACTACCTTAACTACTAGTACCTTTAACTACCTAACTACTTTAACTACTGCTGCTCAACTACCTTTAACTACTTTAACTACCTTAACTACTACCTCCAACAAAACCTACCACCACTACCACCAGCTTTACATAATCATTTACATTACCAGTTAGAACAGCTTTAAATTCACGTACTCTTCATCCCGCATCGATATATGTATGTAGCAGCATTTTCCTCTCATCCGTCCGGTATAAAGTAATGTATATCGTCAATATTACAGGCTTATAGAGGAACGAGATGCAGTGTGTAATAACAGACAGTGGGTGGGAGGGTATATAGCTGGGTTCCTGCTCGCTTGCCCGGGCCGTTAACCCTTCAATAAGGCTAGTATAGCGAGGGAGAAAAAAAAGCGATACACAACAAGATTATGAATTCCTCTGTGATTTATTTTGTAGAAATGAATTTGCTTTAAAAGTCTGTCTATTCTTGATGACTAGTTTATTTTTCTTTTGTTATGTGAAGGTTAGTTTAGGGTGAGTGTTTAGGGTGAGTTAACAGGGGGATTGTATAGCATAGGTGGGTGTGTGTGTTTGTTGTTGGGTGGGTGTGTGTGTGTTGATGTCTGTGTGTGTGTGTGTGTGTGTGGTACAGGATGGTGTAAGTGTGTGGATGGGTATAGGTGGGTGGGTGTGTGGGTGGGTGGTTGTGTGTGTGTGTGTTGTGTGTGTGTGTGTGTGTGTGTGTGTGTGACAACTGACGTGGAATGTTTATCGGTGCACCATTTTTGTTTGTTGTTGTTGTTGTTGTTGATGTAATGGCTTTTATCGTGGCCACTATAGTTGTTGTCTTTGCTGCTTATGAGGCTTATGCTACGGTTGTCAATGTTGTCTTTGTTGTTGCTGCCACCTCTGACATGGCTGGTTTTTTTTTACATCGCATTGTTTTACTCTATTATTTTGCTTACTTGTTCTGTCGTGTACTTGTCTTGTTATTGTATTATTCTTCGTACTTGTTCTGCGTTAGGTCATAGAAGGTCGCGTCAGAAACAGAGGCTCATGCTTAAATCAGAGGCGCTATTTGCTGGGTTTTATCCTTACGTTACTCTTATAAGTGTCTGAATTATCCACATTTGGTGATAAACAATAATGACGCCAAGGAGGTCGGGGTCTCAAACATTCTCTGCCAAATTTTCATTCTTATCCGACGCTTTGTTAACCCCTTCACGCCCAGGTCTTTCCTTTGCTATAAAAAATCGTCTGTTGTTAGCCATAAAATTACGAAAAGCAACTGAATATACCAAATTAGCTAATGGACAAGGATACTCAACAGGTCATATGTATAAAATATTACTTATATTAATTACAAATCATCTAATGGTAGCCAAATTACAATGGAAATTACGTTGTGAGCCTCAAGGGGTTAAGATGTTATTGCCGAAAAACAGTCTGACACAGCCCCTGAAACGCCTAGTAGGTAGCTTCTGTTCTTCATTGCTTATAAAGGTGGTGGTCTTGTATCCCGCGCTGAGGATTGTTTCCAGCCAAGCTACACCGTTGTCGTTGGTAATAAATAATACACTACACTGCAATTGCATAAGAAGGCAGGGGAAGGTTGGGGAAATAGATAACCAAAATGAGAAAGTCACCTGATTTTGCTGCCAGGAAATTGAAGTCTGATATGATTTTTTTTACGAATAATAATTGTATGTTTAGTTTAATGAGACAATAATTAGTAAGAGAGGACCTTTACCTTTTCTTTTTTCTAATCATTTTATTACGAGTCGTCTATTTACAAACTCGTAATTACCATTTTTATTATTATTATACCATTATTATTATTACTACCAGAAGTTATTCGTAAAAAGTATGATGCTTTGATTTTGAAAGACAATTTGAATGGCTTTGTACACATAACACCGTATTTAAAACTCTCTCTCTCTCTCTCTCTCTTCTCTCTCCTCTCTCTCTCTCTCTCTCTCTCTCTCTCTCTCTCTCTCTCTCTCTCTCTCTCTCTCTCTCTCTCTCTCTCTCTCTCTCTCTCTCTCTCTGACCAAAGCCAAGCTCGTAATTCCTCCTCATCCCTATCTCACTTCCTTCCAACGGGGCCACTCATATGTCAGGTCTCATGCCATTAACCCCTTCACGCCCAGATCTTTCCTTTACTATATGAAATTGTCTGTTGTTAGCCATAAAATTACAAAAAGTTACTGAAAATCCCAAATTATTTAGTCGACAAGGATACTAAACAGGTCATAGCTATAAAATATTGCTTATATTCAATAAAAATCGTCTAATGGCACCCAAATTACAATGGAAATTACGTTCTGGGTCTCAAGGGGTTAACACCTGATTACATAGTCTGTTTGAGCCTTCAGAATGAGGAACACCCATAGTTAAAGCCCATAATAGTCTGGCCCTTCAATTCTGGCCCTGGCTATTCAAGGTTAGAGATACTTATGGTGACTCAGGTCAAGAGTATATTACGTGTGTAAAGTGTTGTGTGTGTGTGTGTGTGTGTGTGTGTGGGTGTGGGTGTGTGTGTGGTGTGTGGTGTGTGTGTCTGTGTCTGTGTGTGGTGTGTGTGTGTGTGCACTGTGTGACGTGTGTGTGTGTGTGTGTGTGTGTGTGTGTGTGTGTGTGTGTGTGTGTGTGTGTGTGTGCGTATATGTGTGTGATGTGTGTGTCTGTGTGTGTATGTGTGATTGAGAGAGAGAGAGAGAGAGAGAGAGAGAGAGAGAGAGAGAGAGAGAGAGAGAGGAGAGAGAGAGAGAGAGAGAGAGAGAGAGAGAGAGAGAGAGAGAGAGAGAGAGAGAGAGAGAGACATATTAGCTTATGTGCCCTAGGTAATTATTGAAATTGACGTAGATTATTTTTGGGAGCTCTTTAAAAATGTTTACATTAAAAGAGCTCAGCCTTGATATTTGTGAAATGTTAATTTTCTTCGGGTTAAAGATGGGCAAATAAACAATTTTGACTTTGACTTTGACTTGACTTTAGAGAGAGAGAGAGAGAGAGAGAGAGAGAGAGAGAGAGAGAGAGAGAGAGAGAGAGAGAGAGAGAGAGAGAGAGAGAGAGAGAGAGAGAGAGAGAGAGAGAGAGAGAGAGAGAGAGAGAGAGAGAGAGAGAGAGAGAGAGAGAGAGAGAGAGAGAGATGCAGCAAAAGACTCATCCTCTCCACTCCAAGAAGCTTAGATAAATTGTTATTAATTCCCACAAGATACTTAAACGTGATTATTGAGATAAACTGAAAAAATAATCTATGCCATTATAAAAAAATAACTGTATTGACAAACATACCTGTATTCCAACGACTATTGCTGATTAGCGTTAATGTTTTGTCCTCTTTACTGTATTAGCTCATTAGCATTGACGTATTAACACTTATTTTTATGCTGGATTCCGAAGACTACTTTAACGCGTATATGTGTCTCTGAAGCCTCAAATCACTTATATTTACTGTATTTTGCCGTTTATTTTATATATTATTATTATTATTATTATTATTATTATTATTATTATTATTATTATTATTATTATTATTATTTTTATTATTATTATTATATTATTATTATTATTATTATTATTATTATTATTTTTATTATTGTTTTTATTATTATTATTATTATTATTATTATTATTATTATTATTATTATTATTATTATTATTATTATTATTATTATTATTATTATTATTACTCTTATTTTTTTTTTTTTACGTATGAGCCTATAGCCGCAGCGCCTGTAGGCTATTATCTTCCTTCCTTCGTTTGTAAATAATGTTACATGACGGCAGAGAAGAAATGTGATGTTTTGCCAGAGTCGAAATTATTGCTCGGAAAAGTATAATTAACGGAGATATTAATTGATTTGTTGGTAATTTCTTTAAAACCATTACAACCCCGTCTATTTCTTCCTTTAATCACATCGTGTGGACTGTGGCACCTGTAGAGTATATTTTTATGGAGCCTTTGGAACTAATTAAATTGAACTAATTGAACGGCCTCTTGTAGCTTCCTTACTTTCTTATGTTCTTATGTTCATTATTAATTATGGGTAATGTGGGTTTAGAAGAACGTAATAGGAAGCGATAAGTACGCAGTATCTTCAGCTCGTTTCTTCTGCCGATCCTTCATGACATCTGAATCACAGAAACAAGAAGTTAAGACGTGGAACATCAGATTCGTTGTTTGATTAACTTCTTGAGGCCCAGAACGTAATTACCTCCGCCAACGAAGTTGGAGGGGTTATGTTTTCACCCCGATCTGTCTGTCTGTCTGTCTGTCTGTCTGTCTGTCTGTCTGTCTGTCTGTCTGTTTCTTAGTGTACAGGATTTCTCGAAAAGTTACGAATAGATTTGGACCAAACTCGGTATACCAAGTCTATTTGGTATAAGGAAGAACTGATTTAATTTTGGATGAAATCTATTGACAAGTGTTGCCATGGCAACAACCAATTGATGAAATATTCGGCCGGAGGTATGCGTTCATACTGAGTGCATATAATATATATATAATATATATATATATATATATATATATATATATATATATATATATATATATATATATATATATATATATATATATATATATATATATATATATATATATATATATATATATATATATATATTTTTTGTTTTACTTGTTTTTTTAACTTTTTTTTAAAACTTTTTTATATTCGGGCGGAGGTATGCGCTCTACTGAGTGCCCCCCCCCCCTAGTTCCCATTGTAATTTGACCATCATTTGACTCTTTTAATGAACTATAAGCAATATTCTTTAGATATGACCTGTTTAGTATCCTTGTCTACTAGCTAATTTGGTATATTAAGTTACTTTTCGTGTTTTCATGGCTAACAACATACTATTTTCATACACCAAAGGAAAGATCTGGGTGTGAAGGGGTTAAGGTTCTCTTACGTATCGATATAACGTACATAATGACTAGACTCAAGCTCTAGGAAGTGCCACACACAGCGCCTCCTCTACGTCTCTTGGACAGAACAACACTACAGTATTTTGTTATCCTGGGAAATATTATGAAGGAGTAACGGCGGCAACGGGAAGCGAGTCACTGTTGAAACCAAGGCCAGGAGAAAAAAATCTTGATTCTCTTGGCCTTGTTTGAAATAATTGTAATTCGAACAATCAAACCTGCTCGTGTGTCATGTGAGGAATGGAAGATTTAATGCCAAGTAATAGTAAACATGGAAACCCATTGCCTTGAAACATTTATTAGCAGTGTGGCGATCATGCTGTGAATACATAGACGGTCGCAGCGAAATATATACGCTACAGACTACCGATAGACTCCATGGACGTTGTGAGAAAGACAGACAGACAGACAGTGGCCGAGTGGCTAGCGCCTGCAAGTGACGAAGTGTATGTACCGAGTTCGATTCCCGCCAGGTACCAAAATCTTTCTGTAACCTCTTGGGCCTATCATCCGAGTCTTGGAGGTGATACTGCCTACAGGCGCTATAGATCGAAATATATACAGACAGACAGACATACGACAAAGATACTCACGATACAGATAAACTGGGGAAATGTACGGATATGCCACTCAGGAAGAGGAAGAGTGGGAAAAATATAGGAGTAAGAGGAGGAAGTGAAGAAGGAAGAAGAGGAGTATGTGGAAGAAAAAGAGGAGGAAGAGGAGTATATTGAAGAGTAAGAGGGGGAAGAGGAGGTAGGATGTGGAAGAGTAAGAGTTGGAAACGACTCTCAGCGTCAAGAACATTTACTCAGCGTTAAACTTGTGTCTCCAGAGAAGTCTTAATGGTGAGCAAACACCTTATTATCTGGGCTATGTCGCTTATGCTTCCTCCCCGAGACCTCTCTCTTATTCCAGGCCTTCCCTCACCCTCCTCTACTCTTTTACATACCTTCTCCTTTGCTCCCTCTCTCCCTCTCTCCTCCCCTCTCATCTGCTCCCTTCCCCAACTCTTTTCTATACCTGCTCCTCTACCTCCCCTCACTTCCTACTCTCCACCCACCACCCTTTCTTTTCACTTTTTCTTTTCACCCTTTTTACTTCCTCCCAGACTCCTCTCCTATTCCCTCTCACACACCGTCCCTTGTATATACCTGCTTTTATATACCTCTGCTTCCGTAGCCTCTCTGCCTCCTCTTCAACCACTATACTATACACTATACTATACACTAACTATACAATATACACTATAATACTATACCCACTGCTCTCCATCCATCTACTAGCTTCTTGGTGTTTTTTATGCTTCGTTATTTGTCTGCCTGTCTTTCTATATGTGTGTGCGTGTCTCGTGTGCGTCTCTCTCTCTCTCTCTCTCTCTCTCTCTCTCTCTCTCTCTCTCTCTCTCTCTCTCTCTCTCTCTCTCTCTCTCTCTCTCTCTCTCTCTCTCTCTCTTTCTCCTTGATATGTGTTAAAACCGCACTGGTGGTAAACTGTTCTGTATTTTTTCGAATGTGTAAACAGCAAATTGACTTTACAACTACTTTGATCTTCGAAACACAAATTTGCTGCTCCATTTTCCCCCCTTCAGATACTGTCGGTGAATAAGTAAAAAAAGTGGGAAGAGTGCGTTGCGGCGTGTCTGGTGGAGGCGCGAGGCTGTGTGGGTTAGAGTGCGTTGGAAAAAAGGTATAAAAGTAGGTGGGAAAGGCGATAAAGGAAACGTGAAATGATGCAGTGAAAACAAAGAGAAAAAGGAGATCTAGAAAGAAATTAATCCCTTCACGCCCAGATCTTTCCTTTGCTATAAAAAATCGTCTGTTATCGAACCATAAAATTACGAAAAGTAACTCAATATACCAAATTAGTTAGTGGACAAGGATACTAAACAGGTCATAGCTATAAAACATTGCTTATATTCACTAAAAATCGTCTAATGGTAGTCCAATTACAATGGAAATTACGTTCTGGGTCTCAAGGGGTTAAGCAGGGGATAGGGTGAGGGGTGGGTAGAGGGGTGGGAAAGGAAAAGAAAGGTGGGAAAGGAAAGAATGGAAAAGAATGAGGTGAAAACAAAGAAAAAAGGGAAATCTAGGAAGTGAGACAGGGGATAGGGGAGGGGGGTAGAGGGGGGGAGGGGGTCGTCCTTTGTCAGAAAAGAGTGCTAATCATGAGTACATTAGCTGGTTAATGAATTACCGGAACGCACCTGCCTGCTGTTTGATACTCATTATGCGAGACAGTAAAGGAGCGCCGTCAAGGAGATGGGTTTCGTATCTCTTCTCTTCACGTAGTCTTGTCTATTTGTCTTCTGTGTTATTTTTTTGCTGATATTATATTCTGATTTCCAGTTTCAAAGTTCAGTTACATATCATGTTTGGGAATTTTGAAACATAATGTAACTTTTAACCTCTTCACGCCCAGATCTTTCCTTTGCTATAGAAAATCGTCTGTTGTTAGCCATAAAATTACAAAAAGTAACTGAATATACCAAATGAGCTAGTGGACAAGGATACTAAACAAGTCATTGCTATAAAACATTGCTTATATTCACTAAAAATCCTCTAATGGTAGTCAAGTTACAATGGAAATTACGTTCTAGGCCTCAAGGGGTTAATCTAATGTTTTGAAATTCTTATCCATGTATATATAGACTGAACACGTTTTGTTTCATAAATATAGTCCACCTGTTTGTTAATTTAATTTCAGCTGATATAGTTTAGTAATGAGGCACCAAAACGTCATTTAGGTCGGAACCTTCTCATTAAGTGGAGGAACCGGTTCATATAAAGAGTTCAGGTTCAGGGGAGACAAAGAAGCAGCGAGGACTGGAGGAAGGAGCGGAGGGATAGAAGTATAGGCGTACAGACAAACAAACGGACTGACTGACTGATAGATACACGAGTATATACAGAGATAGAACTAAACTACCATTGCATATGAAATCCCTCATGCAAAGTTGTCTTCTGTATATTTTATGTGAGGGGTGAGACAGGATCCGCCTGCATGTGTCACTGTCACTCACTGAAGAGCAGAATTGTAGCATTACATTTAGAATCATTGCATTTAATTGAGCGTATCATGAAACAAGTCCTAATCTCACACGCTGCCACCAATTTCGGGTAGGCGGTGGCCGAGTGGTTAGCGTCTTGGAGTGCTGAACTCAATGTCCCGAGTTCGAATCCTGCCGGGGGCAACTCTTTCAAGAGACTGGTAGGGGAGCACAATGTCCCGAGTTCAAGTCTCACCAAGGAGCAACTGTCAAATCTATCGTCGAGTGACCGAAGCAACCCACATGCAGCGTATACCTGTCTGCCGATTGCGAGTGTGACGGTGGATTCTAGGGGCTGCATGCGCCTTAACTGAAGAACCGAACATCATAGAAAATGGGATCTTCACCTGAGACAACAGGTGTCACTATAAAATCCAGCCTGCGCCACCAACGGGCGAGATCGACCAACATCAAGGCTCTCCATATGCCTACAGGAGCTATAGGCTACAACGTAAAAAACAAAAACTAAAAAGTCATAAAGATCCATCGACACGGTAAAACATCCCTTATATAAACATCCTTTACAAAATAATAACTTGTTCAAAGAAGTATTTATACACTTCTGAACGTTCTGCTTCTATTCCCAACTCAATATTGTTCCCCGATATTGAAGCTGGAAGGACTAATAACGATACTGTCTTGAAAAACGTGATATCATTTTTAAGTTTTTTTTTAATACCACTACATAACTTTAATTTATTTTACTCTCATGTGGTTCATCTATGCGTGATAAATTTTTCTTCTCATAGTCTCAAACATTTCCTTGGCGTTAATCCCTTTCCTCTGCTTCCTTGTTCGACACTGTCTTGGAAAACGTAATATAATTGTTTAAGCTTTTATGTACGCCACTCCATAACTATTTATTTTAATTTATCACATGGTTTATTTATACATGATACAATACTTTCTTTTTCTTTCTTAGTCTCAAAACATTCTCTTATCGTTAATCCCTTTCCTCTGCTTCCCTGTTCGTGTTTTTCATCCCTTGTTTATACATGATACAATACTTTTCTTTTTCTTTCTTAGTCTCAAAACATTCTCTTATCGTTAATCCCTTTCCTCTGCTTCCCTGTTCGTATTTTTCATCCCTTGTTTATACATGATACAATACTTATCTTTTTCTTTCTTAGTCTCAAAACATTCTCTTATCGTTAATCCCTTTCCTCTGCTTCCCTGTTCGTATTTTCTCCTGTTCTCATGATACATACTTTTCTTTTCTCTAGTCTCAACATTCTATGTAATCCCTTCCCCTGCTTCCTGTTCTTGTTTCATCCTGTTATACATGATACAACTTTCTTTTCTTCTTGTCTCAACATTCTCTTTATCGTATCCTTCCTCTGCTCCTTCGTATTTCATCCTGTCTTTCCTTCTCGTATAACTTGAACATTTCTGTCTTCTCCTGCTCTTGTTTCCTGTCGCTCTCCTCATTCTGCTCAACTCCTCTTTTCGCCTCACATGCGCTGTTCATTTTTCTCTTCACTTTTCATCTTTTCTTTCTTCCTTCAATCACAAACACTTTTTTACCCCTCGGAGCACCGGAGCTTGATTGAATAAAGTTGATGGAAGCATACTACAGGTACGAGAGAGAGAGAGAGAGAGAGAGAGAGAGAGAGAGAGAGAGAGAGAGAGAGAGAGAGAGAGAGAGAGGAGAGAGAGAGAGAGAGAGAGAGAGAGAGAGAGAGAGGAGAGAGAGAGAGAGAGAGAGAGAGAGAGAGAGAGAGAGAGAGAGAGAGAGAGAGAGAGAGAGAGATTCTTCATGATTTTTTTTATACCGGAATGTCATTGCTTCTTAACCATGCAATGACCGTGTATGTGTGTATTTAACACACACACACACACACACACACACACACACACACACACACACACACACACACACACACACACACACACACACACACACACACACACACACACACACACACACTTCCAAAATCCTCAAAAGATAGAATAAACATATTTTTTTCAGTAATTATTTTTATCTATTATATCATACAGACAGTCAGACAGTCAGACAGTCATTCTTATAACAGTTGTGTAGCCTCTTTTTCCCCCCCCTGAATATGGTCCACAACAGTACACGTAAACTTATTTTTCTTATCAGTGAACATTGAAAAATTGCATCAGGGTCGAAAAATATTGGTCATATTTTGATATCATATTTTTCTCAGTTGTATTTGTAAACCCAAACCGTGCTGGATTATCTTTTTTTTCCCTTTTTGGTCATATTTTTTTGTTCCTAATGAGGGACATTTTCTGATTTTCTCACTTTTCTCCACATCGACCGCCATAAAGGTTGGCATATTAGGCAAAAAACACACAAAAAAGAGGCATATTAGAACATTTTCAGAGCATTAAAAAAAGGGATATTATAATTTTTTTTTGTCCTCTCTCCTCTTGCCATCCTCTAAACGACATTGAAACATGTATTTTCTCCTTGTTCTTTTCTACCCTGAACGATAATGAATGTTTTCTTTGAACTTTCTCTCTACTTACATCATATTTGTACACGATTTTTCTGTGTCCTTTAACATTGGATTTTTCATTTCAATAACCACTAAAGCTTCTTTTGGCTGAATGATGTATTGTGTTGCATTTTTGTGCTTAGCAACTATTATCAGATGCTTTGAAAAATGCGATTAAAGTTTTCTTCATTATATATTTTTTGGAACTTTTGTTTCGATTTCAATTTGCTTTATTGATGTTGAATTTTGTGGATCATGATTAGTTAAGTACCCGCTGGACTCCCTGCTGAGTGTTGCTGACTGATTGATTGCTCTTCTTGTATTTTGATATATAATAGGGTTGGTTTTTACGCATATATCCTGGCAAGCATTGTTAATTTTGTGATATATTTATGATAATAGAAAAACATCGAGAAACGAAGCTTTGGATAAGAAAATTGAATGTCACTACTATATAGCCTTGACTCGCAGAACATTTGTGTGTAACATATATTTGGTGCATTTTAACCCCTTCACGCCCAGATCTTTCCTTTGCTATATAAAATTGTCTATTGTTAGCCATAAAATTACGAAAAGTGACTGAATATACCAAATTAACTAGTGATACACAAGGATACACAGGATACAAAACAGGTCATATGTCTAAATATTGCTTATATTCACTAAAAATCGTCTAATGGTACCCAAATTACAATGGAAATTACGTTCTGGGCCTCAAGGGGTTAATGAAGTTGCTCCATCATAACAACATTTCAGTTCAGGAGCTTAGGCATGTTTGTCTCCCTTTGGTTCGTGAATATTTATAACCTCTTTTTGCTTTTCGATTCATCATTGGATATTCATTTATTTGTACTGAAGTGAATTAATTTCTGTTCAGTCTCTTTATTAACTGTGTCGGATAAGCGAGATGATAACTTTGTCACTTCACCCAAACGACTTCCAATAACGCTATCATGAGTGAAAATCCCGGAATTCAGGCCTATGAATAGTGTGCAAAAAGACAAACAGCATTATTACTTCGTCCATGTGTTCCAAATGTTAATAAAAACTGCCCTCATTATTTGCTAGTTGCCTCGTTGCACTGTAATTAACTTTTGTTATCTGCAATAAACTAGATAGCTTTCACGTTTTTAATAAGTGAAAGTGATACGATTTGATAAATGGCCCCAAATATTCAAAGCAAAGTGTGTAAAAAGGACAATCTCTCGCTATGGTGTTACATTAATGGAACATTTTAAACTCATTTTTGCTGAACATATTTAACCCCTCTTCACGCCCAGATCTTTTATTTGCTATAAAAAATGTATGTTGTCGACCCATAAAATTACGAAAAGTACCTGAATATACCAAAATAGCTAGTGGACAAGGATACTAAACAGGTCATATGTATAAAACATTGCTTATATTCACTAAAAATTGTCTAATGATACCCAAGTTACAAAGGAAGTTACGTTATGGGTCTCAAGGGGTTAAGCATTTAAAAACACATTGATTCCAACTATGTAGTGTGTGTTGTAAGTATATGGCCCTCTCATAATTAAAGTATCTGGTTTATAATGTGTAGAAAGTCGGTGGCCACTAAGCACTGAATAGATGCTGTGTTATATTAGCTGAGTCTGTGGCCCGGAATGGTGTCTGTCGGGGCGGGGAGGTAAAGGGCGTATATACAAAGGCGGTTGTTGCAATTCCTAACCCTGTGCAGTTTCAGTTCCTCTACAAATGTGACACAAAAATAAAACATTTTTCCCAATTTTTCTATCCCATTTTTTCCCATTTTTTTGTACATTCCTTCCCCTTGAAAAAAATCCCCTTTTTTCATTTTACTCCCTCGAAAAAATAAATCCTGGCAGTTTCAAACATTCAGTCACATGAAACCGAAATTTTCTGGAGGGACTTGATTTATGATATTGACAAATATTATGATACTTTGTTATTTATCATCTTTAATGTTTTACTACTAAATCAAAGAGAGAGAGAGAGAGAGAGAGAGAGAGAGAGAGAGAGAGAGAGGAGAGAGAGAGAGAGAGAGAGAGGAGGAGAGAGAGAGAGAGAAGAGAGAGAGAGAGAGGAGAGAGAGAGAGAGAGAGAGAGAGAGAGAGAGAGAGAGAGAGAGAGAGAGAGAGAGAGAGAGAGAGAGAGAGAGGTAATTAATGTTCGTGCGAGCAGGTGAACCGTCACCCAGCAGATTAGGGGAAGGGTGAGGCCAAATGTTGTGTAAATGTTGGGATATGGTGACCTAATTGTGTGTGTGTGTGTGTGTGTGTGTGTGTGTGTGTGTGTGTGTGGTGTGTGTGTGGTGGTGTATATGTGTTAGTGTGGGGTCTCTCTCTCTCTCTCTCTCTTCTCTCTCTCTCTCTCTCTCTCTCCTCTCTCTCTCTCTCTCTCTCTCTCTCTCTCTCTCTCTCTCTCTCTTCTTTCACACTTCTCTGTCTTCTTGTCGTCTTCCTATCCTGCATCGTGTGTTGTCCTCCTTCCTCTTTCCTCTTCCTCTCTCCTCTCTTTTCCAACTGACACATCGAGTGACATTTCATCCACACACACACACACACACTCACTTATCACACTTCTCTCACACCACCCACACAGACACTCCACACATCACACTCACCACACACACCCACACACTCACCACACACGACACACACACAAACACTCACACACACACACACACACACACACACACACACACACACACACACACACACACACCACACACACACACACACACACACACACACACACACACACACACACACACACACACACACACACACACACACACACACACACACACAAAGATAAAAAACGCACCCACACATTGAAAAAGAGCAATCAGTAAATAAGCATAATCTTTAATTCTCTCTCTCTCTCTCTTTCTCTCTCTGCCGAAGTGAGAAATATTTACCTAAAGCTGCACTGTTTATGCCGGACGCCTGCAGTAGCATTGTTACCCTATAGTCTATTTCTTTTAACGAGGCGAAAATTTCATTCTATCTTAAAGTCTCATGCATAGATTCATGCCTATATTTACCTGATAATATGGTTAACTATGATACATTACAACTGAAATTAAGAAGAACCATAGTATTCCCTTCTCCTGGCATCAAATATCAGTCAGTAAGCAACAAGGGGGCAGGATTTTTTGCCTCGCGTAAAAAATCCCAGAGTCATCCGTAGAGGGCTAAGAATTGACGGCTGGGTATTTGTTTTATCTTTGTGATTATTAGCTAAAATCACACAAAATCTGAGAGTTGAACGTGTGGTGTTTATTTTATGTGTGTATTATTGTATCATGTTGGTAATTTATTCATGCCTTATTTGGCAGTGATTCAAATAAGTACAACAAAAATGAAAACTAAAACAAAAAAGATATAAAGTAATTTCTTATCTAATTAATATTACAGTAACTTTATACACTACGATATTTCTTTTAAATTCAATGAAGGCAGCTGATGATTTTGTTATTTTCTGATATTTGGTTACACGTTTAGTCGTAACTCCAGTCTTCAGTAAAAATATGAGTACTGTCATCTTTTTTTTTCACTTCAGAAATAATACAATTTCGGTCAATGATAAATGAATTGCAATGTATCAATTTTGTGTGGACAGAAACACTAAATATGAATGCATGAAATGAAGAGGCTATGCGCAGAAACGCTCCTTCTAGATGGTAATAATAGACCACACACATAATAGGCGCTCCTCATAGAGAACAAATGAAGAATGGAACCTTTAGATAGAACCTAAAGAAAATAGAACTTTAGAACTTTTTTTAGTCTCGATATTGCGGAGTTGTTGTGGCAATGGATAAGGTAGTGACATTTGTAATGGTGTATAAACGTATTTGTCTTTCCACCTTGGGTCGTGTGATCCGGTTGGAAGCTGAATTTATGGCTCGAGTTAGGGCTGTATGTTGTGGTGGTGATGGGAAGGTTGTAGTAGTATAGGGGTTGTTAGTTGTAATGTTAGAGGTTGTTAGATGTGTAGTTAGTGTTCCCTGAAATAGTCCTGTTATTGTTGTGGTGGTGGTGATAATTGTGGTGTTGTTGTGGTGGTGATAATTGTGGTGGTGTTGTTGTGTGGTGATAATTGTGGTGGTGTTGTGGTGGTGATAATTGTGGTGGTGTTGTTGTGGTGGTGATAATTGTGGTGGTGTTGTTGTGTGGTGATAATTGTGGTGGTGTTGTGGTGGTGATAATTGTGGTGGTGTTGTTGTGGTGGTGATAATTGTGGTGGTGTTGTTGTGTGGTGATAATTGTGGTGGTGTTGTTGTGGTGGTGATAATTGTGGTGGTGTTGTTGTGGTGGTGATAATTGTGGTGGTGTTGCTGTGTGGTGATAATTGTGGTGGTGTTGTTGTGGTGGTGATAATTGTGGTGGTGTTGTTGTGTGGTGATAATTGTGGTGGTTGTTGTGGTGGTGATAATTGTGGTGGTGTTGTTGTGTGGTGATAATTGTGGTGGTGTTGTTGTGGTGGTGATAATTGTGGTGGTGTTGTTGGTGGTGATAATTGTGGTGGTGTTGTGTGGTGATAATTGTGGTGTGTGTTGTTGTGGTTGGTGATAATTGTGGTGGTGTTGTGTGTGGTGATAATTTGGTGGTTTGGGTTTGGTGGTGTTGTTTGTGGTGGTGATAATTGTGGTGGTGTTGTTGTGTGGTGATAATTGTGGTGTTGTTGTGGTGGTGATAATTGTGGTGGTGTTGTTGTGTGGTGATAATTGTGGTGGTGTTGTTGTGTGGTGATAATTGTGGTGGTGTTGTGGTGGTGATAATTGTGGTGGTGGTGTTGTGTGGTGATAATTGTGGTGGTGTTGTTGTGTGGTGATAATTGTGGTGGTGTTGTTGTGTGGTGATAATTGTGGTGGTGTTGTGGTGGTGATAATTGTGGTGGTGTTGTTGTGTGGTGATAATTGTGGTGGGGTTGTGTGGTGGTGATAATTGTGGTGGTGTTGTGGTGTGGTGATAATTGTTGTGGTGTTGTAGCAGTGTAGTGGTGCATGGTTCTGTAATGGTGATGTGGGGGTTGAAGTAGTGTTCTATTATACCAATGGTTGCTACGTGGTGATGACAACGGTGGCGTATCTGTTGTGGCATGGTGGTGGCTCTGTAACCATTGTGTGGTAGACCGTAGTTCCTGTGGTTAGTTTTGATGTGGTTGTTGCAAAATAATGGGCTGCCACGCGCCACACACTACAGATGAAAGACACGTGACTGCGACTCTTTGTTTTCATAGCTACGTTGGAAAGGTAATTAACCGGAACAAAATATAAAATACGCCCTGAAAACTGTTACTTTTCGTTATTTATATATACACACACCTTCCATTCAATAGTGATTTTGTGAATATCTTTATAAAAATATGCGATTTATTCTTTTTCTCTACTATTTACTGCAGTTGATTTTTCTTCGTTTTTTACTGCAGTGAATAGTTGATGAGAATTTTAAGATCTCACAATTAACTTTCAAAATAAAGCTTCTAATATTGTCATAGTATTTCAATATTTCAAGGCTGCACTTTTTCGTACCTTCGTTTTTTATTATAGTAATTTTATATATCGTGCAATAACCAGTAATACAATAGCCAATGTTTTGTAGATTTCTTTTCAACGTAGTAATTAAATGTAGCCGTAATGTTCATCACGGAAAGTTGTGATTAAATCGTTCGTCTTATAATTATACTGGAATATTATAATTAATTAGCCAACTTTTTGTTATTATTATATATATTATTAGAACGAACTCGGACTTACAAATACGGCGGGTTTCTGTCTAAGGTATTTAGTCATTGTTGGGTTTCATGTTTTGTCCATCTAACTTTCTGCATATATTTATTTACCTATTACTTTGTTTATTTTATTTACCTTGATTTACTTCATTTACTTTACCTCATTTACTTTACTTTATTTACCTATTACTTTATTTACTTTATTTACCTTGATTTGCTTAATTTCTTTACGTCATTTACTCTACTTTATTTACCTATTACTTTATTTACTTTATTTACCTTGATTTACTTCATTTACTTAACCTCATTTACTTTACTTTATTTACCTATTACTTTATTTACTTTATTTACTTTGATTTACTTCATTTACTTTACCTCATTTACTTTACTTTATTTACCTATTACTTTATTTACTTTATTTACCTTGATTTACTTCATTTACTTTACCTCATTTACTCTACTTTATTTACCTATTACTTTATTTACTTTATTTACCTTGATTTACTTCATTTACTTACCTCATTTACTCTACTTTATTTACCTATTACTTTATTTACTTTATTTACCTTGATTTACTTCATTTCTTTACCTCATTTACGCTACTTTATTTACCTATTACTTTATTTACTTTATTTACCTTGATTTACTTCATTTACTTTACCTCATTTACTCTACTTTATTTTCCTGTATTACTTTATTTACTTTATTTACCTTGATTTACTTCATTTCTTTACCTCATTTACGCTACTTTATCTACCTATTACTTTATTTACTTTATTTACCTTGATTTACTTAATTTCTTTACCTCATTTACTCTACTTTATTTACCTATTATTTTATTTACCTTGATTTACTTAATTTACTTAACCTCATTTATTCTACTTTATTTACCTATTACTTTATTTACCTTGATTGACTTCATTTACTTTACCTCATTTACTTTACTTTATTTTCCTATTACTTTATTTACGTTTATTTACTTCATCGCTACTCGTGTGGTTCTGTTCCCATGTTAAGAAGAGAAACATTCGAGTCAGGCAGTAGATAATAATATATGCATCGTGTGAATCAGTTTTTTTTAGTGGCAATGGACTCTTTGTATTACAGAGAAATAATGTGGTCCAAAAAACGCTGGAAAACCTACAATCTAAAAAAAAAAAAAAAAATCTTGAAAACCTACAATCTAAAAACAAAAAAAATCTTGAAAACCTACAATCTAAAAAAAAGCAAATCTTGAAAACCTACAATCTAAAAAAAAAAAAAAAACTCAAAAGGGTCATTTTTTTAGTAGAAAATATTCAATCGTCATCATTATCATCATAAGCATCATCATCATCATCATCACAAATTATCATATCGAAACAAGAATCTTGACTCGTAGGAAATATTAATAAAAAAACAAAGATCTGAAGATGGTTGGATTTTGCTGGAGTTTCATCACTAAGCTTATCATCATCATCATCATCATCACTACGTTCTGTATCGAATCTACTGTAGGTAAGAATTTTGACTCGAATACAGAAAAGAAAAAAAACAACTTAGTATTGTTGGATTTTGCTGGCGTTCCATCACCAAGCGTATACTTCACCTTCCTCAACTTTGCTAGCAACTTCACTTTTTCGCTTTTTCTTCTTGCATAAACTTTCCTTAAATTCCGCAAAGCCGGCCACGTAGCCACCCAAGCGCCTCTCCACACACAGGCTATCGAGCAGGAATAGGATAGAGGTAATACACTTTTCATATAGAGTTTCTTACGAAGAGAAAAGGAAAAAAACTATCATCCATTGTCCTATCATCCTTGTTTTCATTGTTCTTATCTATCATCATTGTCCAATACTATCATCCATCTCCACACACAGGCTATCGAGCAGGAATAGGATAGAGGTAATACACTTTTCATATATAGAGTTTCTTACGAAGAGAAAAGGAAAAAAACTATCATCCATTGTCCTATCATCCTTGTTTTCATTGTTCTTATCTATCATCATTGTCCAATACTATCATCCATTGCCACACACAGGATAGCGGGCAGGAATAGAATATAGTTGATACACTTTTCATATAGTTCGCGAAGAATAAAAGAAAAAAAACCTCTCAGCCATTGTACTCTCTTCCTTCCCTTCTTGTAACTTTGAAGACCGCGACCTTATTATTCCTGAAGGAGGTTAGGATAGTGAAATGACTATACGAATTGTGTTTTGAGCAGCGACTGTGCATTATTTAACCCCTTCACGCCCAGATCTTTCCTTTCATATATAAACGTGTTGTTAGCCATAAAATTACAAAAAATAGCTTGATATACCAATTTAGCTAGTGGGTAAGAATACATAACAGGTCATATGTATAGAATATTGCTATATTCATTAAAATCGTCTAATGGTACCCAACTTATAATGGAAATAACGTTATGGGGTTAAGGATGTGTAGTGCGGTAAAGTTGCTGCGAGACACTTGCAAGTCAATAACATTTGCACGTTGGCACTAAAGCTGCACTCCGGAGGCAACAGACACACGCGAGGGTGATAAAAGGAGAGTTTATAAAGAAGAAAAGCAGGTAAAATATATAGATAGAAGTAGATATATTCTTTAACAGATGAGGAATATTAACTCAGATATCAGTGTAATGAAATTATTTATAATTCAATAATCGATTTGCCGAAGGGAGTGTTTTTAAAAGAAGAAAAGAAGGAAAGATAAAGAGTGAGAGAAGTGGATTTATTGTAGAACCGATGACGAAAAATCTAATGAACTCTCAGATTTTAGCGTAATCAATATTATAATTATAGTTCAATAATTAATGATGTAATAGTGAAATTTGGGATCCTGAGAACTGTAGTGGAGTAAAATATGTCTTCTGAATATTTGCGTTATTGTTTTATAGTTGTAATGAGTAGATTGATGCATAGTTGACAGTAGGTTGGTAATAGTTGTTGATGAGTAGGCGAGGAATGCAGAGGAATTCATAGATATTCTTGAGAGTCCTATGAAGCAAGATCAGTGAGGTGGAGAAGGTTAAGAAATGAGTCAGTCCTAGTCAAAGGTTCGTACAAAGTAGATTATGTTAGTCAGCAGGCAACCTTTAGTCAGTGGCTATTCATAAGGGTCATAATTGAAGAGATATTGCATTGAGTGGCAAGGCTTTTTATTGAAGAAAGTAATGAATTAATTATTTTTTGTATAGGCAGATTTACTCAATAGTTGTATTAGGTATCTTTAAAAAAAAAAATCCCTTAATCAATAGGGTGTGGGAACTAACATTTTTTTTTAGACTTTTTGTTCTTCTTTTCCCCTTGCCAGTCCCTCATAATGTATTGGAAAAAAATATATATAACATGAAACCGTCTCTTTACTTATTCATATTTCCGATTTAAGAGAAAGTCCCTATATACGAGTTACGAGTTACCATCACGACAAGACTTTTTTTTCTTCTTTTCCCCTTGGCCAGTCCCTCATAATGTATTGGAAAAAAATATATATAACATGAAACCGTCTCTTTACTTATACATATTTCCGATTTAAGAGAAAGTCCCTATATACGAGTTACGAGTTACCATCACGACATTCTCGACTTATGCCAAGGACAGTTTTCCCCCCGACCTTTCCTCATACGGACCCACGTTACCGCCACCATTTGTTTACGTTTTTCGTTCAATGATTTCAACGTTTTGCTCGAATCCTCAGAGACCACAAATTGGACACACACGCACAACTACACCGTTAACTATTTTTTTTCGCTTTTCTGTCTCTTTTTCAGGTGTGGAGTACAAACTGGTACAAATTTTCAGGTACGTCCAGTTTTTCTTTTTTTCCTGTTTCTGGTGTGACAAAGCCCATACAAGGGGGGCCTTTGTTCCCACAGTGGCGTAAGGACACGAGGGCGAGGGTGACCCGGCTAAGCGGCGGCCAGACCACCTGAGACTAAGAGGACACAATTCTTTATTATTATTTTTCACTTTTTTGTAGCACACCACCTAAGAGTTTTTTTTTTTTTTTTTTGTATTTTGTATTTATCATTGTTATTATTTGTTATTTGTTTAATGATGCTGTTGCATTATGCCTTGTTGCTTCTGTTCTTACTGCTGCTGGTACTACTACTACTACTACTACTACTACTACTACTACTACTACTACTACTACTACTACTACTACTACTACTACTACTACTCTACTACTATTTCTACTACTACTTTTTTATTTTTTTATTTTTTTATTTTTACATCACAAGGAACTGGCCAACTACTACTACTACTATACTACTACTACTACTTCTACTTCTACTACTACTACTACTATTACTACTACTACTACTACTTCTACTACTACTACTACTACTACTACTACTACTGCTACTACGGAAAGGCACCACCAATAGAACTATTAATAACTCAATCCATCTGTGTTCCTGCAACTCCATTAAACAACCGAAATTAACAGTTTTTAAATCCACAAATAAGCTTTGAAAACAAAAGAAAAACAACAGCAGTATATCAACCTTGAACTTCATGCAAGAAACTTAAATAATTTCCGTCAAGAACTTTAGCAGTAAGTCATTAGCCAGGTGGTGTTTCGCGCTCTCTGGGGACAGATGCCAAACGACCAAATCAATCCCTGACACAACTGTACCAGAAACAAACCAGAAAAAAAAGACAGAATGAAGGATATCAAAACTTTACTTAAGTACTGGAAATTCATCAAAGTCGGGGATATTTTTGAATTGCAACTCTCGGTATAGGATATGTAACCGGATTGAAATAAAAAAATAGAGTGTTTGTGTTTTCTGTGGTATATATAGCCTACCTCTGTGTGTGTATTTCTGTGTCTGTCTGTTTATCTCTGTCTGTCGTATCTCTATTTATTATTCGTCAGTGTTTTTTTTGTATGTGTGTGTGTGTGTGTGTGATTGTGACTATGTCTGTCTGTTCTCTGGTCTATATAGCCTACCTCTGTGTCTCTATTTCTGTGTCTGTCTGTTTATCTCTGTCTTTCTAACGTCTGCCTATATATCCTTCGTCAGTGTGGTTCTTTTTGTTGTGTGTATGTGTGTGTGTGTCTGTCTGTTTTTTGTCTATGCATCCTTTTTCTCTTTTTTTTCACACATTCTCAAATGAACGAGGAAAACTGTCATGATTTTGCTAGATTCGTAATGATTTTGCTTTTATTCTATATTTTATTTATTTATGTATTATATCTATAGTGTAAACTCTTACTCTGCTTAAACCTAAAATTCGGGAAAACTTATGATAACTGGCACGTATTTATGAGCCTCTTAAGAAATATTCCCACACACAAATATCAGGATACTCGCTTTGAATGTCTTTGGCACGGGAGAAATATAAAAAAAATAGGCATCTTTACGCCCCATCGTATTCTCCTCTTTCATATATATTGATTTATCGTTTACTTAAGGATGGGCTGAGACTCCCGCGTTGAGATCCGCCGGGAGTCAGGGTGAGAGCGGGTCGGAAAGCGCTATCTGGGGGTTTATTCGTCACCCAGGTAATGAGGTTAGTGGGGTGGCATATATTGGCTGGAATCACCCACTCAGGCTTATTTTTATGCACCATTAGCCCGGGGACGGCGAGGAAGGGAAGTGGGTCGAAAGGGTGACTAAAGAGACGCTGTTGACGCTGTAATGGGGATAACATTTTATATATTTTCCTTTTTTTTATTTAACCCTTTGAGGCCCAGAACGTAATTTTTCATTGTAATTTGGTTAGCATTGGACGATTTCAATCAATATAAGTATTATTTTATAGATTTATGACCTGTTTAGTATTCTTGTCCACTAGGTATTTTGATATATTAAGTTAGTTCTCGTAATTGTATGGCTAACAACAGACGATTTTATATAGCAAAGGAAAGAGCTGGGCGTGAAAGGGTTAAATAGAAATTACAATAAGGCTTAAAGTTGCACGTTGTATGTGAAACTATTCTAAAAGCCTGTACATAAAAAGAGATGTACAATAAGATTATAACCTACAAAAATACAATATATACAGGGAATATTTCATACTAAATTTACAATATGTATGATATGGGGAGGCGGTGGCCGAGCGGTTAGCGTCTTGGAGTGCTGAGCTCAATGTCCCGAGTTCGAATCCTGCCGGGGACAACTCTTTTAAGAGCCTGGTAGGGGAGCAGAAGGTCCTGAGTTCACGTCCCACCAAGGAGCAACTGTCAAATCCATCGTCGAGTGACTGAAGAAACCCGCATGCTGTTATAACCTGTTCTCCGTCTGCATGTGCAACGAAGAAACTCCAGGGACAGCGTGAGCCTAAATTGAAGATAACTTCAGAGAAAACGGGATCTTCACCAAGACCACAGGTGTCACTATAAGAATCCAGCCTGCGCCAGCAACGGGCGAGTTCAACCAACATCATCAAGACTCAAAATAAGCCTACAGGCGCTATAGGCTCCAACATAAAAAAAAAAAAAAAAAAATCTGAAGTGTCAGTTTTATCAGCACATCACCAGCGGGACGTTTGAGTTCTTGTCTCCGTTTCTTTGTTTTGTGTGGGTATTTTTAGCTTTTTTTATGTGTTGCCAATTGCAGTTTTCGCCTCGTTGTTTATTTGGTAGAAAATGATAACATCTAGAAAAAAAAAATTAGAAATGAGAGAAGAAATAGAATATATGAAAAGATTCTTATTTTAGAATTGTATCTCTCTCCTTGGTGTTTGTCATTTCCTTGCTATTTTACTCAGCGCCATTTAGCTCACTTCCCCTTTGTGCTTTGTATTACTCTGTATCTTTTCTCTTCTGAGTCTTACCTTCCTGTCTCCCATATCTCTCTCTCTCTCTCTCTCTCTCTCTCTCTCTCTCTCTCTCTCTCTCTCTCTCTCTCTCTCTCTCTCTCTCTCTCTCTCTCTCTCTCTCTCTCTCTCTCTCTCTCTCTCTCTCTCTCTCTCTCTCTCTCTCTCTCTCTCTCTCCTCTCTCTCTCTCTCTCTCTCTCTCTCTCTCTCTCTCTCTCTCCTCTCTCTCTCTCTCTCTCTCTCTCTCTCTCTCCTCTCTCTCTCTCTCTCTCTCTCTCTCTCTTCTCTCTCTCTCTCTCTCTCTCTCTCTCTCTCTCTCTCTCTCTCTCTCTCTCTCTCTCTCTCTCTCTCCTCTCTCTCTCTCTCTCCCCTCTCTCTCTCCCTCTCTCCTCTCTCTTTCCCATTAAAGAACGCTAATGGCGTCATAAAATCGTGAAATTTGAGTGAAAATTCAACATTCGGGGCGACTCATAACTGTCCGACGTACACAATAAAGACTGCAGTTATGACCTCAGGAAAAGGTGTGTGTGTGTGTGTGTGTGTGTGTGTGTGTGTGTGTGTGTGTGTGTGTGTGTGTGTGTGTGTGGTGTGTTTGTGTATGTGTCTGTGTTAACTTATTATTATATAGATGAATGGATGGATGCAAGGGAGAGAAGGATGATGGATAGATAGATAGATAAATAGATAGATAGATTGATAGATAAGATACGTATACCTTTCAAATATTAAGGATATGAGAGCTTAGAGATCAGGGTAGCGATGGAGGGGGGGGGTGGAAGTAGGGGGAGGAGGAGGTGGGGAAATGGGAGAGGGAGGAGGAGGGGGGAAATGGAAGCAGGGGAGAGGAGGGAATGGGAGGAGGAGGAGAAATGGAAGTAGGGGGAGGAGGAGGGGGGAAATGGAGAGGGAGGAGGAGGTAGGAAATGAAGGTAAGGTACATATAGCTAGCGGGGATTGGCTAAGGATGGCGTCAGAGGTGGGGTAAGCCAGGCGTGATGGCGAGATTAGAGTTGGGGGGGAGGGGGGGATGTAGAGGGCCGGAGGGAGGTTGAGGGGGGCAGGTGTCATGTTGGTGTGGTGGGGGAAGGGGGGAGAAGTGACGTAAGCCGTGTGAGGAGAGAAGGAAGGAAGGGAAGAAAGGGAGGAGAGATGGAAAGGAAGGGAAGCCATAAAGCAGACATTCGACATCGTAGTAACAAATCATTTTTTTCTTTGTGTTTGTTATATTAAACGTGTTGTGAATTCGTTGATTTTTTTTATATATAAGACAAGACTGATATTAAATTAGTTATAAATGAGTGTAACCGTGATAGAACTCTTTGTGGTTTAATCGTAGCAAACACAAAGCGATATAAGAAATTCCCCAAAAGTCAGATGAAACTATAAATCAAATTATAAACAATCCCGAAAAGATGAAGAGCGCAATATATTTGGCGAAGAAGGGAAGAGTTGGCAACATTCCGTTAAGAGGGAAGAGGAACATATTTTATCCTTTCTTCCCGTCTTCCTTCCTCTCATACATCATACAGGCTTCGTCTTAGTTTTGCCTTCTGTCTGCTGTCTCTCTCTTGTCCTTTCGTTCCTTCGTTCCTCTTATCCCTTCTCATTCATGCCTACTCCCTTCACACTTCTTTCCTCTTCCTTTATGTCTAATGCCTCTCTTTTCCTCTTGTCCTTTCATTCCTCTTCCCTTCTGTTTGCTGCCTCCCTCTTTTCCTCTTGTCCTTTCATTCCTCCTCCCTGCTGTTTGCTGCCTCCCTCTTTTCCTCTCGTCCTTTCCTGCCTCCTCCCTTCTCCCTTCACACTAAAACACTCCTCGTTAACTGTAACATTGTACTCGCGTGTTCTTATGCAAATCAATGTCAAAAAGCTAAATTGCCTCATTCCCTGGACAATAGACAGCTGCTCCATTCTCCACCCTGATCCGCGGCAATTCTCTCATCGTTGTCGAGTCCCCAGCGTCAGGAATCACTAGACATTAGACAACCTGGAACCTGGACTTCTTAGCACTGGTACGTCATAGTCACTAGTCCCAACATAGCTAACGTAGAAACCTCTATCCCTATCATCTTATAGAGTGCCTCGAACAATCCCTAGAACTCCTTAGCACCGTATAATAGCACTGTATACTTATAATAGTACCGTATAATTATAATAGTCACGCTTCCTAACATAGCTGACGTAGAAGCCTTTACTCCTTATATATCACCCTTTAGAGCACCTTGAACAAACTCATATAGCCAAAACTCCCTCAAACTCTGCATCTCTGTAGCTTAGAATCTCAAGGGCGATCAAAGTCCACCTCTGAGAATTTTCAGGTCATAGTCACTAATCCCAATATAGCTGACACAGAAGTCTTTACTCTCTATCTCCCTATAGAGCACCTTGAACAAACCCTATAGAGCCAAAACTCCCTAAAACTGCATCCCTAGAGCTTAGAATCTCGAAAGACGTTGAAAATCCACTTTTGAGAATTTCTTGGAGATATTTTCGGAGCCTCGCCACTACATCACGTCTCCAATGTGTATACCGTCATTAGTGCCTGGCGCAGGTCGCATCTGTTGACTCCGCCGCGATCAATAATCTCAATAACGAGTCATCAATGAACCCAAGTGCATCATTGCTTTGCCGGGAAGGAGCGAGGCCTCGGGGTGTGTGCCCTAGTAAATCAAGGAGCAGACGAAGCGGTGCAGGGGAGAGGTTTGAAGATTGGTAGAGACTGGATAGCAAAGCGGCTTGTTGGTGTGTGATAGATTCTTAATTATAATACAGCTTCCTTATAAGTGTATTGTTCCTATAGTGTCTTAGGTTAGGTTATCAGATTTTGAGATCGGTAGATACTTGGTAGCGAAGCGCCTTCCAGTATATAGTATATATTTTATATATATATATAATATATATATATATATATATTATATATATATATATATATATATATATATATATATATATATATATTATTTTATATATATATATAAATATATATATATATATATATTATATATATATATAATATAATATATATATATATATATATATATTATATATAATATATATATATATATATATATATAATATATATATATATATATATATATATATATATACTAGCCGCAAAGCCGCCCTCCGGGCGGACTTTTTGGCTAGCTCCTGCGGAGGGCTATTGGTGGGCCTTCGGCCCACCACCTGTGTTTGGTGGGCCTTCGGCCCACCAAACATGGACTCTCCAGATAGCCCCTTCTAACTTTCCTGAAATCATGGATGTAGAAATGTATGTATTCCCCCCACCCATTCGCTCACCCATTACCCATCACCCCCCACCCATTCACTCACCCATTACCCATCACCCCCCCCATTCACTCACCCATTACCCATCACCCCCCACACATTCACTCACCCATTACCCATCACCACACACCCATTCACTCACCCATTACCCATCACCCCCACCTATTCCCTCACCCATCACCCATCACCCATCACCCCCAACCCATCACCCCCCACCCATTCAGTCACCCATCACCCCACACCCATTACCCATCACCCCACCCATTCACTCACCCATTACCCATCACCCTACATCAAGGCTTCCTCAATTCTCGCAACCCACTTTTGTTTGCACAATTCTCGCTAATAGGCTGCTAAAAAAAAAAAAAAAAAAGTGATCGGATCATCTCATAAGTGGGCTTATGACCTTCCCCTGGTCAACCTGATTCCAAAAATGTGCCATATGAGGTGTTTGCGCCACGGGGGGCGGAACCTATACCACACACACACACAGACAGACACACTTTCGCTTATATTATTATAGAAGATATATATATATTTAGTGTGGGATAGCCGATACATTTTCAATAGTAATGATATCACGGATAGTTTTTATAAGTATGTTTAAGTGTCTTATCCCATATGCCCCTTTTCTTGCAATTTTGCACCTTAATTCATACCCCCGCCTTCTGGGCGACTTTTTGCTCATCTCCTGGGGTCTAATGGTTCGGTTCGGCCAATGTGTTTGGTTGGAACCATCGCACCACCAAACATGGACCATCCAAACCCACTTCAACCACGAAATCAGATTAAATGTATGTATTCCCACCCAGTGTCTCCAATTCCTCTTGCACATCCCCACCCTTCCACACCATAACCACACCCCCCATCCATTTGACAGGAGCTTTAACCTGCCCCACATTCACTCCGCCATTAGACCGATCACACCCACTATTCAGGGACTCAAGGCTTCACCTCACCCTCTACTATATACCTCACTGCATTCACCCAAACAGTGCAGTCCGCCCTTCACGTCAAACCCCACCGTTTCCATCACCGTCGTACCCTTCCTCACAGCCACACCATTGTCAGCCCCGACCATCACTCACCTACCCACACCCTACATAGGCTTTCAATTCTCGCAACCCACTTTTGTTTTCACGATCTCGCTAATAGGCTGCTTAAATATATAAAAAGGAACGCACGATCTCATAAGTTGGTCTTTGACCTTCCCTGTCAACCTTTTCAATGTGCATTGATGTGTGTTTGCGCCACGGGGAGGGAACTATACCACCCACACACACGACAGACAGACAGACAGACACACTTTCGCTTATATTATTATAGATTACAATCAACCCCCTTTTTTTTTGCATTCAATCAATCAATCTAGTGTCTTAAGTTATCATGTAGGTATGTTTTGATTGAACACACACACCACACACACACACACACACAAACACACACACACACACAGACAGAATGACTCACTAATAGTTTCAGGGTTCGAACCGAGTGTCTCCAAGTCTCGTTGTCTTGGAATCTCTCGAGACCTGCCAACCAAACCACCAAACCCATCCCTATATGTGTTGACAGGAGCTTGTGAAGACGTGCATGTGTACGGGTGCTTGTAGGACCGTATTCAGAACCCCTTAGTTATAATAGGGATCTAAGGGCTTCAACGTTGCCTGGTATTACATAATTTATAGTTATTCTGGAGGTTGCAGGGAAGGGAGAGTGGAAGGTCGGGTCTCGGCGTGGTAAAGCGGTGACTGGTTTGAATGCCTTGTTTGTATCCTCGTTTCGTTCTCAGCAGCTTAAGGCATTGTGAAGGCTCCCGGGAAGCAGCTTGCGGGCACGCGGAGCCATGGTGGTGGAATACACGAAGGAGATCGGCACTGCTCGCTTTTGTGTGTTCGGACGACTTTTATTTAGGTGTGTGTTTATTTATGTTACAGGAACTGCCACGTGTAGGTCTTACGGCTTCTTGTAGCTTCCTTACTTCCTTCATTATCTTTTGTTCTGATGTGTGTCTGTTTGTTGTGTGTGTGGGAGAGCAAAGGAGACGAGGTAAGTGAATTAAGCAGCTGATATACTGAACGTTTTTATTAATTTTGTTTATTTTGTTACGTATAAAAGAAGTGAGAAGTCTATACATGTTGCAGTTGGTTGGTTAATGTTAAAACTTGTTCATGTCTTAACTATACTCTTGGTGAAAAATCCTGACCCCTTGCTGCTTACTGACTGATATATGATGCCAGAAGGGTTAGAAGGGGAAGAATAGTACGGTTCTTCTTAATTTCAGCTGTATTTATCATAGTTAACCATATAATCAGGTAAACATAGGCATAATTTTAAGCATGAGACCTTAAGATAGAATGGAATTTACGCCTCGTTAAAAAATTTTTACTGTAGTTGCGTCCTCAGCACTCTTATCGTGGTGTTAACATGCATTTCCTCTCTGGGTTTGGTCGTGGCGGTCGTGTAGATGGCGAGGCAGTGTGTACAAGCTGCTGTGGCGGGACTTGCTGGTTTACGGTGTGTTGTACGCCTCCCTCTCGTGCCTCTACCGCTTCTACCTCCAGGACGACCAGAAAAGGTACGTTGATAACAAGTGAAACAACTGGTAGTGATAGTTTTTTTCTCTCGACATTTTCTTTATATTGATTGCACTTTGTTTGTGTTTGTTTGTGTATTGAATCTGTCTTAACATTACCTCGCTTCTACCTCCACGACGCCCAGAAAAGGTACGTAGATAACAAGTGAAACAACTGGTAGTGATAGTTTTTTTTCTCGACATTTTCTTTATATTGATTGCACTTTGTTTGTGTTTGTTTGTGTATTGAATCTGTCTTAACATTACCTCGCTTCTACCTCCACGACGCTCAGAAAAGTTACGTCAATACTTCAAAAACAAGTGGTAGTGAAGTATTTTTTTCAACTTTTTCTTGATCTTTGACTTAGAAAAGTAGCTGAAAAACGCAAGATAAGGTAGTCAAAATATGAACAAGATACTATAGTCTATTTTTGTTAACGAGAAAATCCTGTCCCCTTGCTGCTTACTGACTGATATTTGATGCAGGAGAAGGGAATATACGTTCTTCTTAATTTCAGCTGTATTTTATCATAGTTAACCATATAATCAGGTAAACATAGGCATCATATTAAAAGCCTTAAGAAGATGGAATTTACGCTCTTAACTTGTAAAAAAATGACTATACTAAACGATTGATCTTTGAACAGTTACGAGTTTTGTTTTCTTCACTTTTTAACCTTTTTCTTTAAACCGAGCTACGTACAAGTTTGTGATGGAATCAGTGCTACTTTAGAATCTCAAAACGTGAACACCGTCGCTAACAAGGAAACAATGGTAGTTATTTTTACAAACACTTTTTTTTCTTCTTACTTGATCTTTGTAAATACTTGTTGGCGGTTTATGCTTTGTGTATGACTGTCTAATACTGTTTAGCCCTAAGGTTAGCTCTCTCAGTTGACAAGCCTGGTAGTAGATAGTATTTCACTCGAAACATTCTCCCTTATTTAGAAATATGTTTAACTTTTTAGAGTAACATTATAACGTAAGTCTAGAGATCTTGCGTAAACATCCCTATTTACCCAGAAAATACGTAAATTTGAGAGAAACATACGTAAGTCAGGCAATAGAGATCTTGCGTGCCTCGTTGTGCTTATACTTGTAGTTGGAAAGGTTATACATTACTCTACTACTAATGATTATAATTAACAATAAACGTTATCTTCTTAATATTGGTCACGCTCGGGATTTTTCTGCAGCCAGGTGTTCACGTTTGATGCAATAGTGCTACACGTGTTGGCTTAATACTTATATTGTTCGAGTCTTTACCAGTGCTTCAATATGATGAAATTGCCTTGTCTGTTTCGCATAGCCGCAAACCTGATATATGATCACTTTTGTTGTATATACTGTGCACAATCACTCATCAGCGTCATTGCGCGATAGAAGATAAAATAATATTGGTATCGCTAGAAAAAGATTTATTTGACTTGTCCCTTTTAAAGCCTTAAAAATGTTTGCTGCCTTATGAACCGTAGTTGTCAGGTAATTCATTAGCTGTCACGTGTAAAGCGTCATCTGTTGGGCCCACGAAAGGTTTGCAACGTTTTTGTTTTAGCAATATTTACAGGAAAGTTTTTAGTTTCATAATTAATAGAAATGCACGTGGTATGTATGTAACCTTGAAAATGGAATGTTATCTGTTTAGTGTTTAATGTACTTAATCTACCTTTTATTTTCGATGAGACTTCAGGGTTGTTTGAATTCTATGGATCGCAATTTTGTTGTACTGGCTAATTTTTCTTCCATCGTGATAAATATGTGTTGTATTCCTTCTCATATTCATATGAATTTTCAAACTAATTGAGTTAAATGGTAAAACTAATGTATATTCCGGATTACAACCCCACACCACACCTGAAATACACATCAAACACCCTGCTATTCATTCGTCTCCAGCGACGCGACAAAAATTCATGGCTTAATTAGTTGTTTCATTTATTCAAAGGGATGCTGGATTAAAACTTAAAAGTGAGGCGGTGTATTGTGACGCGCGCCCACTATTGTTGCCGAGAGGAATACACATTTAAAAACGTTTTCCATTCGATTATGATTTTTTACCATTGCCAGGTAAGGCAACCCGAGATAACTAGTGTAGAATCATCCACATGAATTTATGAAGTGACGATCTAAATTTTTTTAGCATAGATAATTCAAGTGCAGAGTATTCGTACAACATTCATCGAATTTATCATGATTGAAAACAGATACTTCCTTAACCCCTTGAGGCCCAAAACTTAATTTCCATTGTAATTTTGGTACCATAAGACGATTTTTAGTGAATGTAAGCAATATTTAATATATATGACCTGTTTAGTATCCTTGTCGACTTGCTAATTTGGTATATTCAGTTACTTTTCGTAATTTTATGGCTTACAACAGAAGATTTTATGTAGCAAAGGAAAAATCTGGGCGTGAAGGAGTTAAATATATGACGATCCAAACATTATAGCAATACAGACAGTAAGATGCTACGTGTATACAATAGCTTTCAATTATATTTGATTTTTGGTTCTACTTGAAGTGTTCCAGGACTCGTAATTCACGTCCCTATCAATCTGTAGGAGTAATTAAGGTCTTCCAGAGCTGTGTTGGTAATAAAAGTGATCTTAATTAGGTAGTATTTCGGGCATCTTGAATCAGACGGTAGGGGAGGCGGTAGCGGAGTGGTTAGCGTCTCCGACTGGCGATCTTGGTGACCCGAGTTCGATCCCCGAAGAAAACCAAAATCTTTCTGCAGCGTCGAGTGGCCTAAGAGCACCCACATGCCCTGCCCATCAACTCTACCTTCGATTGCGAGTGCATCGGAGGACACGGGGGGGGGGCGGCATGAGCCTCTAATCACAGGCGTCACTATAAGAATCCTGCCTGCGCCACCACGGGCGAGGACCAACCATCACAGCCCTCAAGTGAACCTCCAGAGCCTACCATCCGAGCGAGCCCTGGGTCACCACTGCCTACAGGCGCTATTGGCACAAACTTAAAAAAAGAAAAAAAAAAAGAGACGGAGTACCTCTGCGATTCAAGAACACAGCTGATACTAATTAAAACTAAAAACCTATTTCAGTAATCTATTTCCGTCAGATAAACTTGCTTGATCCTACTGGTCGTAAATGAACGCTAATCTTAATAGATAACAGAAGACGGATGATAATAGAGAGCCATCCGAATGTAGTGATATCAGATGCCGGGAATGACTCTTATTATTTTTGAAGAATTGTCTCATTAGATAGTTTTTGCAAAGATGTGCAGATAAACTAAATTTAATTCAATCTTATATAGCTATTGTATACAGGTACAGTGTATAGGTGTGGACGAAATCTTGGCTTATTGGTTTGTTAGTTAAAAAAAAAAAATTCTCACTCACTCACTCACTCACTCACTCACTCACTCACTCACTCACTCACTCACTCACTCACTCACTCACTCACTCACTCACTCACTCACTCACTCACTCACTCACTCACTCACTCACTCACTCACTCACTCACTCACTCACTCACTCACTCACTCACTCACTCACTCACTCACTCACTCACTCACTCACTCACTCACTCACTCACTCACTCACTCACATACTCACTCACATACTCACTCACATACTCACTCACTACTCACTCACTCACTCACTCACTCACTCACTCACTCACTCACTCACTCACTCATACTCACTCACATACTCACTCACTCAACTCAACTCAACTCAACTCAATCAACTCAACTCACGTAATGAGTCTGATAATATATAAAACCATGTATATAACTACTACAACTACTACTACCCCTTCTACAGCCACTACTATAACACTATGTTGATATACCTTCATTTCTTTATTTCTTATTTTCCCCATCTGAGCACCATCTGAGCACCATCTGAGCACGCTCTCCCCGGCAGGTTGTTTGAGGAGGTAGTGAAGCAGAGCAGCAAGTACCGGACCTGGTGCCCGTGAGTTTCCTGCTGGGGGTGTATGTGAGTGCCTTACTGGTGCGCTGTTGGGCGGCCTTCCTCGCCCTACCTGACAACACCGGGGCTGCTATGCTACTCGCCACCTACATACCCAGAGACGTAAGAGTTTTTTTTTTCCCAGAGACGTAAGAGGTTTTTTTCCCAAGAGACGTAAGAGGTTTTTTTTTCCCAAGAGACGTAAGAGGTTTTTTTTCCCAAGAGACGTAAGAGGTTTTTTTTTTATTAAGATTTTTAATCCTTATTTATTTACATCACGAAGGACTGGCCATGAGCAAAAAAACGCGAGGTAGCAAAAAGCCTGCTTAATTAACCTATATACCTGTCTCCTGCTACATACATAACACACATACATACACACGCATATTCGTAACAGTCGGTCTTTCTTTTTTCTTTTTACCTTTGGCTAGTTCTTTGTGATGTAAAAAAACTCTCTCTCTCTGCTCTCGCTCTCGCTCTGGCTCTCGCACTCGCTCTCGCTCTGGCTCTCGCACTCGCACTCGCTCTCGCACTCGCTCTCGCACTCGCTCTCGCATTCGCACTCGCTCTCGCTCTCGCTCTCGCTCTGGCTCTCGCTCTCGCACTCGCTCTCGCACTCGCTCTCGCACTCGCTCTCGCTCTCGCTCTGGCTCTCGCTCTGGCTCTCGCTCTGGCTCTCGCTCTCTTCTCTCTCTCTCTCTCTCTCTCTCTCTCTCTCTCTCTCTCTCTCTCTCTCTCTCTCTCTCTCTCTCTCTCTCTCTCTCTCTCTCTCTCTCTCTCTCTCTCTCTCTCTCTCTCTCTCCCTCCCCCTCCCCCCACACACACACCATCGATCGCAGCATGAGTAATCTGTCTACTTTTTCCCCCATTACCTCACTGCTCCATCCGTCACCTTCCTCCCATCTTATTCCCTTCACCATTCATCCCTTTCACCGCCTATCCCAGCCGCACTTCCTCGTACGCCTCACCTTCCTTACCCTCCTCTTCTTAACGCCCTTATACCTTTTCCCGGCAGGAGAACAGGGCCTTTGAGATCCGGACACGGGTGGTGAGGTACGTCAACCTTACCTATGCGTTGGTCTTCTCCCAGGTGTCTGCCGCCGTGTCCTTAAAGTATCCTGACCTACAGGCTCTTGTCGACCACCGTGAGTGTTCTTGCCCTATTTGTTGTTCTTAGCTCGTTGTATTATTGCAGAATTGTATTGTGTTCGTTGTACCCTGTTTTATAATTACCTTTTACATATGTGGTGTGTGTGTATGTATGTGTGTGCTGTGATGTGTGTGTGTTTTGCCTGCTTTTTTGCCTTCCTGACTCTATTGTCTGCCTTTCATGCCTGCGTTATGCCAGTTTTCATTTGATGTCGTAATCTCATGGTTTTTATGAGTCACTCGTTTGTTTATCCGTACCCTAATGGCGACACTGTCCATGCATTACCTTCACACCCATTACCTTAAATCCCGCTTTGTCAACGCCTTAATTTTTCATTTTTTCTGATGCGACAGATTTTTTAACCGCGCGAGAAAAGGATATTTATTTTCAGATTTTTGTGACAGACTTTTTAACCGCGCGGGAAAGGGATGTTTTGAAGGAGGCTGAGGAGCGTGGCTGTGTTAATGTCAAGTGGTTCCCTTCACCTGGTGTTGCCAATTGGTGCAAAGCGCGCGGGACGAAGGCTTCATTGACACGGAAACTGCCAAAGAAGCCTTGCTGAGAGAGCTTCTGGAGCTACGCCGACAGTGTGGTTGCCTGCTGGCTGGCACCAATACAACGTGCCGCTCGTCTACACTCAGGTCAGCCTCACGACGCTATAACATACACTTGCTGACATTCATCCTAGACCATTCAATCTTTTTTTTTTTTTTTTTTTTTTTTTTTTTTTTTTTTTT
>JACEEZ010012451.1:67500-72500 GCA_016584305.1 Chionoecetes opilio | reverse complement strand
GAAAGCCAGGGTTCACTTGCTTGGTATGCGACCTAGGAAGCAACTTGTTAATTAAGGCAAGAGTTGGCAAAGGGCAGGAAATAAATTTGGTGACTGCCTTGTGTCCGAGAGTCTTGTGTGTGGGAGGGGAGAGGAGAGAGGGATGTGTGTGTCTTGAAGGGAGAGGGATGTGTGTGTCTTGAGGAGAGAGGGATGTGTGTGTCTTGAGGAGAGAGGGATGTGTGTGTCTTGAAGGGAGAGGGATGTGTGTGTCTTGAGGAGAGAGGGATGTGTGCGTCTTGAGTAGAGAGGGATGTGTGCGTCTTGAGGAGAGAGGGATGTGTGTCTTGAGGAGAGAGGGATGTGTGTGTCTTGAAGAGAGGGATGTGTGTGTCTTGAGGAGAGAGGGATGTGTGCGTCTTGAGGAGAGAGAGATGTGTGTGTCTTGAGGAGAGAGGGATGTGTGTGTCTTGAGGAGAGAGGGATGTGTGTGTCTTGAGGAGAGAGGGATGTGTGTGTCTTGAGGAGAGAGGGATGTGTGTGTCTTGAGGAGAGAGGGATGTGTGTGTCTTGAGGAGAGAGGGATGTGTGTGTCTTGAGGAGAGAGGGATGTGTGTGTCTTGAGGAGAGAGGGATGTGTGTGTCTTGAGGAGAGAGGGATGTGTGTGTGTCTTGAGGAGAGAGGGATGTGTGTGTCTTGAGGAGAGAGGGATGTGTGTGTCTTGAGGAGAGAGGGATGTGTGTGTCTTGAGGAGAGAGGGATGTGTGTGTCTTGAGGAGAGAGGGATGTGTGTGTCTTGAGGAGAGAGGGATGTGTGTGTCTTGAAGGGAGAGGGATGTGTGTGTCTTGAGGAGAGAGGCATGTGTGTGTCTTGAGGAGAGAGGGATGTGTGTGTCTTGAGGAGAGAGGGATGTGTGTGTCTTGAAGAGAGAGGGATGTGTGTGTCTTGAGGAGAGAGGGATGTGTGTGTCTTGAGGAGGGAGGGATGTGTGTGTCTTGAGGACATAAGAAAGAACATAAGAAAGTAAGGAAGCTACAAGAGGCCGTGAGACCTACACGTGGTAGTTCCTGTTACCTAACACTACCTACATCCACCTCTCTTCCCCATCCATGAATTTATCCAGACTCCTTTTAAAGACCCCAATAGACTACGCACTAACCACCTGACGACTGAGTCCATTCCAATCGTTCACCACCCTATTTGTGAACCAGTTTCTCCCAATTTCCTTTTTAAATCCACGCTTTTCCAGCTTGAATCCGTTACTTCTCGTTCTACCCTGCTTACTAACCTTAAGAACTTTTCCTACATCGCCTATATTGTATCCCTTTATCCACTTAAAAACTTCTATCAGATCGTCCCTTACTCTACGCCTCTCGAGCGAGTGCAAATCTAATAGTTTCAATCTCTTCTCATAACTAAAGTTACGCATTCCATGAATAATTTTGGTCATCCTTCCTTCCTTCTCTGCACTGATTCTAAGGAGAACCATCTACTGACTGCAAGAAGAGTAAAGCAGTGGGTGTGGAAAATGGTCGAGATCACATACTAGAGAGTTACACCAGAAAACATAATTGCAGTAGTTTATTTGTGAACCAATATAGTATACAATCTTAGTATAACTAATAATTTATATTCGAAAGTGAACCTATTTGTGAACCAGTTTCTCCCTATTTCTTTTTTAAATCTATGCTTTTCCAGTTTTAACCCCTTGAGGCCCAGAACGTAATTTTCATTGTAATTTGGCTACCATTAGAAGATTTTTAGTGAATATAAGCAATATTTTATGGATATGACCTGTTTAGTATCCTTGTCCACTATCTAATTTGGTATATTCAGCTACTTTTTGTAATTTTATGGCTCGACAACATACAATTTTTGTATAGCAAAGGAAAGATCTGGGCGCGAAAAGGTTAAAGCATTTCAAGTCATTAGATGCAAAAAATCCAAGGCTTAGAGTATCAAACTAACATATAAGAAAAGAAGTTGCATAAAATACGGGTGTGGAATCCAGTTGACAGAGAAATGAACGAGAAACAATGAAATAACACACAGAGAAAACAAAACCTATTTTCTTGCTGCCCACTTCAGGAGAGGGATGTGTGTGTCTTGAGGAGAGAGGGATGTGTGTGTCTTGAGGAGAGAGGGATGTGTGTGTCTTGAGGAGAGAGGGATGTGTGTGTCTTGAAGAGAGAGGGATGTGTGTGTCTTGAGGAGAGAGGGATGTGTGTGTCTTGAAGAGAGAGGGATGTGTGTGTCTTAAGGAGGGAGGAGAGAGGGATGTGTGTGTCTTGAGGAGAGAGGGATGTGTGTGTCTTGAGGAGAGAGGGATGTGTGTGTCTTGAGGAGGGAGGGATGTGTGTGTCTTGAGGAGAGAGGGATGTGTGTCTTGAGGAGAGAGGGATGTGTGTGTCTTAAGGAGGGAGGAGAGAGGGATGTGTGTGTCTTGAGGAGAGAGGGATGCGTGTGTCTTGAGGAGAGAGGTGAAGATGGATGTGTGTGTCTTGAGGAGAGAGGGATGTGTGTGTCTTAAGGAGGGAGGAGAGAGGGATGTGTGTGTCTTGAGGAGAGAGGGATGTGTGTGTCTTGAGGAGAGAGGTGAAGATGGATGTGTGTGTCTTGAGGAGAGAGGAATGTGTGTGGGAGGGATGTGAGGAGTTAAGACTCTTAACTCCTCTAACTGTTAGAGGAAGCTTGAAAGGGGAACAGAAAGAGGTACTGGGAGGGGAGATGATGTTGAGGACGTCGTGACCTGGGAATCCTCAATCAGCAATTCAGTGGCTGATGGTCGGTGATGATGCCAAAGTATTTCATTAGTCAAACAGGGAGTGGGACGAGCATGGACAGAGGCAGTGTGGACGGAAACGGAGTGGGACGGGGATAGACAGAGGCAGTGTGGACGGAAACAGGGAGTGGGACGGGGATAGACAGAGGCAGTGTGGACGGAAACGGAGTGGGACGGGCATGGACAGAGGCAGTGTGGACGGAAACGGAGTGGGACGGGGATAGACAGAGGCAGTGTGGACGGAAACAGGGAGTGGGACGGGGATAGACAGGGACAGTGGACGGAAACAGGGAGTGGGACGAGCGTGGACAGACATAGCGTGGACGGAAATAAGTAATCAGACTGCCAAAGAAGGACCGGCCGCGAGGGAAACGAGAATTCACCTTTGATGTTTTTTCCTCTCCTATTTTTCAGACCAAGAATTAGGACTGAATTCTTTGCTTTGAACATCATTAAGCCGCTGGAAGGTCAGGACTCAGGACGCAAGTGTAATCTGTTTGTTATTCCGGCTGGCTCTCGTGTGTGTGTGTGTGTGTGTGTGTGTGTCTGTGTGTGTGTGTGTGTGTCTGTGTCTGTGTCTGTGTCTGTGTCTGTGTTCTGTCTGTGTGTGTCTGTGTCTGTGTCTGTGTCTGTGTCTGTGTCTGTGTGTGTGTGTGTGTGTATGTGTGTGTGTGTGTGTGTGTGTGTGTTATTCACCCATGGTCTTGACCACGCCAGCTGGCTCGCGATCGTCAGTTTTCACCCTCTCAGTGCGAGCTTGGGGCTCATTATTACCGATCTTTGGACAATGCTGGGACCTCACACACCACACAACCCCAACCCCTTGCTCAAGGGGGACAGTAACCGCCCGAATTTGTCCGTGAAAAATCTCTGGGAGCACGAAAATTCGAAACGCCTACCCACAGAATGGGAGACCAGAACGTTATCAACCTGACCATCGCACGGTGTCGTGTGTGTGTGTGTGTGTGTGTGTGTGTGTGTGTGTGTGTGTGTGTGTGTGTGTGTGTGTGTGACGTCAACGGCGGGTCCTCAACAAACGTGCGACCCTGACAGCTCTTTGCGATTGTTTTGTGACTCAATTCACTTCACTCGATCTCTTTCCACTAAGCCTGACACGCCTCTCTTGCATATCCATGAATAACTCGCACGCCAGGCGCTACTGTGTTCCCCCTTTGTTGTTTTGTTACTGCCCCGCTGAAACTCTTAATGATGAAGACCATTAAGCGATAACTATAACCTTTATTTGTTACTTTTCTATTCCAGCTATTTGTCAGCTTTAAGCTATTCTACGTATAATTAGGTATTAATGAGTATTTTGTATCATCTAGGGAAAACGCTTTCCTAGTTTCAGTATTTGTATGATGAAATAACCCGATGTATCAACTTTAATCTCGGAATTAGCGTTTCTAAAAGGTAAATACAGCAAGATCTTTTAGTAAATACATATAAGTTACATAGAAGTTGGTGTATTCCTAATTGTAATAAAAACCTGATATCGTCTGTTTCACTCTTTGGGGCGCCCTTGGTTGCCTTGGTTGGTGGGTAAATATAATCCTGCCGTGTGTGAAGACGAGGGTTGTGTCGCGTCTCAGCCAGTCTCAGGTCCTCCATGTAACAGTGTCAGTGGTGATAAACATGTCTGCAGCGACCGGCCCTAATAAACCACGTTACTAGTGTTGAAGCTGATCGCTGAGACCACCAACGCCCTTTATACCTTCGTTGGCAGAGCGGACGGTCGGTGGTCGCTAGTAAGAGCTGTAAATCAGGGCTGAATGGCGTTGCAGTATATAGTGCGTCGTGTTTTGCAGGATGATCTAGTAGTGGTGAAGCCTCGACGCTGTCCCGTATATATATATATACGTGAGGAGCAAAACTCAACTCATGTGTCAGAAACAGTTTTTTTTATAATGCCACTGTGGGATGTTATATATGATTTGGTAAGTTAATAATAATACACCTGAACCGGGTAATATTAATCATCCCTGACTGTGCTTAGATGCCATACTACACACACTCCTCACATGCTTAACTAAATGAGGATAATCCTGACAAGTGGAACTGTGTCGCGGATCTCAGAGAGTGAAGATATATTATTCTAACTGTATTATGTGTGAGGAATAATTTGCTACGTAGAGTTTGCTGGTGGTGATAATGTGGATGCATTTGGTGCAGGGTGTCTGTCTTGCGTGCTGAGGAATGGCATGTTTGTTCGCGGGTGTGGAATGAAGTGCGGGAAA
>JACEEZ010012451.1:40000-62500 GCA_016584305.1 Chionoecetes opilio | reverse complement strand
GAGAGAGAGGGCTGCGTTCGTAATATCCTGTGTGAGAGAGGCAGGAATGTGGACCTCACTCCCGCGCTGACCGGCAGGAAAACTCGAGGAAAATTGAAAGGATGAGAAAGAAAAATTGTCGTCGGAGGAGGAGGACAAAAAAATTATGTGGTATAAAAAAGAAAGAATAATCTGAAATTAGTCTGAGTGGAGCGCTGGTGGGAGGATTTAGAAGTGGAGTCTCGAGGAATTCAGGAAAACAATAGTGGATGCTATAAAAAGGGAAGTATTGCTTGGAAGGGAAGATTATTTGCCGTATTCTTTCCTTAGATATTTATATGAACATTATATGAAAAACTATTTTTTTTCTGTATTGTTTAATGAATGTTGAAAAAAGTGACTTGCGCTTATTTATATACAAGGTACAGTAAACCCTCTCTAAATAGAACCCATATAATTCAAACTTCGGATAATTGGATCTGTTTCAGGCCAGCTCAAATTTTTCAATAACTTTCCATAATTCGAGCAAGTTTAAATTATCCTTAGCCTTACTAGTGGGAGTCCGACCTCTTCCATGCGGTGCGTGCCGCGGCTGCCTAGCGTGATCTGGTATATGATCATTTATAGTTATCGTATAAATACGATAGGTGGATGAAGAAGGCGGGAGGGGGAGGAGGCAGAAGGGGAGAGAAGGAGGAAGGGGGGAAGGGGAAGAAGGGACGAGGAGGAAGAAGGAGGGGAGAGGGGGAGGAGAAGGAAGGAGGTGGGACAAGGAAGGGAGGAGAGGAGGAGGAGGAAGGAGAAGAAGAAAGGGAGGAGAGGAAACGGGAGGAGGAAGAACTATTTTTTTAAGTATCCTTCGCTTTGTATACAATCCTTCAGACTCCTTCACGGACCTCTTCGCTCCTTCTCGCATCCTACAGGGGTCATGGGAGGGCATTAGAAATCCCACAGGATTGCAATAGCATTCTTAGGTTTTTATAAGTACCTACTTTGACAATCGCATGGTTGGCTCAAATAGGGATTAATAATAATAACACTTATACTAAAAATACTATTACTGATCGTTGTATTGAAGTAATGATTAATCTAACAATTCCTATGATATTTTTATGTCTTGTAGTAAGTTTTTTTCTAATATGTGGTTTTTAAGGAATATCTGGAAGTATCATGTCATTGTGAATTGGCTGAAATAGGGACTTCTAAGCATTGTAACTGAAAATTGACTCCAGATTCCTGTTCAGCATGTCCGAAAACTGCAAAGAACAAATTTTCAAGCAACTCAATGTTTCAAAAAAATACTGCATATTTTGCAAGGGATTTTAATTTATTTTAAATCACGTTTTTTTCAATAACTAAAAAACTATGGCAGATAAGTGCAGCATGAATAGAGAAGTAAATATGAAGTAGATCAAAGGCTATAATTGGGCGTCAAGCAACAAAATACTGATTGGTAAATAACCGAGGAAATAGCATATTCGTACATTTAGACAAAATATTAAATTTCTCGTCAACCATGAGGTGTTTTGACAAACCGGAAGGGAACAAGGAAAGAAGGGAGGAAGGGAGGGAATATATACTGCAGTGAGCTTTATTAATTTACGTTTCTCACATATTTCAAGTTTATTCTTCCCACTTTTTGTGTCATTAATTATTACAGCAGTCTTCACACGGGAGTTTTTTTTTATTATTTTATTATTTTTTGGGTTCAAGGAATTTTTCTATTATATTCTACTTATTTTCCTGGCGTGTTATTATTATTATCATCATTATTTTTTTTATTATCATTATTATTACTATCATTGTTGTTATTATTATTATTATTATTATTATTATTATTATTATTACTATCATCATTCTTGTTATTCAGGCTGTCGTTGCATAATTTTAAAAGTATCACACACACACACACACACACACACACACACACACACACACACACACACACACACACACACACACACACACACACACACACACACACACACACACACACACACACACACACACACACACACACACACACACACACACACACACACACACACACACACACACACACACACACACACACACACACACACACACACAAAAAAAACATATCGAACCCAATTATTTTTTCCATCTCTGATAAATTTTATTTCCACGATTTTTTTTTTCTTTCTACTTTTTATCTCTCATTGCAGGGAAAAATAAATAAATACCAAAAAATAAGACTGCCTTCACCACGCGGGTTGGGGGGGGGGGCAAAAGGGGGGGAGGGGGCAAGGGGGGGAAGTGGGGGGCAAAACTAGAACTGAGGTTGATGTAAAAATGTATAGATAGATATATCCATCCTGTGCAATAGTCTATTTTTTTTAGATGTAATTCTTTTCACCCCTTTTTTTTTATTTCGTGTGTTATTGTTAGTTGTATTGAGTGCGTTCTTGCTTTTGTGGAAGAAAATAAACAGTCTATTTGTTTATTGAATATATTATCATCATCATCATCATCATAATCATCATTATTATTGTTTTTCCTTCTCGTCAACTTTTTTTTTTTTTTTTTTTTTTACCGTGGCTGAATGGTAGTAGGTTATCTTTGCGTGTAACGTCCCTGCGTTCGAACCCCGGCTATTGCTTGAGTTCTTTCTGGCGTGGTGGCTGATTGTACTATAGTTGTTAACCTCGCTGTTGGTTTCACGTTCGAATGTCTAGACAGGTTTCAGGTATTTCATCATTTCATATTATTTCCGTTTTGTCTGTTATCTGTCCTTTCATTTCTTGAGTTGCCGCCTTATCTCTTCCTACTCGTTTTTATTGTCTCTTCTTCTTTCTTCTTCTTCCCTGAATCTCTTTTTTTCTCATCCCTTTCCTTTCTTTTCTTATTTCCTTTTTGGTTCTTCAATTTTTATTCTTTTTCAAGCACAATTCTTCTTCTTTTTATTATAATCATTTTCAATATTTTTCTGGCGCATCAATTTTTTTTATTTCTATTTAAGCACAATTCTTTTTCTTCTTCATTTTTTTCTTCTTCTTCCTCTATCTTCCTCCCATTCTTCCTTATCTTCTTCCTCCTCTTCTTCTTCCTCTTTTTCGTCATTATCTTCTTCCTCCTCTTCTTCCTTATCTCCTTCCTCCTCTTCTTCCTTATCATCGTCTTCGTCTTCCTCCTCCTTTGGGGTTCCTTGGCCATGGCTGGAGGTAATGTGTATAAATATGTTGATACCAAGCCTGAATAGGTGTTTAGGTAGCGGCCCCTCGCACACGTGGGGTCCTGATAAGCCTCCCGCTGTTGTGTTTGCCCGGGAAGATTGGCCGAGTTTACGTCGTGGAGGGGGGGAGATGGAAGCAAGGAGGGATGGAGGAAAATTTATGAAACTCTTGACGGAGATATTCATAGTTGGGTAAAATTTTGTATCTTGGAGTTCACAGAGAGGGAGAAAGATGGAGAGAGAGAGAGAGAGAGAGAGAGAGAGAGAGAGAGAGAGAGAGAGAGAGAGAGAGAGAGAGAGAAGAGAGAGAGAGAGAGAGAGAGAGAACATAAGAACATAGAAGCTACAAGAAGGCCGTGAGACCTACACTAGATAGTCCTGTACTTAATACTACCATTCCACATCTTTTCTTATTTTTTTCTCTTTTTTTTTTATTCATTTTTTAGCGCCTGTAGGCATGGTGCAGACCCAGGCTCGGATGGTAGGCTCTGTAGGTTCACTTGAGGGCTCTGATGGTTGGTCCTCGCCCGTGGTGACGCAGGCAGGATTCTTATAGTGACGCCTGTGATTAGAGGCTCATGCCGCCCCCCTGTGTCCTCCGATGCACTCGCAATCGAAGGTAGAGTTGATGGGCAGGGCATGTGGGTGTTCTTAGGCCACTCGACGGTGCAGCAAGGCTTAAGATTTCTTCGGGGATTGAACTCGGGTCACCGAGAACGCCAGTCGGAGACTCTAACCACTCCGCTACCGCCTCCCCAAAGAGATAGAATTTAGAGAGAGAGATAAATAGATAGATAGAGAGAGAGAGAGAGAGAGAGAGAGAGAGAGAGAGAGAGAGAGAGAGAGAGAGAGAGAGAGAGAGAGAGAGAGAGAGAGAGAGAGAGAGAGAGAGAGAGAGCATGTGTGTGTGTGTGTGTGTGTGTGTGTGTGTGTGTGTGTGTTAAACGGTGACTGGCTATGAGGCGGAAGGAGGGTGTTGGAGAATAAAAGAGAATGAGAGGGAGAGAAAGGGAGACAGAGAGAGAGAGACATAGCGAACGAGAGAACAAAGGAAATGGAACTAGAAACAGAGGGTTGAAGCCCTTTGTCGGTGCGTTATGTTTTCACTTTGTTGGCGTCGACCAAGATAACATTGTTACCAATTGGAATGGATTCACTGTCAGGATGAAGTGCCGCGTGTCCTGTTAGATAGCTGTTGTCCTCACTCCATTCACTACGCCCCTGCAAAGCCTATCCCGGCCCTCGATACCAGCCCACACGCACCACACTGTAGGCAACTCATGTTTAGGCCTCTACTCCCCTCACAATCACCCCTGTATTAACCCCTTCACGCCCAGATCTTTCCTTGGCTATATAAAATCATCTGTTGTTAGCCATAAAATTACGAAAGGTAACTGAATATACCAAATTAGTTAGTCGACAAGGATACTAAACAGGTCATATCTATAAAATATTGCTTATAGTCGCTGAAAATAGTCTAATGGTACCCAAATTAGAATGAAAATTACGTTTTGGATCTCAAGGGGTTAAAGGGTAGATTTGGGGCTGGAAAGGGTAGATTTGGGGTTGGAAAGGGTAGATTTGGGGTTGGAAAGGGTAGATTTGGGGTTGAAAAGGGTAGATTTGGGGTTGGAAAGGGTAGATTTGTAAGGGTAGAAACAGGGTAGCAGTATTTCATCACTACAAATACCCTTTTTCTAACTTTTTCCTGCCCATCTTTTCTAGGAGTGTATCTTATCTACAGCCCAACACAGTAGTGCACACTCAGTTGCACGCCATTGCTCGCCATTATAACGCTTCAGCCACCCCAACGACCTCACCAGAACCTACACACACTACACACACTTGCACACTCCCTACATTCCTGCTTCGCACCCTAACACCTTAACCTCTTAGCACCGCAAATTCGCCTCAAACACTCCTTGGTTCCTCCCGATGCACCTTCCCAGACACCCTCACCACCACACAAGGCCCGTCATTTCCCCTTCGTTGCCGCATCTTACCCGGGTCTTGGTCGGACCTTGTGCTTTCTCACGTCCTCCCTTTTCTTTTACCCTCTACTTCCTCTGCAGGGTAACCACCGGTGGGATCTTTAAATGCCTTATGGTAGCAATCGTGGAATATATTAGTTTGGTGTTTACCATTTTAACGCGAAACTGTTAACTAATAATGAACTAAGAAAATGACATTTAAATGTTTTATAATTTTATCATTACACATTTAAATGTCATTTTCTCAGTTTATTACCACCCAATTTCCTTTTACTATTTTACCGGCGCCGGTAACCAGCGCGCTGGCAACCTGCTTTCTTTGTGTGCGCGGCCAAAGGCTGTGTTACGTCACTTCTCGGCTCCTCTCTCTCTCTCTCTCTCTCTCTCGGGTCCAGGCAGTGAGAATCTCGACATGCCGGCTAACACTCCCTATTGACTTTTCGACTCTGCAATATTTTCTTTTTCTTTTTCCCAGGAAGTCAGTTTTGTTTACCTGCAGCTGACAGAACTTACCTGATTGTTTTTTGCGTCGTGTGATATTTTCATCGTTTATTATAAAACTCATATTTCTGAAATGAATTATTGGTCATTCACGTTCTTGTTTGATATCTGGGCATATTCATGTCTGTACATTTTTATTAGATATCATGGAGTGCTTGAATCAACCTCGTCTGCAGGTAACATTGGTCTCCTTCCAGCTCACCTGAAACACTTGAAACACTGCGGCGGTAAACATTAGGAAGAGGCGAGTCGTGCAAAGTCCACCGAAGCGTTATGGGACTGCAAGTGTCGAACAGTGGTCGGCATTGTTCCAGAGTCAACAGCCGCGATTGCCAGCCGGCCATTTAGCTTGCTTTCCTCGGCGATACTGCACGAGCGTTATGGCCTTTACGGCTGTTCCTGTCTGCAGTTGAGTTCCTGGTCCGAAGTGTTGCGGAGGAGAGCGTTTGTAAGTGATCAGAGGAGAGATAATTGGGTTTAATGTGACGTCAAATTTCAAAGTCCTGAGTTGGGTGAAAATTACAGGAACTATCACGTGTAGGTCTCGCGGCCTCTTATAGCTTTCTTATTTCCTTATGTTCTTATGCTCCTATGGGTGACAAGACTCATTTCACGCTCGCTAGGGACGTATCATTACCTCTCGTGCCTTGCATTTAGCTAGGAAAGACAATTCCTGGCAGAAATGTTTTCACTGTATCAGTTTTGTGTTTGTTCTGCGTCCCGTCACCCTCGGGCGTCCCAGCTACAAGGCTCACACTACAGGTGGACACGAAGAGCATCAATGTTGCAAGGATTGCGGCATGTCGAGGCTCACGCAGCTGCAAGGAATATCAAAGCACCTGAAAAAAATATAATGGAAGGTAGTTTAGTTTATTTCCTCACTTTCAGTTGTGTCCTCATCACCCTTTGGAGTCAATAGGGAGCTTTAACCCGTCGGGTGCTACTAAAATTTTTACCTTTGACCTACGCCAGTGCTGGCCGATTTTCGATTATTTTTTAATTTTTTATTTGTGGTCTATTGGTTAAATTAAACAATATAGTGACAAACAAACCCTTAACAAATATAGTTTTCATGTCAAAATTAGCTATGAACATTTTTGCTACATTCGGTTTTTTTATCCATAGAGTTTAGGTTGAGTGTTGAGTGTGTCCATTGAGCCTTATCCACACGCTATAATGTTGCCACATCGCTCAAAGGGTGCATGTGTAACCCTAGGTGGAAATGGAAAATAATAAGCGATTCGTTTTACACCAAACAATTCGAGAGAGGATTCGTTTTACACCAAACAATTCGAGAGAGGATTCGTTTTATACCAAACAATTTGAGTTGAGTCAATTCGAATCACAACGAGTCTTCGATCACTCGTTATGACAATTACTCTCCTTGACTCGACTCAACTCGACTCGCTTGGTGTGAATGCAGCCTTATCCACATGCTATACTGTTGCCACATCGCTCAAAGGGTGCATGTGTCACCCTATGTGGAAATGGAAAATAATAAGCGAATAGTTTTGCCCAAATGAATTTTTAATTATGCCGACGTAAATCTACGTCGCTGGAACTGGGGGTGACACACCCTGCCGACGTAGATCTACGTCGCTGGCACCCGACGGGTTAAAGGGAGGCTGGATAAATTCATTGATGGTTATGAAAGGTGGATGTAGGTAGTGTTAAGTAACAGGAACTACCACGTGTAGGTATCGCGGCCTTTTATACCTTCCTTATTTTCTTATGTTATCACCGCCACCACCACCACCACCTCGGCCCTCCCCTGCATATGGCGCGCAGACCTTCGCCGTCACGCCGCCGTCACTCCGCCGTCACACCGTGGTCGCCGTACAATGCCGCCGTCAGAAAAAGTCCATCAACCAACAACACCGCAGCCGCCAGCCTGGAGAGACTCGCCGCTGCTCCCACAAACAGGACTCGGAGCAAATTGTCGACGGAATCTATAAAAAAGCGTTGAATATTCAGAGGGATGAAAGGCTCGCTGTTGACGTTTGGACTTAATCACAAATGCACCCGTCCAACCCTTATTTTTATTCCTCCTGCAGCTCGACCCACAATGCACAACGACCTCCGGGTCCTGTTGACACGAGTGACGTCACCGCAGAGTTTTTGGAGCGTGGCTGGCTCACCAATATGGCCGTGGAGGGGCGACGTTGTGGCCTCAGCTATGTGTACTTTACCTTTTTTTCTTTGACCCTTTGACCCTTGTTTGTAACTTAGATTTTATGTGCAAACTTGATAACATATTCATTTTGATTTCAGTGGGGTTTTTTTTGGTGTTTTTTGAGAGAGAGAGAGAGAGAGAGAGAGAGAGAGAGAGAGAGAGAGAGAGAGAGAGAGAGAGAGAGAGAGAGAGAGAGAGAGCTGTCTAAGAGAATATATATGGAGGAAGAGTGGCGGAGGTTCAGACAAAAGCGCGTCTTGATTCATAGCGACGGACGCGTACGTGAAAAAGGCTCGCTGGCTACATAACAACAATGGCTTGGCATAAACTATGAGCCCATCCGACGTGGCGCCCCGTGATGTCACTTATCATGGAGTAGGACTGTAGGAGGAACAGAAGAACATAAGAACATATGAAAATAAGACACCTACAAGAGGCCGCGAGACCTACACGTGGTAGTTCCTGTTACTTGACACTACCTACATCCACCTTTCATCCCCATCCATGAATTTATCCAGCCTCCTTTTAAAGCTCCCTATTGACTCCGCACTAACTACCTGACGACTGAGTCCATTCCAATCATTTACCACCCTATTTGTGAACCAGTTTTTCCCTATTTCTTTTCTACATCTACGCTTTCCAGTTTAAATCCGTTACTTCTTGTTCTACCCTGATTAGTAGGAGGAGTAGGAGAAGGAGAAGGAGGATCGAGGTCAAGGGTTGCTGACCGTGTGATACTGAACAGTTATTTTGCACCAGAATACCGAGTGGTCGAAGAATACCCACATGCTGCTTATTAACTTCCGATGGTGAGTGCATCAGAGGACACAGGGGGGCAGCATGAGTCTCTAATCACAGGCGCCACTATAAAAATCCTGCTTGTGCCATCACGGGCATGAGTCAACCATCTCAGCCCTCAAATGAGCCTCCAGGGCCTACCATCCGAGCCTTGGAGGGGATACTGCCTACAGTTGCAATAGGCTTCAATGTAAAAAAAAATATATGTAAGCACGGCACGGTACTTTGAAACTACTTTTTAATCCCTCTCAAGGCTTGGGATTTTTCACCGGGAAAATGCGGACAATAACGTTCTCTTGAGCAAGGGGATGTGTGTGTGTATGTGTATGTGTGTGTGTGTGTGTGTATGTGTGTGTGTGTGTGTATGTGTGTGTGTGTGTGTGTGTGTGTGTGTGTGTATGTGTGTGTGTGGTGTGTAAGGTTCAAGCATTCTCCACAGATCGGACTTATAAGTTCAAGCTTCCTGCCGGGAGGGTAATAGCTGGCGGTCAGTAGTCCAGCGCGTAATCAAGACAAATATGAATAACACACACACACACACACACACACACACACACACACACACACACACACACACACACACACACACACACAACACACACACACACACAACACACACACACACACACACACACACACACACACACACACACATACACACACACACACACACACACACACACACACACACACACACACACACACACACACACACACACACACACACACACACTGTTACAGCTACACGCTCCTTTCACTGTCGCACCAAAAGTATGATCAGAAAATATATTGCACGTTTATTGGTTGTAAGTCTTGTGGGAACCATTCCGAGAGGGGGGAGGGGAGGAGAAGGGTACTGCTGGCATGTCTCCCCTCCCTTCCTGCTTCCCCTCTCACCTCCACTCCCTTCCCTGCTTCCCCTCTTCCCCTACTCCCTTCCCTGCTTCCCCTCTTCCCCCACTCCCTTCCTGCTTCCCCTCTCACCTCCACTCCCTTCCCTGCTTCCCCTCTTCCCTCTCCTCCCTTCCCTGCTTCCCCTCTTCCCTCTCCTCCCTTCCTGCTTCCCCTCTCCCTATTTCTTTCTCTCTCCACCATCCCTTCCTTGCTTCTCCTCTTCCCTCTCCCTTTCTCCCTCCCCCATCCCTTTACCGGGTGTGAGAAGGGCGATGCACATGGTCACGGAAGGCGATGGTGGCGCCGTGTAAGAGAGAGACAGAGGACACACATAAAACATGGAGACAGAGGAGGAAGGGAAAATTGAAAACTGGGGGGGAAATATTGCCGATAAAGAAGAGAGAGAGAGAGAGAGAGAGAGAGAGAGAGAGAGAGAGAGAGAGAGAGAGAGAGAGAGAGAGAGAGAGAGGAGAGAGAGAGAGAGAGAGAGAGAGAGAGAGAGAGAGAGAGAGAGAGAGAGAGAGAGAGAAGAAAAAAAAATCATTACCATATGTGTTTTACCATCACCTATAGCTATCAAGAGTCACAGTAATTTTGCACAGTTCTTGTAGCATGTGGGAGAGAGAGAGAGAGAGAGAGAGAGAGAGAGAGAGAGAGAGAGAGAGAGAGAGAGAGAGAGAGAGAGAGAGAGAGAGAGAGAGAGAGAGAGAGAGAGAGAGAGAGAGAGAGAGAGAGAATAATGTAGATCACCGTATGTATCTTACCATCAACTTATCAAATCACAGTAATTTCGCACAGTTCTTGTAGCCTGTGGTATGAGTGGAAGCACTGCAGAGGAATGGCGTGATCCTGCAGGGTGGTGGGTGGTGGTGGTGGTGGTGGTGGGCCGCTGTGTGGGGCCGCAGTGCAGCTGTGTGCCGGGCTGGCGGGGCTTAGGTCCAGCCTCGGCATGTGCAGCTGTTGGCTTGTAACGCAGCGTCAGAATCCCTCTAGTCCAGCTGTCTGAGGATATTGCTGCTGTATCTTCTCTGGAACCACTGTTGCTTCACTGGCCTGGCAGGATGCAGGCGGAGACCATGCGTTCTTCTTCTTCTTCTTCTTCGTGTGACCTTTGACGCTAAGGATCGCTTCATAGGTCCTCTTCAACTTCGTCTCCTTAGTTAACAATCTTGTCAACTCTTCCCTTGGCTATTTCACTGTGGATCTTAATACCTTGTCTTCTTTGTTGCGTAGTTTCACACGAATGTAATAAGTTTTGCGGATGGATCTAGTCGCATGTAGTCAGTAAGCATCCGTTAATTCACAGAGCGACATGATTCCATTCACCTTCAAATACGTTCACCATTTGGCCTCAGAAACACAGTATTGAGCTGCATGACGCTAGATTTCAGTTTGTGGATGTCGAGTGTCGAGTCAGCATCACGAAGGTCGAGTGACGTGTGAGCCAACTTGTCCTCTTCGTCAGGCAGGTGGTGGTGTAGTAGTGTCTGTAGAACAACTTGCATCACAACCACTACCACTTCCCCTCTTCCCCTCCCCTCTTCCCCCACCGCTCATGCCTCCCCTCTACCCCCACCCCTTCATTCCTCCCCTCTTCCCCCACCCTTTCACGCCTCCCCTCTTCCCCCACCACTTCATGCCTTCCCTCACCCCCACGCACACCGCTACCTCGTATACTTCCCTTGCCCAATACGTTAACAATTACAGTTTCAACTTTGAATACCACGCTGAGGCTAGATCAGTGTCCAGGCTTTATTGCTGCATTCCACAATTCACGGCTGCAGTTGTGGTGACTCGGTGAAGGACAGAGTGTTATTGACAGGTTGGCTATACCGTGTTCGTGTCTTCAGTGTGTGTGTATTGTAACTAGATTGTAATGAGTAATCTCTGCGTGTGGGTAACAAAGCTATTAACGATCAGGGAATGTAATTGTATTGATAGTAGTAGAGTATACAAATGCAGAAATCGATATAGTCATGTATAGGAAATTGAACATATCCCTGAAAACCTATATCAGTATCCTCATAGAGAAGTGAAAATATACTTCTTTCGTTTTGTCAAGTATACCGCAGAACGAACAAATAGAAACCGTCGAAAAGGAGGAGGAGAGAGGCGGTACTGAATTCCAAGGCTAAGGGAATAGAATAAGGAAATATCTCTTTTCCTTGGCCTTGCTGAATTCACTGCGGCGAAGAAAATATAAGGCGAAACAAATACGCGATAGAACGCCACGGCTGTAGCTCGAAAGCCTGGCAATGGACGTGGGTCGGACACATGTTTCTCAGGCAAACACTAGATAGACAGCGGGAGTGACGGCGACATCCCAGCGTGGAGGGACAGGACGCACTGGCCAGGGAAACAGGGGGAGGGACGAGACCTATAAATTTGCAGGGTTGGGAGCGAGAAGAGAGAGTAACACGGGCAAGCTAAATCTACTACACTATGTTTTTTTTTATCGAGGTGAAAAATCCTGACCCCTTGCTGCTTACTGATTGATATTTGATGCCAGGAGAAGGGAATACTACGGTTCTTCAAAATTTCAGCTGTATTTTATCATAGTTAACCATAGTATCAGGTAAACAGAGGCATAATGTTAAGCATGAGACCTCAAGATAGAATGGGATTTTCGCCTCTTAAAAAAAAACAGTATAGGGTGAGATCGGATTTGTTTTGTTTGTCCAACGCTAAAGTAACGAAGGCTGGTGTTGGCAGGTCGTCTTTTCGTGTTTCATTGCATTATATGGTGGCTGATTACCTATCCCCATACACACGGGCGTTCGCTTGTTACATATGTAAAAAGGTATGTTGGTAGTAAACTCGAATTTTTTGTATAAATAGTATTCCTAGTATTTTTTAATTGCTTTGGGGAGATTCGTTACGTGTGTGTGTGTGTGTGTGTGTGTGTGTGTGTGTGTGTGTGTGTGTGTGTGTGTGTGTGTGTGTGTGTGGGTGGGTGTGTGTGTGTGAGTGAGTGTGTGTTTTGCCATTTTGTAATATTTATGATTGTGGATATATTTACATTTGTGAAATTCTGCGATTTATGTATTTGCCAGATATACACACACACATATATATATTTTTATCATATATCATCACCACCACTACCCTCGTCCCCCCCCCCAACTCCCCCCTCTTACCCTACACCACCACCATTACCCTCTTGCTTGCTTGTTAAGGCCTCTTATAAGTCGCAAATGACCATGACTAAAGATGCGAAGTAATTGACCTACTCGATCCAAATACATATCTGTGCTTCTTGCATAACTGAAAATAAATATGATGATTGAAAGCCTCTTCGAGAGATGATTATAAATATGTAAGTGGCATGGCGGCCCAAGTTATTGATTTAATTTATAAAGAAAAATGTAACTAGTTTACCTGGCAAGTAAATCTAATTTTTATCATTATATGTATATAACCATTACTAATCTCTTTGCAACATAAGTGGAGCTGATCTGAGCTTATCATTGGCCTCGGTGACGGTGGAGGCTGTCCTCGTCCTGGCCTCGGTGACGGTGGAGGCTGTCCTCGTGCTGGCCTCGGTGACGGTGGAGGCTGTCCTCGTGCTGGCCTCGGTGACGGTGGAGGCTGTCCTCGTGCTGGCCTCGGTGACGGTGGAGGCTGTCCTCGTGCTGGCCTCGGTGACGGTGGAGGCTGTCCTCGTCCTGGCCTCGGTGACGGTGGAGGCTGTCCTCGTCCTGGCCTCGGTCACTGTTATACTGTCTGGTCAGGGTGTCTCTCACTGAGCTCTATATGAACTATATGAGCTCTATATGTTATTATAGAGCTCAGTGGTGTCTCTAAGGCTCAAATTATCCCGAGATAACCCTCCTCACCGCAATGGCCGCTGCATGTTGCACTAATGGTAATATTATGATCGGTCCTTGGCGTGGTAAAGATAGCCAGCCTTCAGGGGGTCTGTTGCGCGGCTCTGGCCAACACAACAACAACGCTTTAGCCACTCCTGCTGCAGTACTTAAGGGACGCAGCCATGAAGGGTATTGGTCTAATCTGCAATGAACGCTGCTCCTCACAGAAGATTTACACGGGGACCAAACTACAAACAACAAATGAAGAAAACGTCACTTTAAAAATTAGCCTTGAAACAACTGACCGCCTTAGAACTAGTTAATGCTAGACGGTATGCAGGCATTCCTCTGCATGTATGTATGCATTAAAGTTTCTATATTACACAGGATACATGGGAAACAGCAAAAGTTCAAAGGCGAGCGACCAAATTTATTCCATCTTTTTACCAGCCCTCAAGAAGTTTAAACTTTACTTCCTTAATTAAGAATTTAGAAATTGCTTTGGATGTTATTGAAACGTTCAAGATGTTTAATAAATCGGATGATATCTCATAAGAGAATGTCTTTGTTACACTGAGCTTAGTGGCAACAACGATTATTGGCGTCATCAAGAACAGCGGGTAAAAATTAGGCAGAGGCGGAGTCTGTGGGAGTATTGTGAGCCAGCTTGGAGTATTGTGAGCCAGCTTGGAGTATTGTGAGCCATCTTGGAGTATTGTGAGGCAGCTTGAGTATGTGAGCAGCTTGGAATATTGTGAGCCATCTTGGAGTATTGTGAGCCAGCTTGGAGTATTGTGAGCCATCTTGGAGTATTGTGAGGCAGCTTGGAGTATTGTGAGCCAGCTTGGAGTATTGTGAGCCAGCTTGGAGTATTGTGAGCCAGCTTGGAGTATTGTGAGCCAGCTTGGAGTATTGTGAGCCAGCTTGGAGTATTGTGAGCCAGCTTGGAGTATTGTGAGCCAGCTTGGAGTATTGTGAGCCATCTTGGAGTATTGTGAGCCAGCTTGGAGTATTGTGAGCCAGCTTGGAGTATTGTGAGCCAGCTTGGAGTATTGTGAGCCAGCTTGGAGTATTGTGAGCCAGCTTGGAGTATTGTGAGCCAGCTTGGAGTATTGTGAGCCAGCTTGGAGTATTGTGAGCCAGCTTGGAGTATTGTGAGCCAGCTTGGAGTATTGTGAGCCAGTCTTGGAGTATTGTGAGCCAGCTTGGAGTATTGTGAGCCAGCTTGGAGTATTGTGAGCCAGCTTGGAGTATTGTGAGCCAGCTTGGAGTATTGTGAGCCAGCTTGGAGTATTGTGAGCCAGCTTGGAGTATTGTGAGCCAGCTTGGAGTATTGTGAGCCAGCTTGGAGTATTGTGAGCCAGCTTGGAGTATTGTGAGCCAGCTTGGAGTATTGTGAGCCAGCTTGGAGTATTGTGAGCCAGCTGGAGTATTGTGAGCAGCTTGGAGTATTGTGAGCCACTTGGATATTGTGAGCCCTTGGAGTATTGTGAGCCAGCTTGGAGTATTGTGAGCCAGCTTGGAGTATTGTGAGCCAGCTTGGAGTATTGTGAGCCAGCTTGGAGTATTGTGAGTAGTTTGGATATGTGAGCCAGCTTGGAGTATTGTGAGCCAGCTTGGAGTATTGTGAGCCAGCTTGGAGTATTGTGACCCTAGCTTGGAGTATTGAGGCAGCTTGGAGTATTGTGAGCCAGCTTGGAGTATTGTGAGCCAGCTTGGAGTATTGTGAGCCAGCTTGAGTATTGTGAGCCAGCTTGGAGTATTGTGAGCTAGCTTGGAGTATTGTGAGCCAGCTTGGAGTATTGTGAGCTAGCTTGGAGTATTGTGAGCTAGCTTGAAGTATTGTGAGCCAGCTTGGAGTATTGTGAGCCAGCTTGGAGTATTGTGAGCCAGCTTGGAGTATTGTGAGCCAGCTTGGAATATTGTGAGCCAGCTTGAAGTATTATGAGCCAGCTTGGAATATTGTGAGCCAGCTTCTTTGAGTCTCCAGTGCACGCTAACTCCTCAACAACTTCATTATCATTCTTTTTTTCTTTTTTTCTTTCTTTCCTTCTATCTTTCTCTCCTTTCTTTCTTTCTTTGTCTCCTCACAAATGACTGCCAAATCTAATATGGACTCATTTGGGACGAATACCAAAATAGAAAACCTCGAATTTCATGATGGTGTAGGTTACTTTAATAGCGAAAGCACAAACTCCTGAACGTTACCTGTGTTCAATCCAATGCATTAAACAAGGTATTTATAGCATGCCATACCTACATACCTGAAGAATAGCTTAACTAGAACTATTATACTTTTCTAAAGCCAGATAGTCATTAATTTTGTGTCGTGTCTGCAGTTAGGGGAAGTTTCTGTCGTTGGGGGGAAAAGATACAAGGATAATAAATGCACTTATATTTACTAGTTTCCAGCTTTTTATGGGCCCAGTAACTTCAGTGTGATGTTTTAATTAAATAAGTGGCATAATTTTGTTAATATTTGGTGGTAAAAAAAAGATCGTTGGAGCAATTTCTTTATGACGCAGAATTAGCTATGGGATTACGGAAAGTGCATGTGCGTGTGTAGAATAGGTATCATTTTTTTTCTATAAAGAGCTCGGCAACTGAATGGCGACCAGATTATGGCTGCAATTAATGTGCTGATGCTGATGGTTTCTCTTCAGGCGTATGCTTAATGAATACATTATCAACACATTTTCATTTTTAGTTGTTTGTGTGCTTGCCTAATTATCTGTGTCTGTCTGTATGTTTGTTTGTCTATGTTTCTCGCAATTTCTGTTTTCTTTTTGAAGGAATGTCTTGGATTCTGGATGTCTCCGTCTGTCTGTCTATTTGTCTGTCTCAGAATATCTATGCCTGCTTACCCATATCTATATACGTCTCTCTCTCTCTCTCTCTCTCTCTCTCTCTCTCTCTCTCTCTCTCTCTCTCTCTCTCTCTCTCTCTCTCTCTCTCTCTCTCTCTCTCTCTCTCTCTCTCTCTCTCTCTTGTGTCCCTATTGCGTTTTCGTTTTTTAATCTAATCATTAAACATCACCACTATAATCACTACCTCCTCCTCCTCCTCCTCCCAGTCCTCCTCCTCCTCCTCCTCCTCCTCCTCCTCCTCCTCCTCCTCCTCCTCCTCCTCCTCCTTCTTCTCCTCCTCCTCTTCTTCCCCTGGAGCCGCGCCAAAGATTCCTCACTCTCCCTTCCTCTCTCTGATTTGAATCGATTAGAATTTCACTTCAACAAAACAATCGCGTCGAGTTGCATTATTGTCTTATCGCTTTATGAAATAATGATGATGATGATGATGATGATGATGATGTTGCTGCTGATGATGGTGGAAGTAGTGGTGATTGTGGCGGTGGTGGTTGTGGTGGTTAACAAACAGGAATAAATGAATTAACTTATTGATTGATACACAAATAGAATAAACAAACCATGATAACAGTTGTCGTTTATGCTTTGGTAGTGTTGTTCTCCTGTCTCTTATCCCTCTACTCTCTCTCTCTCTCTCTCTCTCTCTCTCTCTCTCTCTCTCTCTCTCTCTCTCTCTCTCTCTCTCTCTCTCTCTACTCTCTCACCCTCTTTTCCTAAAAAGCTTAACGCTCTAATCTTCCTAATCGACTCTCTCTTATCATTTTTCTTCTATCTACCTTCTCCTCGCCATCTGCTTCCTCCCTCCACTAACACACAACACGTAATCACATAAAAAAGCTAAACCTAATCTACTAATACGACTCTGCCATATGAATAAAGTTTACTATTAATCATACTGTGCCTCGGGAGCTGCATCACTCCCTCAGTAATTACCTGTTAAATCGGACACAAAATCAGCTCGCAACCGTAATATGTGAGGTGTGGGAGCGACAGTAGTACGTTCGGTTGTCGGCAGCTGTCACTCGCAAACCTGAGCTATCAGTGCAGTGCTTTCGGCGGATTACATGACAACAATGAATTCGCGTTACGCTACTAATAACTGTCCTCGTGTGTTGCTCTGGGAATGTGAGGGGTGGTATTGAGAGAGAGAGAGAGAGAGAGAGAGAGAGAGAGAGAGAGAGAGAGAGAGAGAGAGAGAGAGAGAGAGAGAGAGAGAGAGAGAGAGAGAGAGAGAGAGAGAGAGAGAGAGAGAGAGAGAATGTCAAAATGTAAACAGAAAAATACGTTGTTGCCGGCAATAAAAGAGCGTTATTTCAGAAACAGGAAGTACAATAAGTGAACAGATGCGAGAGGCTAAAAGAAAGAATGAAAGAATAAATAGAAAAATACATAAAAGTGAGAGAGCAGCGCGGAGAGAGGGAAGTAACATCATAAAAGTAACATCTGGTATGTGTTTTTATATACAAGTTAAAAAGTTATGTTATCTCTCTCTCTCTCTTTCTCGCATCCACACAAACACACATCTCTCTCTCTCTGTCTCCTCTCTCTCTCACTCTGTCTCTCTCTCTCTCTCTCTCTCTCTCTCTCTCTCTCTCTCTCTCTCTCTCTCTCTCTCTCTCTCTCTCTCTTTATCTATCTATCTATCTATCTATCTATCTATCTATCTATCTATCTATCTATCTATCTATCTATCTATCTATCTATCTATCTATCTATCTATCTATCTATCTATCTATCTATCTATCTATCTATCTATCTATCTATCTATCTATCTCTCTCCTGCATTCACACACACACACACACACACACACACACACACACACACACACACACACACACACACACACACACACACACACACACACACACACACACACACACACACACACACACACACACACACACACACATTTTACATAATTACACACACATGAATAATTTTGGCATTTATTACAGGAAATTAGATGTTCAGTATAAAGGCCTTTGTATCAGAGGATCATTTATTTACAATTTTTTTAATACTTGAATGCTTCATTTTGCTATGATGTAGTATTCAAAAGAACGTGAGACTCGACTAGAGAACTCTGCCTGTTGTGTGTATTTGATTAATTATATTTCAGGGTTTTTGCTTCGCCTTCTATTAAATTATCAGTTTGTCGTAAAGTTAATAAAGATAATTTGACGATTAAAGAAAGTAAAGAAAAACCTGGAGTAATAACGAAAATAAATGTGTTTACTGAATCACTACTTCAAATACCTCTCTCTCTCTCTCTCTCCTCTCTCTCTCTCTCCTCTCTCTCTCTCTCTCTCTCTCTCTCTCTCTCTCTCTCTCTCTCTCTCTCTCTCTCTCTCTCTCTCTTTTCTCTCTTCTCTCTCTCTCTTCTCTCTCTCTCTCTCTCTCTCTCTCCTTCTCATCAGCATCTCTATCTTAGTATTATATCTATACTAACGTGTGTGTGTGTGTGTGTTGTTGTTTGTGTGTTGTTGTGTATATATGTGTGTGTGTGTGTGTGTGTATGCTGTGTGTGGTGTCGTTGTGTGTGTGTGGTGTGTGTGCAGTATCGATTAGTAAACCTGTTGAAGTACTGAGGGATCAACGTAACATTTGAGACGTTTTGTAGATTTATCGTGACCAGTACTTCCTTTAAACCAGTAAGTACCTGTATCCGGAATATAAAAAAAAGGGTCCGCATTTTCTTGTGAATATATCATAATCTATGTATCTGCTGTGGGCGCATGTTCCAAGGGCGGACGCGCCAATTTTGTTTGCCATGAAACGTCACTGAAAACAGTTTCCCTCGCTTTTTTTAGACTTTTTGTTGTGTTTTTTTGTTTTGGTGGTGAGTAGAACAAGGCCGCTTCCCCTCCCCTGCTCTCTTCCCCTTCCCCGCCTCTGCCTTCCCCTCTCTTCCCCTGCCTTCCCCTCCCTGTCTCCCCTCCCTTGGTCCCCTTCCCTGCTTTCCACTCCCCTGCTTCCCTTCCCTGCCTTCCCCTGCCTTGGTCTCCTTCCCTGCTTTCCACTCCCCTTTTCTTCCCTGCCTTCTTTCCTGCTCCCCTCCTCTGTTTCCCCTCCCTGTTCCACTCTCTGCCTTCCCCTTTCCTTTCCCCTCCCCTGCCTTCACCTTCCCCTCCTCTGCCCATCCTCTGCCTTCCTCCTCCCTGCTCCTCTCTGTCTTCCCCTCCCCTGTTCCCCTGCCCTCTTCCCTGCTCCCCTCTGTCTCCCCTTCCCTTTCCTCTCAACTCCCTCTTCGCCTCACTCAATACTGACCCGATGGCAAGATTGGCCCTCCCATGTTTGCCTTCAGGATTACCTATATGCTGGGTGCCACGTTACTGTTGCCACCGATGCTCTTTCTCGTCCTCCTCCTCCTCCTCCTCCTCCTCCTCCTCCTCCTCCTCCTCCTCCTCCTCCTCCTCCTCCTCCTCCTCCTCCTCCTCTCCTCCTCCTCCTCTCTCCTACTCATCCTCCTCTCTCTTCCTGATTCTCCTTCCTCCTCTTCTCATCTTCTCTCTCGATAACAAATTTCCAAATCGTTAATACAATGATAGCGTGTACTGATGTTCCCAGCTTCCCTGACACGTAGTTTTATTCATGTACTAATTTACTTGTTATTGTTAAGCTGTGTGATCGTTCAGTGTGTGTAAGGTATTGTTGATCTATCTCTATTTGAGGGAGTAATATACGTAGGCTGGCTTGAGAGAGAGAGAGAGAGAGAGAGAGAGAGAGAGAGAGAGAGAGAGAGAGAGAGAGAGAGAGAGAGAGAGAGAGAGAGAGAGAGAGAGAGAGAGAATAAAAAGACCAGTAATTAATGGCAGCTCTGGGAGAAAACTAAATTAGAAGCGTGTCTTTTCTGGGGCAATTTCATCCCGTCTTTCATCTCGGCTCATTATTCTCATCGCTGCTTATTGTGGTCTTTAATAAATTACTGGATGTCGAGGATCCGTATAAGAGGTGTTGTGTCATTCATTACGGTCTTGATTATGCGCTGGACTAGTGATCGCCAGTTATTACCCTCCAGAAAAGAACTTATATAGAGTTCATAATGGAAAATGGAAATGTTAAGCTATCTATGTATGTATGTATGTATGCATGTAGATGTTAATACAACATGTTGGGTTATAATTTCTATTTTTTTTCTTAGGTTCAGTCTAACTTGCGATTTTCTAAGTAAAACTGATTTAAAATAGAAGTATGATATATTACTATGTGTGAAAATCATATAGAGTTAGTCCCTTCTCCTACACTGAGGTGGCAACACTGGTCTTGCGTCTACACTGGCCTATCCTGAACGGTTTCTGAATTATAAACTTATATATTTACTATAACGCGTTCAGCTCACAACTTGCTTCTCGCACAGCAACACTTACCCATCAAAATGTATTGTATATGCATGGATTTACAATTATATCCCCGGCATTTCCTAATTATCTATCGAAAAAAATATTTTCGGATATCTGGCTGCTCCAAAATATTCCAAAATTGACGACGATCAATGTTTTTGTTGTTTTGTCGCAAAGCTATGAGTCGCAGAAGAAAACTTATCGAAGTAACAAAGGTTCATCTTGAGGTGGTCTACATGATGCAGTAATCGGTTTGTCAAAACACCTCATGGTTGTTGAGAAATTTAATATTTTGAATAAATGTACAAATACGCTATTTTTTCGGTTATTTACCAATTAATATTTTTTGTTTTACGCCAAATGATAGTCCTTGATCTACTTCATACTTATCTATTCATGTTGCACTTATCTGCCAGATTTTTTTAGTTATTGAAAAATACGTGATTTTAAAAAAAAATCAAGGCATACCCCTTGCAAAATTTGCAATATTTTTTGAAAAATAGATTTGCTTGAAAATTTGTTCCTTGCAGTTTTGGGCATGCTGAACACGTATATGATGTCAATTATCAGTTACAATGTTAGAAATACCTATTTCAGCCAATTCACAATGACATGATACTTCCAGATACTCCTTAAAAACCACAAATTAGACAAAACTTACTACAAGACATAAAAATATGATAGGCATTGCTAGATTAATCATTACTTCAATACAACGATCAGTATAGTATTTTCAGTATAAGTATTATTATTAATCCCTATTTGAGCCACCCATGCGATGTCAACGTACTTATAAAAAACCTAGGAATACTATAGCAATCCTATGGGACTTCTAATGCCCTCCCATGACTCCTGTATGATGCATGAAGGAGCGAAGAGGCCCGTGAAGATTCTGAAGGATTGTATACAAAGCGAAGGATACTTTAAAAAATAGTTCTTCCTCCTCCCATTTCTTCTCCTCCAGTTCTTCTCCTCCTTCCTCCTCCTCCTCTCCTCCCTTCCTTGTCACACCTCCTTCCTTCTCCTCCCCCTCTGCCCTCATTCCTCCTCCTCGTCCCTCCTTCCTCTCCCCCCCTTCCTCCTCTTCTACCTTTCTTTCTCCTCCCTCTCCCGCCTTCCTCCGCCTATCGTATTTATATGATAATTGTAAATGATCATATATCAGATCACGCTGGGCAGCCGCGGCACGCACCGCATGGGAGGGCTCGGACTCCCACTAGTAAGGCTAAGGATAATTCAAACTTGCTCGAATTATGAAAGTTATTGAAAAATTTGAACTGGCCTGAAACAGGTCGAATTATCCGAGGTTTGAATTATAAGGGTTCGATTTAGAGAGGGTTTACTGTATTCAGTTACTTCTCGTGATTTTATAGCTCGACAACATACGATTTTTTATAGCAAAGGTAAGATCTGGGCGTGAAGGGGTAAAAGCATGAAACTACCCGTCGTGGTCAGATTTTTTCCTCAATACCGCTTTGATGGACTATAGACTTTTTCTCCCTTTTCTTTCACTAACTTCAGAAAACTTGAATGATGTTGCAGAGTTTTTGTAAAGAATAATCAGGTATAAGTTTTCCAGGTCCCTTTTTTGCCTTGGTTACATTTTTACAGACCCTAGACCCTTTTTCTAGACCCTTTTCCAGACCGTAGACCCTTTTCTAGCACCCTTTCTCAGACCCTAGACCCATTTTCCAGACCCTTTGTGGCTAGTCCAGTATTCCAGGAAGTCTCGGTGATCCCGGCCTCAGAAAGTTATTGAATTTTCCTCCTCTGGCTGTATTACATTTCGCTCACTTTGATGCGCCAAACTTACTTAGCCATCTTTACAGCCTAATTATTACCTTTACAGACAACTTTGCTTCTCAGAAATATAACAGAAAAACTTACTTTGCCATACTTACAACCTAATTATCACTTTTACAGACAACTTTGGTTCTCAGATGCCTCAATTAACACA
>JACEEZ010012451.1:0-35000 GCA_016584305.1 Chionoecetes opilio | reverse complement strand
ACAGTGAGCTTTCCCGATGCGTGCTATGGAGTGGGTTGGGAGGCGAGCAGGAGAGGTCAAGGTTGGCCTGTCTGTTCACTCGATCCCTGTTAAAGATATGCAGACGAGGAGGGAGATATTCGTGAACGTTATGTAGCAATCAACAGATGAAAAACACCGAGACAGATCAGATAATAAAACCTTCCCTTTCTCTTCAAATCCTCTCCATTTATCTACAATTTATCTACCTTTCCCCCTTCTTAATCTCTCTCTCTCTCTCTCTCTCTCTCTCTCTCTCTCTCTCTCTCTCTCTCTCTCTCTCTCTCTCTCTCTCTCTCTCTCTCTCGTCTCTCTCTCGAAAATCTCTACTTTATATAATTTAAGACTAAGAAATACAGTCTGATCATTGTAAAATTACATGTAGAATTCCTGTAAACATTGAGTGAACGCATACAATGTAGTACTGTAAAATATAGCAATCATCAGATGAAATACTGAGATACATATAAGCATAAGAAATCCACTCTGACCTTCATAACAACGTATACGTATCATTCAATATTAAGTGTACGCATACAATTTACTATTTTGTATACTTCACCACCACTCTTCCCGAGCCATGTGTTCTGTGCCGAACCATTACTTAGGGGGCGAACTCTATTTCCTCTCTAGAGTTATATATGTCACGGTTCATACGTTCTCCACCTGTCAGTGTATGCTTGTGAGTGACCCGTGTTTTAGTCTCACTCTTAACAGCCTCATGCCACTGTTCATGTTTTCCTGCCAGGGTTGTTGTGTATGCGAGGCAGGTTGAGTGTTTTGAGTGACTTGACCTGTATATATATTTAGCGACAGGTGTCCAGCTATAAACTTTCGCGCTTGTATATATTATCTCTAAATATATATACTTAGATATATGTATTGAAGGAACAGATAGATATAAAACACTTCCTCATATCATACTTAGATATATTTATTGAAGGAAAATTATGAGGTAAAACACTGCTTCATATTAATCTTTGGGTTGCGTGCAGGCTTTCTTGTAAGTGAGTCTGCGCGTCGAAACGTGAAACATGACTCCTATATTACTCTCGTTTCTAAATATATATCTATTGAAGGAATAGAAAGACATAAAACACTTCCTCATATGAACCTGTGGGTTGCGTGCAGGGTTTTCTTGTTAGTGAGTCTGCGTGTCGTAACGTGAAACATGACACGTCTATGTTACTGAGCCAAAGTACTAGTTACTGTCCTGTACTGAGTTACAAAGAAGACAAGGCATTAAGATCCCAAGTGAAATAGGCAAGGGAAGAGTTGACAAGATTGTTAACTAAGGAGATGGAAGTTGAGGAGGACCTATGAAGCGATACTAAGCGTTCACGGTCACAAGAAGAAGAAGTCCGCCCGCCGCCGCCAGCCCTGAGTGCCGCCGAGAACCTGCGACTTCATGCTTGCCGTGACTATTATGTTTCCACGCACCGAGCCACCGAGTCAGTCACTAATGCTTTGCTTGGTCTACAGACGCTACATCCTTCATATTCCTTCTGTATCACCGCCAATTCATTTATATCATTGCTTCTTTTCTGCTTGTGAACTATTCAGATGTTCCTTTTAAATGTGGTGACGGGATATCGAGTGTTTGTGTAGCCTGCGTTTTATACCAAAAAAGTAACCCGGTATTTGTATTGAAAAAGTGTAATGCATGTACGTCTATAAACCGTCTATGTTTCCTTTGATTCATGCGTGTTTAGGCTGGTCCAGTGGGTACAGTAAACACCCGTCCACACAAGCCGTCTATGCGTTGGCTGACACTGCATCTCCTGGAACTACGTAATCTTTAGGCGTTTTCTGCGGGGATCCTGATAGCAACCGAAAATTTTTCGGTTGCTCAAATTTCGATCCCTGTTCAACCATCCAAGGAAGATGATTGGCCCGACCCGCAATCATTTGTAGTTGTTGTTGTGACCGTTTGCAACCGAAAATTTGCCGATTGCAACCAAAAATCCCCCGCAGAAAACGCCTTTTGTCTCGTTCAGTGTTTCGGTACTTTGCTCGTTCCCCTTGACGACCTGTGATTGGCTGACGACACCACCAGGCTGGACTGTGCGCGTTGCCATCTCAGCTATGCGCTTAGGTATCAACATTAGATGCGTTTCATTCATAACACACTCTCTCTATCCCACACGCACACCCACCCACACACACATACCCACCCACACACACACCCACACCCACACACACCCACACAAACACACACACTTGTTATTAATAATATTTTCTATCCATCACCTTATGACATCCTTAGCTTACCTCCGCAATAAGAAGAAAATATGCACCTCGCTTTCGGAGCTTAGAGACGTCTCAGCCTCAGGAGAGAGACGGACCGCACGGGAGTTTTCATTTATGTGTGAACGCTTTTCGTATTTCCTTCCCTCTCTGGTAACCTTGGGGGCATCCTAGCTACTGTAGTGGAAGGGTAAGTGTGTCTATTTATTATTGTATGTCAGCAGTATAAGTTTATGTGCCTGATTGGTAATGAGTGGTGATTGGGTAGCGGTATGTACCCGCGAAATGCCCGTCTATGCGTTCTCATTGCATCTCGGAACTACGTTAGTATCTTTGTCTCGTTCAACTTCGTTCTCGTACTTTGCTGGTTCCCTTGGCTACCACTAATTAGCTCCCGCTACCACACCTTATCGCGTTCCATCTACCTATGACATATCAACTATTATATACAACTATTATACCACACCCTCTCTATCCCCCCAACGCCACACCCACCCCACCACCACACCATACACCACCACACAACCCACCACCCACACACACCCACACATTATCCACCCCCACTACTTTTTAATAATATTTTCACCCCATACCTTATCACCACTCCTACCTTATACCTCCCCCAATTAAGAAGAAATCTGCACCTCCCACATCTACTTAACACCATCTTATCCACCACCACAGCTACCTTACCCACGGATACTTCACCCTATCTTAAAACACTATCCTATTTCCCTTCCACTACCTGTAACCACATCCACTACTTATACAGGCCTACGTTGTATACATTACCATACTTCACCACCATACCTTAACCACCGCCTTGGATACCACCACCACTATAAAAACCCGTTTAGTCCCATCCACCACTATATAGCCACCAATCTCCTTCCACACCATTACCTGTTAGTACCCCTTCCTTATCCTCCAATTTCTACTTAATACACACACTCGTATACACTTCCCTACCTATCCACCACCCTTATACCGCTACCACTACCTTATACCTACCAACTACCTTATACCACCACCACTACCTTATTCCACCACCACTACCTTATACCACCACCACTACCTATACCACCACCACTACCTATACACCACCACCACTACCTTACACCACCACCACTACCTTATACCACCACCACTACCTTACCTCACCACAACCACCACCACTACCTTATCACCACCACCACTACCTTATACCACCACCACTACCTTATACCACCACCACTACCTTACACCACCACCACACCTATCCACACCACTACCTTAACCACCACCACTACCTTATACACCCCCAACTACCTATACCACCACCACTACCTAAACCACCACCACTACCTATACCACCACCACTACCTTATACCACCACCACTACCTTATACCACCACCACTACCTTATATCACCACCACTCCCTTTAATACCACCACCACTACCTTATACCACCACCACTACCTTATCCACCACCACTACCTTACACCACCACCACTACCTTACACCACCACCCCTACCTTATACCACCACCACTACCTTACACCACCACCACTACCTTATACCACCACCACTACCTATACCACCACCACTACCTTATACCACCACCACTACCTTATACCACCACCACTACCTTACACCACCACCACTACCTATACCACCACCACTACCGTAACCACCACCACACACTACCACACTACTTATACCACCACCACTACCTAATACCACCACCACTACCGTATACCACCACCACTACCTTATTCCACCACCACTACCTTATACCACCACCACTACCTTATATCACCACCACTACCTTATACCACCACCACTACCTTATACCACCACCACTACCTTATACCACCACCACTACCTTATACCACCACCACTACCTTATACCACCACCACTACCTTATACCCCCACCACTAACTTTACCCTCACGCGTTCTCTCCCTGATCCTTACAGTCCCAAGATAATACAAGCGACATGACGTAAGCTGGTGCGGCCACTGATCACTTGCGGATTGTTAAACTTTACTCGTTAGTTTCATTATATTTGCCGACGGAACTTGCCTGATTAGTTCCATGCGATGCAATTAACCGGGGAAGCTTTAACTCTTGAGCAGCGTGCATCTCACCCACTCCTACATTTTTCCTTTTCCCATTTTGGATGTCCTAAAATGCAATCTTTTTCTCCTTACAACGTTGTCACCGGTGCATATTTAACAGGAAATGAAAACCCCTGCCCTTCACAATACATTACGTATATTTGTTCTTATTTCCCATTTATATTTCTCCTTACAACGCTTTCATTGGTGCAGATTATGAGGTAGTTCAAACCCCTGACCTGGAGATCATCTTACTCGCTCTAGGTAGTTTTGGCATTGCTCAGGTGACGTTCAAGGGGATAGCACGCCTCAAGGTCCTCGCCGTTGTGTCAGGAGAGCTACGAAGGCCATTCATTGACCGCTATTAGAGCTGTATTGGATTGTCTTATGATATTGAATTTACACTCCACCCTTCCCCGTCGTCTCTCTCTCTCTCTCTCTCTCTCTGTGTGTGTGTATCGGTCTCTTCTCTCTCTCTCTCTGTGTCTGTCTCTCTTTCTCTCTCTCTATGTGTGTATGTCTGTCTCCTCTCTCTCTCTCTGTGTGTTTGTCTGTATATCTCTTCTCTCTCTCTCTCTCTCTCTCTCTCTCTCTCTCTCTCTCTCTCTCTCTCTCTCTCTCTCTCTCTCTCTCTCTCTCTCTCTTTCTTGTTTGTTTACCCTCTCCATCCCCTCCTCTCTCCCCTCTCGCCATATATTTCTTTCCCCTTCAGCTCTCCCCTTCCTATGTTACTGTTGGGAAATTTTACGCTGAATTAGGAACGCTGTACAATGATACATGGATCTCTTGCCTGCTTTTGTTTTATACCTATTATTGTATTCTGCGCTGCTGTAATATGTCTTTTTTTTATCGCTTATTTTGTCGTTGATTAGATTTTTTTTTTTTTTTTACGTTATTTGATTATTTAGATTGATTTGATCTTATTAGTTTTTATTTGTTTAAGGAATTTTATAAGAAACGACATGTCCCATCTACGCATCATAAATTACGCCCATCACTCACGTCCCCCATCACTATCAATCACTCTTTCACCCCCTCAATCATCCCAGCATCATGCATCATCATCCATCATCACAACATATTAGTATTCAAGACACATCACATTACACGTGTTACCATCAATTATTACCATCACTTTTTTCTACCCCCGAATACTATTAAACCCCATCATCACCCATCACCCTTCACCACTCAAACACGCCTGTCACTTCCATCACCTCACCCCACACACGCCTGTCACTCCCATCAACCCATCATCACCCACCCACACACGCCTGTCTCTCCCACTCCACCTCAACACTACCATTATAACTACCCATTATAACTACCCATTATAAATACCCATAGGACAGCCCTTCACAGATTGCCCTGTAGCCGATCAGGGGAAATGCACAGTTTACGTTTTATACCTGAAAGCAAAGTGGTGTGTCCAGTGTATTAAGGTTTCTTGTTATGTCATGTGAGAGACAAGATTATTTTTGTGTATATCCTGCATGTCGTAAGGCGTTTTGAAATGGCAAAGACAGTTGGAGAGAGAGAGAGAGAGAGAGAGAGAGAGAGAGAGAGAGAGAGAGAGATGAACACCCAACACCGGAATAAAGGGTGTTGGTCTGTTGAACTCCTTTCCTCTCTCACCCACCTTCCCACCCACCCACTTTCCTCTCCTTTCCCCACCCGCCCCCTTTCCTCTGCCTGCTTCCCGGGTATATCACTTAGCATATCATCACCACGCAGCTGACTAACCCGCATTAGCATATCTTGGGCCGGGTATGATGTCATAACTCCCACCTTGCGCGTCGAGGTGTGAGCGAGAGTGGTGGTGGTGGTGGCAAGGACAGATACTAATGGTCGAGGACTGAGGTGGTTGTGGATGTCTCAGGTTGTGATGGTGGTTGTAGTTATGGTGCTTGAGGAGAAATGGGATATGTGTGGAGAATTTAGGCGGTATGTAGAGCGCACACACACACACACACACACAGACATACATGACTGCCACAAATACCACCATCATCACAAACACCACTACCACTACCACCGCCATCTCTACCACAAACATCACTACCACTACCACCACCACAAACACAATTTTTACCACCACTACCACCACAAGAAGTATATTTCCGTCTTCTTGTCTCCTCTTAAATTTGTATGAAATATGAAAATACGTATACTGTATCATTATATATTTATTTTACGTATTTATCAATTTATTTATTCATTTATTTATATTCCTCTCAGGGATCTGAATGTTAGCCTAAACATAAAACATTTTCTTGTAGACTTACCCGTCATCAAACGCTTCGTGCCATGGTGCGTTCTTAAAGTGAGTGACATTTAATTTTGCAGCATATGACAACGCGCCTTCCTCATGTTTATGTAAGCCGCGCAGCCTAGAGTTTACTGTTATTTTATTGTTAGTTGTTGGTAGAGGGGATATCGGTGCGGAAACTTCCTTAGCTTTTTTTGATTGTACTGAACATACTGGTTTTGGCGTTGGTGAAAATCGGTGACACTCCTTCACTCTCAGATCTTTCCTTTGCTATAAAAAATCGTATGTTGTCGAGCATACAATTACGAAAAGTGACTGAATATACCAAATTAGTTAGTCGACAGGGATACTAAACAGGTCATATCTATAAAGTATTGGTTATATTCAGTAAAAATCGTCTAATGGTAAACAAATTACAATGGAAATTACGTTCTGGGTCTCAAGGGGTTAAGCAGGGAGACAGTGATACAGAAGTTTTTGTGATGTAGAAGCGGCGTACGTGGTGTTGGTGGTGGTGAGGACGGTAACAGCGCTGCGAGTAGTGACGGAGGGTGACGTCATTGGTTGGCTTGCATTATTTTGACTAGGAAAAAATATAGTTTCACCGCGTATCGCAAACGTGTCTTGGATATGGATTGATTTATGAACTTTTAAACTTTGACTATTTTACTATTTCTGTTTTATCATTTGTTTTGCCATTTTTGTCTGACTATTACTATTATCATTATTATTTCTACTACTATTATTATTTATATTATTATTTATTTTTCAACATTAGTCATTTAGCCATTTAGTAGTAGTCATTTTTTCATCCTTTTTTTTCATTATAAGGTACCTCAAATGTCATTCCCATGTACTGTGTAAATAGTGAAACAGAAAGGTACAGTAAATTTGCAGTGCTGGACCCGGTGGTACATTTGTCCCCATGAAACATTCTTTGCATTTAATTCTTTAGAAACTGAACTAACATTTTTCCTGAACTGAAATTGTATGGTTTTTTTTATATTATGTGTGTGTGTGTGTGTGTGTGTGTGTGTGTGTGTGTGTGTGTGTGTGTGTGTGTGTGTGTGTGTGTGTGTGTGTGTTTTGTGTGTGTGTGTGTGTTACATACTATAAAGCAATATTTTGTCTGTTATTGATGAGAAAAAAAAAAAAAAAAAAAAAAACCAGAGTGAGTTAGGAGACGTGGCCGGTGTTATAGGTGATGTAGTAATCAGGAGGGACACAAGGTCTGGTTAGGAGGTGATTGATAAGGGTGGACTTGTTATCAGGGAGTTGTTATCACTGGTGAGGGAGTGAGTTACTGCCGCCGCCAAAGATGAATGGTTTGTTTAGCGGCGCCCAAAGTTTATCAGTGAAACACAATGGTTCTCCGGGGGACTATTACACTTTTTTGGGCTTGGGTGTACACGTGCATTCATCTTTAGGGGATATGCTGCGTGTGTGTGTGTGTGTGTGTGTGTGTGTGTGTGTGTGTGTGTGTGTTTGTGTGTGTGTGTGTGTGGTGTGTGTTACCCATGGTCTTGTCCACGCGAGACCATGGGGGAATGCATTGATTGTGCATTCATCTTTAGGAGGGGATATGCTATGTGTGTGTGTGTGTGTGTGTGTGTGTGTGTGTGTGTGTGTGTGTGTGTGTGTGTGTAGTAATTAGTAAAGCCGTAAGTAATAACATCACTTAAACAAAAAATTGACGACTGGTAGAAAGAAAAAAAATATCAGTTTCGAAAAAGAAAAAAAAGTGACAGCAGAGATAAAAGTGAGATAACATTTACACAAACATTTTATCCTAATGTTCGTTTATTAACAGACATCCTATATAATTAACTTACATTTTTAATCACCCAAAAACCCCTTTTTTAAAACTCCATGTCAGACTTGCTGGTATGCGGTAGAGAGAGAGAGAGAGAGATGAGAGAGAGAGAGTAGAGAGAGAGAGAGAGAATAAGGGGAGAAAGGGAGAAGAATGGAGGAGAGGGGAGATGAGAAGAGAGAGAAAATGAAAGGAGAAGGGGGGATGAGTAAAAGAGGGGAGAGAAGGGGAAAAAGATTAAGGGAGGAAGGGTGAAAGGGAGAGAGGAAAAGGGTGAGAAAGAGATGAGAAAAGGAAAAGGAAAGGAAGAGGAGAGATTTGGGTAGAAAGGGGAAGAAATGGAGGGGGACAAAGGAGAGGAAAGGAGAGAAAAGAAAAAAGAGATTAAAAAAGAAGAAGAGAGGAAAGGGGAGGGGTTGGGAAAAAAGAAGAAAAAAAAAAGAAAGGGGAAATTTTTTTTAAAAAGAGAAGGGAAAATGAGATAAAAAGGGGAAAAAAAAAAAAGAAGGGGAAAGGAAAGAGATAAGAAAGAAACGAGCGAAATAAAGGGGAAAGGGGAAAAAGAAGGGGGGATAGAGAGAAAAAGGGAGGGTTGGGAAAGGGGAGAGAAGGGGGGTTTTTAAAAAAACGGAGGAAAAGGGAGAGGGAGGGGAGAAAAGGAGAGAGAGAGAGAAGGGGAGGGAGGAAGGAAGAGAAGAAAATTTTAAAAAAGAGAATAGAGAGAGGAAAAAAAAAAAATTAGAAGAGAGGAGAAGAAAAGAGAAAAGAGTAAATTGAGCGAAAGGCCCAACATTAGCTCAAAAAAATATTTCTTTCCTTTTAGTTCCTGCGACTTTCTTAATTTTTTTAAATTTTTTTTTCCCCTTTTTGCACCGTTTTTTTTTTTTTTCCCCTTTTAAATTTTCCCCTTCAGCTCTTTCTCTCTCTCTCTCTCTCTCTCTCTCCTCTCTCTCTCTCTTCTCTCTCTTCTCTCTCTCTCCCTCTCTCTTCTCTCCCTCTCCCCTTTCTTCCTCCCTTCTCTCTTTCCTTTTTCCTCCCTTCTCTCTCCCTTTTTTCCCTTCCCTTTTCCTTTTCTCTATCTTCCCTTTCTCTCTCTCTCTCTCCCCTCTCTCTCCTCTCTTCTCCCCTCTCTCTCTCTCCTCCCCTCCCCTTTCCTTTTCTCTTTCATTTCCCCTTTTTCTCTCGCTTTCATCCCTCCCTTCTTCCCCCTCATCTACCCCCCTTTTTCCCCCTCTCTCTCTCTTTCTCTCCTTTTCTCTCTCTTCTCTCTCTCTCCCCTCTCTCTTCTCTTTTTCTCCCCTCTCATTACTTGCAAGTGCACCTGTCTGCGTATTTTTCTTTTATGTTTTTTGTTCTTTTTGCTCTCCCTGTCTTTTTCCCCTTTGGGCTTAACCCCCTTTCCCCTTTAAACCAAATTTTTTTTAAAATTTTTTTTTCCCCCCCCCTTCTTTTTTCTTTTTTTGGTTGTGTGTGTGTGTGGTGGTGGGGGTTTTGGGCCGTCTCTCGGCGCTCTCTCAAGGGGGGGTTTAGGGGTTTGTGTGGATTATCCTCTCCCCTCTCTCTCCTTTTCCCCTCTCTCCTCTCTCTCTCCCTCTCTCTCTCTCTTTCTTTTTCAAGGGGGAAGGTGTGGGAAAGGGGGTCTCTACCCATTTTTAAACAAACAGTAAATTCCCCTTGGGAAAAGGTTTTTTGGGGCCCCGGGGGGGCTCGCCCGACTCCCCATTAATGCGCCTCACCTAAAGGACGAGGTTTTTTGGGCCATATAAGGGGAGCCGAAAAACAACCAAAAAATTTAAAAAACGTAGGAAATAAGGTTTTAAAGATGGGGATCAATTGGGGGGAGAAAAGGGGAGGATGAGAAGGGGAGAGAGAGAGAAAAGGGAGGAGGCAAGGGAGAAGAGAAAGAGAAGGTAGAAAGAGGGAGAGAGCCCAGGGGGAAGAGAGAGAGGAAAGAGAGGAGGCGGGGAGAGGGCAGGAATAAGAGGGGAAAGGTAGGGATGAGAGAGAAGGGGTGGAGGAGAAAAAGAAGGGAGGAAAAAAAGAGGGAGAAGGAAAAGAAGGGAGAGAAGAGAGGAAAAGAGGGGGAGAGAGAAAAGGAGGGGAGAAGGGGAGAGGCAACTGACTGACGACTTGGAAAAGAGGGGAGGAAAAAAGAGGGGAAGGGGGACCATGATTAAAGGGGAGGAGAAAGGGGTTAAAGGAAAAAAATTTAAAATTTTTCCTCCATTACAATTTTTTATAAAGGGGGGCTTTAAGGGTGAAAAGGGGGGGACAAGCGCCCCTTTTTTACCTGGGGGGGGGGGGGTGAAAAAAGTTAAAGGGGGGGGAAGGGGGAGGGTGGGTTTTTAGGGATGGGGGGGGGAGGGAAACGGTCTGAGAAAGGGAAACGACCCTCGGCGGGGCACGGCTTGCATGGGAATTCGTTTAAAAATTAAAAACAGCCCTGTGGGGTGTGTGTGGGTTTTTGGAAAGAGAGAGAGCGAGAAGAGAAGGGAGAGAGGGAGAGAGAGATAGAGGGGAGAGGAGAGAGAAAAGGGTAAGAAAAGAACCCCCAAAAAGAGAAGATAAACAAAAGCCCGACACCGACCGAGAGAGATAAACAAAAACGACAGAGACAGAAAAAGAAAACGCAATACCCAACAGAGAGAGAAAAAAAGAAAAGAAGAAAGAGATTTGGAAAAAAGAGAGAGAAAAGAGGAAGAAGGAGAGGGGAAAAGAGAAGAGAGAGGGGCGAGGAGAGAGAGAGGAAGAGGGGAGAGAAGAGAGAAAAAAAAAAAAATCCAGACAACAGAAAAAAACCCACACTTAAAAGTAAACTTCCCTTGCCGCATTTGCCCTGGTTTTTTCCCTGCATTTCGATACCCTTTTAAAGTCTCCCCTAAAAATGAAAAGGTTTTCCTTGAAGCCACTTGGGCCTTTTTAATGACGGTCTGTTGGGGGACGCGGAAAGGTGCTGTGAAAAAAGGGGGGTGGTTTGGGCGTAGTGGTGGTGGCGGGGGGTGGTAGTGGTGGTTTGGGGATGGGATTTGGTTTATGGGAAGGGAAAGGGGGTTGGGGGTGGTGGTGGTGGGGTGGTGTTTTGGTTTTTGGTTGGGGGTGGGGGGTGGTTTTTTGATTGAAGGATTGGGGGTGGGGGGTTGGGATGATGGGGGTGGTGTAGTGGTGTTGGTTGGGGGTGGTGGTTTTTGGTGTGGGAAAGGGGTGGGGGTTGGGTTTGGGGGTGGTGGTGGTGGTTTAAAGGAGGGAAAAAAATAGGGTTTTTTTTTTTTAAGATTATAGAAAAGGGGAATTTTCTGCTTTTTTTTATTAATTCACCCCCAAAACACCTCTCCCCTCCCCTCTCTCTCCCCCCTCTCCCCCTCCCCCTTTTTCCTTTTCTCCCCATCTTCCTCCCCCCCCTTTCCCCCCACCCCCCCCCTTCCCCCCTCTCCTTCCCCCCCTCTCCCCCCCTCTCCCCCTCCCCCTCCCCCCTCTCCCCCTCCCCTCTCTCTCTCCCCCTCCCCTCCCCTTCCCCCCTTTTTGGTTTTTTGGCCCCCCCCCCCCCGGGGGCCAAGGGCGACCTTTTTTAAAAGGAAACAGGAATAAGGTCATATTACCTATTAAACTAATCAATTGCTCATTTACGGAGCTTTTCCGAAGGGGATTTTTGGGGGGGGGAGGGAGATGGGCCCCGAAAGAAGATGGTACACCCGGTTTAATGAAGCATTAAAAAAGTAAAATAATAGTTTGATGGGGATATTAAATAGATTAATTGATTTAGGGGAAAGAGGGAGATAAAAGAGAGGAAGAGGGATAGAGGAAAAAGAAGAGGGGGAGAGAGAGAGAAAGGGAGCAGGGGAGAGAAGAGAAGGGGATTTAAAAGAGAAAGGGGAGAGAGAGAAAAACACTTGCACGCGATTTTTTTGAGGGGGTTCCCTTGTACAATATCGAAATATTAATTTAAAAAAAAAACCCAGAAAAAGGGGTGTTTAAAGTCCCCGCTAATGAAAAAATGGGTTATTTTTAAAAAATTTTTCCCGGCCAATTTCTAGGGTGATCGCGGAAAGGTTAAGGGGCAGTGAGGTTTATGATTTTTTGATGGGGGGTTTATTTTCACCCCCCCCCCCCCCGGGTGGTGTTTATGGGTAGTGGGGGGGGTGGTTTTTTTGGGGTTTTGGTGGTTTATTTTTGTGGTCGTAGCAAATTTGGGAAAAAAGTTTTTAATGGGTTTTGGGCCCTGAGAAAAGTTTTAAGGGGGATGGTGTGGTTTGATGATGATTTTTAAGTGTCCTGATAACTCGTACTATCCGTTAAATCAAGTAATATTTTTTTTATATAGGGACGCATCCACATGTGACTTATGTTGGCAAACGTGCTTATTTGTGTTATGTCTATATTTGTTCAGTGTATTTGTCTTCTTCTTCTTGTGACCTTTGACGCTTAGTATCGTTTCCTAGGTCCTCTTCAAATTCGTCTCCTTAGTTAACAATCTTATCAACTCTTCCCTTGCTATTTCACCTGGGATACTTAAACATTTTCTTTAGTTGTAGGTCCTTATACTAACATCCTTAAGATTGGGGTGTGTCTGCCTTTCTGTTTGTGTTTGTTTTTCATGTTCCTGTATTTATTTTGTATGGGTCTTATCTGGTTCATGTTATCAGCCTTTGTATGTATGTCTGTATGTCTGTCAGCTCTTCATGTGTATGTATGTCTTATGTCTGTAACTGTGTGTCTGTATGTCTATCACCTACCTGTCTGCACCTGTCCTCTCACCAGCCGTGGAATTAGAAGTAAAGAGGTGTTGGATGATACTTTTCTTGAATCTACAGGAAACTCTTATCTGCAAATAAGAACTTTTTAGAAGAAGATCGAGTGCGTTTTTAACTTTTAATCAACTCACTATTCTTCTTACTCATAATTTTACAGCCAAGGTTTTATAACAGTCAGAAGCAATTTCTGTAAAAGTACATATTTTTTCTTCATGCAATGTACACCCTAAATATACTTTTTCAACACTTGTGTACATCGCTCCTGGTTTTCGCTCGACATTTTTTTGTTAGGCAATTTTTTCGCTTTTTCTACTTGCACGTTTTTACATCAGCGACTTATTTTTTCGTGTGCTTCATACCTGGACATATTTTTGACGTTTCTGTGTTATGAAAATTTTTGCTGCAACATTTTCGCAGTTGGTATGATTTCTTTTAGACAGACGCAGATATTTAAAAGAAAATAATAGGGCAGACGTGAGTGGCTAATACTCTCGTGACTTTCATTTTGCAGATATTTTTGAGTCGCCGTCATCATCAGTTGTCATATTGAGTCGTTTTTTAGTTATATTGAGTCGTCAGTTTTGAGTCGTCGTCGTCGTTGAGTTGGGTCGTCGCCGTCAGACTGTTGGACGGAACAATTTACTTCATTAATCACTCGCTATAATATATACTCTCACAATAACTCCATGGCGTAGTATATCTATATTTGTTCAGTTTATTTGTGTGTCAGATTTTCGCTTTGTTTGCCATATACCAACATATTTTTCATGAGTCTTAACCTTTTCACGCCCAGAACTTACCTTTGCTATATAAAATCGTCTGTTGTTAGCCATAAAATTACGAAAGGCTACTTAATATACCAAATTACCTAGTGGACAAGGATACTAAACAGGTCTTAGCTATAAAATGTTGCTTATAGTCACTAAAAATCGTCTTATGGTAGCCAAATTACAATGGAAATTACGTTCTGGGCCTCAAGGGGTTAAGAAACTAAAGGTCTAAATAAACAGACATGTTATGTGTGCTGTGCCACGTGTCCACCTTGCGTCTCATACATGTCCCCAACACGTCCTGCACCACGCTGGGGGCAACACGGTTAAAGCAACAGCGGGTTTAATCGTTGTCACCGGTTGGATGACATTGAATTACACCTGTCTAAGCGGTCATTAAGCGCCACTTGTTGCATAATGACCCTGACTGACATCAACTCGTGCTGTCCATGAGGCTTGCTGGGGCCACTACCATCACCTCAATTTTAATGGTTTTTGCTTTGGATATGATGACCTGCGATTTGTTATATTGTCGTTTTTTGGTCATTATTGTCAGTTTTTTTTATTCGCACAATATTTGGTTAAATGAGAAATTTATAAAGATTTAGAGTATTAAACAGGATCAGAACTTTTTTTTCGCAATTTGTATTTTTTCCTAATGACTTTTTTATATTTTTTATGCGAGACTGGGCGAGATGTATATACTTTGTTTTATTGTCTACTTAACTACATTTAATAGCAGCATAAGCGGAGATACCTTCAGCATCCCTATGTACACCAACTTTTTGCTATTGGTAACTTTTTAGCGGGCTTTTTGTGACATCTTTTCGTTTTTTGGCCTTGTCAGTCCTTAGTGTTGTTACAAAATAAAATAAATAAACTATCTTTAGTCGTGGCAACCTTCGCCACCACCACCACCATCACCATCACCACCACCACCACCATCACCACCATCACCACCACCACCACCACCACCACCACCACCACCACCACCACCACCACCGACATCAATTTCAGTCTCCCTCACAGGAATATATTTCGAGTATCACTGATCAATCGGAGGCATTTAATCTCTATTAAACTAAAGTGGATTATACTCTTTGTTCTGGCTACACTGTTTTGGAGCTTTCGGGCAGCCTGTAATCTGTCAAAGGATAGCCAGGGGGAGCAGAGGGTACTACGGGTAATGGCATGAATATATGGAAAGCTTTTAGCACTGGAATGGGATATTAATGCTTTACAAACTGTTTGATATATACACTTGATTGCCTTAATCTTGTTGGTGGGGAATGTTGCACTGCACGGTTGGAGCCTCTGTCGTCGTTGTGTGACAGGGGAGGAAAGCGAAGGAAGACTAATATGCGAAGAATAAATGTGTAATACTTTGTTTATGGATTGACATTGATTGGCGGTGCAGTGTTAGAAAGACATTGCTATTCTTGGGTCGTAGAGTTTGTCCTGTAGAAAGTGTGAACATTAGAAAGAGAGAGAAAGTGAACATTATGCGCAACACTTTATTTACCTTCCCTCAATGCATTCCCCGACCCAGATGTTATTGCCGCCCCTCATAAGAACACAAGAAAATAAGGAAGCTACAAGAGGCCACGAGACCGGTCTACACGTGGTAGTTCCTGTCACTTAACCCCTTGAGACCCAGAACGTAATTTCCATTGTAATTTGGGTACCATTAGACGATTTTTAGTGAAATAAGCAATATTTTATAGCTATGACCTGTTTACTATCCTTGCCCACTAACTAATTTGGTATATTTAGTTACTTTTTGTAATTTTATGGCTAACAACAGACAGTTTTATACAGCAAAGGAAAGATCTGGGCGTGAAGGGGTTAACACTACCTACATCCACCTTGCATCCCCATCCATGAATTTATCCTGCCTCCTTTTAAAGCTCCCTATTGACTCCCTCGACTAGTATCGTCCATCAGCTGTCACACTCGAACCTCACTCTTCTTTGTAATGGTGAGAGACGCTTGGCTACGGATGCCTTTCAGACCAGGGACAGAGCGGCGTTAGTCTCCCTTAAGGATACTCACAGGAGGTGCAGCAGGCAGGCAGCGGGAGTAGTCCTCTCACTCGCTAAGCCTCAGGTAGCCAGGATTCAGGATGGAGTCTCAGTGGAGTGTTGGAAGGACTGTGTTATTACCCTGGACGCTGTGTGCATGATATTTCCAGTGAACATTTTACGTGCATGGTCGCCGAAATGACGCACATGCACTATATCTCTCTCTTTCTCTCTCTCTCTCTCTCTCTCTCTCTTCTCTCTCTCTCTCTCTCTCTCTCTCTCTCTCTCTCTCTTTTCTTCTCTCTCTCTCTCTCTCTGTGTCTGTTGTTGTCTGTCTGTCTGTCTGTCTCTCTCTTCTCTCCTCTCTCTCTCTCTCTTCTCTCTCTCCCCCTCTTCTCTCTCTCTCTCCTCTCTTCTCTCTCTCTCTCTCTCCCCTATCTCTCTCCTCTCTCTCTCTCTCTCTCTCTCTCTCTCTCTCTCTCTCTCTCTCTCTCTCTCTCTCTCTCTCTCTCTCTCTCTCTCTCGTGTCTGGGAGGGTGATACAGATACAGGAATAGCCATTTTTAACTTTAGGAATTAGCAGGAAAAATACATTATTTATTTTGATGAATGAGGGGCTTGTCAGAGGTATATCATTATCACCAATACGATTTTTGAGCCGTGTCGTGCATGAGATCACTGGCGAGGCAATGGCAGGATCTTAATTAACGTTGTCTATGAGATAACGGCGGAAACATCGGTTAATGAGGAAAAATGAGTCGTCTGCGAGACTTGCGAGTATATTTCCAGAGGCTGCCAAAAATATCGCAGTAATAAATCATATTCGTGAAAAAGATACTATTCCTTCTTTTTCGCTGAGAATTATAGTCTGTTTTTTTTAACGAGGCGAAAATTCTATTCTATCTCAAGGTCTCATGCTTATGCCCATGTTTACCTGATAATATTGTTAACTATGATAAAATACAGCTGAAATTTAGAAAAACAGTACTATTCCCTCCTGGCATTAAATATCAGTCAGTAAGCAGCAAGGGGGCAGGATTTTTCACCTCGTTAAAAAAAATAGACTATAGTGTATGTGTCAAGTGGATTACACAATACATTACTTAAAACTAGAGTGATGACTATTGTTTTTGCTTGATCAACACTTTTATTTTATGGTTAGTTCCGTATTATTGAACAAATCCATTCAATACATCAAAGTAGTTTAATGTTTCAGCAAATTCGTGATTTCATGACTACGTCTTCGTGATGTTGATCTCTTTTGCTTGGTGTTCGATGCTGTCTTGTTATTATTATTTTTTTTTACATCACAAAGGACTGGCCAAGGGCACAGCAAAAATGGGTAACACAAAGCCCGCTTAGTTGCCAGTCCCTATAAAGAAGACAGTAAGAGAACAAAATAAAAAAGAGGGGTGAGCCAATTTAGTTCGGGAGGTGTCTTGTTACTCTTCTCTTGAAAAGATTTAAGTCATAGGAAAGTGGAAAAATAGAAACAGGAAGAGAGTTCCAGAGTTTACCAGTGAAAGGGATGAAAGAGTAAAGATACTGATTAACTCTTGCATTAGGAAGATGGACAGAATAGGGATGAGAATGAGTAGAAAGTCTTGTGCAGCGAGGCCGCGGGAGGGGGGAAGGCATGCAGTTAGCAAGTTCAGAAGAGCAGTGAGCATGAAAATAACGGTAGAAGAGAGCAAGAGAAGCAACATTGCGGCGGTGATTTAAAGATTGAAGACAGTCAGTCAGAGGGGAGGAGTTGATGAGACGAAAAGCTTTTGACTCGACCCTGTTTAGGAGAGTTGTATGAGTGGATCCTCCCCAAACATGTGAGACATACTCCATACATGGGCGGATAAGGCCCCTGTAGAGAGCAAGCAATTGGGAGGGAGAAAAAAAGGACGCAGACGCCACAGGACACCTAACTTCTTAGAAGTTGTTTTAGCAAGAGATGAGATGTGAGATTTCCAGTTCAGATTTTTAGTAAAGGATAGTCCTAGAATGTTCATTGTAGAAGAAGGAGACAGTTGAGTGTCATTGAAGAAGAGGGGATAGTTATTTGGTAGGTTTTGTCGAGTAAATAGGTGAAGAAATTGGGTTTTTGAGGCATTGAACAAAACAAGGTTTGCTTTGCCCCAATCAGATATTATAGAAAGATCAGAAGTTAGGCGCTCGGTGGCATCTCTCCGTGAATCACTTAGTTCCTGTTGAGTTGGACGTCTAATAAACGACGTTGAAAAATGCAGGGTAGAATCATCAGCGTAGGAGTGGATAGGGCTTTGAGTTAGACTTAGAAGATCATTAATGAATAATAAAAAGAGAGTGGGTGATAGGACAGAACCCTGGGGAACACCACTATTGATAGATTTAGGAGAAGAACAATGTCCGTCTTCAATAGCTGCAATAGAACGGTTTGAAAGGAAACTAAAGATGAAGGTAGAGAGAGAAGGATAGAAACCGAATGAGGGTAGTTTGGAAATTAAAGATTTGTGCCAGACTCTATCAAAAGCTTTTGATATGTCAAGGGCAACAGCAAAAGTTTCACCGAAACCCCTAAAGGAGGATGACTAAGCTTTAGTTAGGAAAGCTAGAAGATCGCCAGTAGATCGCCCTTACGGAAACCGTACTGACGATCAGATAGAAGATTGTGAGCAGATAGATGCTTAAGAATCTTCTTATTAAGTATAGATTCAAAAACTTTAGAAAGGCAGGAAGTCAAAGCTATAGGACGGTAGTTTGAAGGATTAGAACGGTCACCCTTCTTCTTAGGAACAGGTTGGATGTGAGCAAACTTCAAGCAAGAAGGAAAGGTGGAAGTAGATAGACAAAGACGGAAAAGTTTGACCAGGCAGGGTGCAATCACAGAAGCACAGTTTTTGAGAACGATAGGAGGGACTCCGTCAGGACCGTAAGCCTTCCGAGGATCTAGGCCAGAAAGGGCAAAAAAAACATCATTACGAAGGATCTTAATGACAGGCATAATATAGTCAGAGGGTGGAGGAGAAGGAGGAACAAGCCCTTCATCAACCAGAGTGGAATTTTTAGCAAAGGTTTGAGCGAAGAGTTCAGCTTTAAAAGTAGATGAGACAGCTGTGAAGATACACCACAAACATAACCACAAACTACTATGTGTCATCTTTCCTCTGCTTTTCGCCCTGTCGTTCCTCCTGTTGAGTTCTTCTAGCTATCTGCTTTGCCTAGCACTATATCACATTTTTTTATTCCTCAACATTTAAGGTAACATTTACACCGATACGCGGCCACTCCTCATCATTTCCTTTATTTGGATGTAGGTAGTGTACAGTAACAGGAACTACCCCGTGTAGGTCTCGCGGCCTCTTGTAGCTTCCTTATTTTCTTATGTTCTTATATGTATAGTAGTTTTAAGGAAGCACGTACTTATTGTACTATACACATGAGTTTTCTTGTGAAACTGTGTGTGTTATGTGTACACACACGTTAATGACCACTCTTTCTACTTGTATGTGTGTGTGAAAAGACTGAAAACACGCTGAATGTAGAAGTAGGCCATTAATCTTTTAGAGAGTAAACGCGGCAGGAAAAATAAGGTAAAGTAGACCAGAAAGGAGAGGGAGAAACCGCCTTTGAAAATGTCATCTTGAGGGTAGCGCACTGGCGGAAGAGTTAGTGGGAAGGCGGGGAGGTAATGGTGTATAGCTTACCTGGTATTTCTATTTGGGCTCAGCGGGCGTGCTAATGACGCTAGTTTGCATAATGTTGAGGGAAGGGAGAGAAGAAAGGCGAGGAAGGTGAGGGCAGGAATGAGAGGTGAAGGAGGAGGAGGAGAAGGAAGAGGAGATGGGATGGAGGACTCAGGAGGAGGAGAATCAGGATGTGAGTGGGTCAGGAGGCTTGTTTCAGGTCATTGAGAGTTCAGGAAGGGTCAGAAAGGAAGCCGGAATGTCGTGGTGATTCTCATAGGGAGTAGAAGAGAGAGAGAGAGAGAGAGAGAGAGAGAGAGAGAGAGAGAGAGAGAGAGAGAGAGAGAGAGAGAGAGAGAGAGAGAGAGAGAGAGAGAGAGAGAGAGAGAGAGAGAGAGAGAGAGAGAGAGAGAGAGAGAGAGAGAGAGAGCAGTGTTGTAAGTAGGTCAGACTGCTGCTTTAATAGACGTAACTGGAGGAAATGTTGAGGAATTAAAAAATGTGATAGTGCATATTAATGAGATAATGAATGAGATGAAATAATGAAAGGTAGAAAAGGGTAAAGAAATGGTAGAAAGGCAGAGCAGATAGCTAGAAAATCTCAACAGATGGAACGACAGGATGACTATTAGGGGAAAGATAGAAGTTTGTGCTCATATCTTTGCAGAGTTTTGTCATAGCGTCGTATCTTAAAATCACTGCTGGAAGATCTTTGTTAAGCAATGGACTTAATAATGCTAACTAATGCTTGTTAGAGATGATGTAATATATATACATTCTATTATGTTGTATCAGGAGGGTTAACGTTAGTATGAATAATAATAGATAATGATAGTTAGGAAGTGGTTGCCAGCATAACAAGCAGGTAATTCGATGCATCCCGATTATGAATAAATCTTAAAAAAAGGCAAAACACTCTATTATTGCGTGATGAAAATGGACGAAATGAAATGTAGTTATCATTTTGACATTTAATCACGGCTGCGATATTAACCAGCTCTCCCTTCTATGACATATAATTTCCTCTGCTAATGACTGTACAGATAAGCTGCTCCCGTGACAGGTAATGGCTACCCCCACCTGTGTGTGTGTGTGTGTGTGTGTGTGTGTGTGTGTGTGTGTGCTGTCACCCCGCGGCAACAATAACACTACTCTAATGATGTTGGTGCGGGGGGAAATTTAACGAGTGATTATTTTTGAAAGGTGATAGATAACGTCCATCAACATACTGTAGTGTGGCAGCGACACACACACACACACAGTAGTAGTAGTAATTTATTGACAAAGCATAACACAATACACACAAAAATCTATACAAAAGAACATCTTATTTTGTTTTGTCCATAATAACACTAAATAAACAAATAAACTTCGTGAGGAGCATATGAAATTACATATAAACATGAAGTATTTCATATACAAGATTGCACAGCTCGCACAAATAAGTTCTTTCATTGAATAATTCGCCAATATCAGAAAAGTTCAATATTGGGTACCTTTCACGGCACCGGGAATCCAATGGGCAGTCTATCAAAACGTGTTTCTCTGTTTGCACTCGACTATCATCACACTGACACACACGTCCCTCTGGCGGTGTACGGCTCCACCTCCCAACCTCTACTTTGAGGTTGTGACACATGAGACGCAGTCAAGTGAAAGATTCACGCTTATAATCAGGCATATACACTTTACTGGTATATATCGGGTGCACTGTCATAGTCGGGTTCATATCAGAAATATAGTAATATCAGTGACACACACACAAACCTGAAAAGTTTTCTGATGTTATGTATCAGTGTTTGCTGCACCTGGATACTGTTGGACGGTACACATCACCTTGGCTAAAGGAGATCAGATCAGTGTTAAATAGCTGTGGCTTGTCAGGGGTGTGCTTGAACCAGGAAGTGACTAACCCAGTATGGTTGGCAAGAACTGTGGAACAAAGGCTTAAAGATCAATGGATTACTCTTTGGTATAGAAATCTTATGACAAAGTCTGTTTGTATTAACTATGTATCTTTTAAGTGTATATTTGGCAGAGAGGAGTATTGAACTAAATTGAAGACCAAATCACGAATTGTTTTTGCTAAACTTAGGGCCAACAATAATGGACTGTCAGTAACAGCAGGAAGATACCAAAATGTGCCCAGAGAGGAAAGAATTTGTGATAAATGTGATGGTGCAGCACTAGGGGATGAATACCATGTTGTCTGAGCGTGTAATAATCAGACAATAAGTCAGCTCAGGCATGACTATATCCCAGAGTATTTCTGACTAGACCAAGCAAGAAAATGTATTCATTAATGCAGAGTATAATGTTAACAATTAATAGATGTAGTTCCATGGATGAATACTAAAATGTTCATGAAAGCGTAGGTACGAAGATGTATATTTGTTGATATGGATAGTGACTTGTGGCAATTAGGAGTGTGCTCCATATTCTGTTGAGTCGAGCAATAACCTTATTCAATCAATCAATCAGCACAACCCAACACACAACCAACAAGCCACACAACAACATACATCAATCACAACACACATACACACACACAACACACACACAACGTTACACCTACACAATTCACACAATGCACACATACAAACAGCTAACACTACACACGACACACTAGACATACACACACACACACCCACACAACACACACACTGAGCACAAACCCTACACACATCACATCACACACACCACACACACACACACACACACACACACACACACACACACACACACGCACACGCACACGCACACGCACACACACACACACACACACACACACACACGTGTTATATACTTTTTATGAAGTGCTCATTTAGACACATTTTGCTTCCGTCGCTAAACACAGATATCAAATTCGCATAATGTTCGAGTTTTTTTTTTCAAAGGATTGTCCAAGTGCAAAAAGAAGTAACAAAAAGTCCGCCTGCTGCCAACTACAACGGTCAATTAAATGAAACAAACAGTTAATCGAGATACAATAAGGTTGACATAATGACATACCCTGAGGCTTTCTAGCAAGACACACATCCTCCTACTGAAAATACTCCTTTAAATTAACTGCACGAAATGCAAAATACGTGCTGGGTGGATATGTAAATGATGAATGTTGTGAATAGCGAGGCACTGTCACAACTTTTAATGAGCTCTCAAGGTGGAGTGGCGCATGGGAGGGACAAGACACGAGCCACTGTAAACAAGGCACCTTATCTGTATTACTCATTATTGTCTTTATGTCCACATACACGAAGGTCGCGCATTTATTATGTCTTATTAAGTAGTATTATAGGTTTTTATTATTTATAAAATTTTATTATGTCATTTTTATTATATATAGGTTTTATTAGATATTTATTAGGTATTAGGTTTTATTATTTATGTTTTATTTATTTATTTACTATTTATTACTATTATTACTATTTTTCTATTTATTTACGCTGGACCACTATTTAGTACTTTTCTTTGTTTCAATGTGGGTGTAAGATAAGTGTTAACCCCTTGAGACCCAGAACGTAATTTCCATTGTTATTTGGGTACCATGAGATGATTTGTAATGAATATAAGCAATGTTTTTATAGATATGACCTGTTTAGTATCTTTGTCCACTAGTTAATTTGGTATATTTAATCTTTTATTTTTATTCTATGGCTAACAACAGATGATTTTATATAGCAAAGGAAATCTCTGGGCGTGAAGGGGTTAAGGTTCTTTCAAATCACTGAGTAATGCAAATAAGTTACGGTAATACCCCTGCTTGAAGGACAACAGGCTTGAGTTTACAGGAAGGTCTTTAGGACTTGTAACACTATATATTATAATGAGTCACGAATATAATCAAAATAGTCCAACCTTTATTTTGTTATCTTTTGTTCAACTTTTATTAGTCCAACATTATCCAACTTTTATTTTGTCAGGCAGAGAGGCGACGAGCAACACAGCTCAGCGATGTCGTCCCTGATTATAACTTTATCCCCGAGTTACGACGCGCTCCGCACACCTGACTCCTTACAAAGTGTTGCCTCCGCGTTGACGTGGCTCCCTGTCTGCCCTGCCGCCGTCTGCCCACTCTTCTTAACCCCTTCACACCCAGATCTTTCCTTTGCTATAAAAAAATGTATGTTGTCGAGCCATAAAATTACGAAAAGTAACTGAATATACCAAATTAGTTAGTCGACAAGGATACTAAACAGGTCATATCTATAAAGTATTACTTATATTCACAAAAAATAGTCTAATGGTACCCAAATTACAATGGAAATTACGTTCTGGGTCTCAAGGGGTTAATGCTGGGTCCCCTTCTTCTTCTTGTGACCTTGACGCTTAGTATCTCCTATGCTGCTGTTCTGTTCCTTGGAAGAGAAAAAATAATGGTGATAGAACTTCTATTCTAAAATGGCTCTCACTGTATACCCTTCACAAAGTAATGAGAAAACCATATGAGTTACCCTAAAAACGCTCTTGTAGCCTTAGACGCCTAGTATCGCTTCATAGGTCCTCTTCAACTTCGTCTCCTTTGTTAATAGACTTGTCCACTCTTCCCTTGGCTATTTTACCTGGGATACTATCTTGTACTTTCTATTCTATTTATCTACCCTTTATTTTGTTCTTACTTAGCGTCTTTAGCCTCTTAGTCCAAATTAGCGAAGTAATGGACTGGTCTCGTCTTTCTCGGTCTTTCGTCTCCATTATGTGCGTGTATCTTTTTGTTTGTCTCTTTGTTGTGTTTGCCAGGTAGGGGAGAGCGGGGCAGGTTGCATCGAGGGTAGGTTGCATCATTGCCTCTAACTCGCATGTTATCACACGTACATCGTCTTAATACTACTACTACTACTACTACTACTACTACTACTACTACTACTACTACTACTACTACTACTACTACTACTACTACTACTACTACTATAAACTACTACTACTACTACAACTACATCAATAATAATAATAAAAAAAGTTAATGCGAGTTAGAGGCAATGATGCAACCTACCCTCGATGCAACCTGCCCCGCTCTCCCCTATGTATGTTTGTCTGTCTGCTTTTGTTCCTCAGTCAGTCTGTCTGTTTGTGTCTGTCTGCGATTTTTTAAAATTTTATTTCTTTTTTTTTCTCTACACTCTTAGAAAAAAAGGGTAGGAAAAGGGTAGAAAAAGGGTATTTGTAGTGATGAAATACTGCTACCCTTTTTCTACCCTTACAAATATACCCTTTCGGATCGACGCAAATATACCCTTTTCCAACCCTCGTCTAAAAAGGGTAGATAAAGGGTAGATGAAGGGTATAATCGGCAGCATCTACCCTACAGCCTGGACATAGGGTTTAAAAAGGGTAGTGATGGTGCGATGTAACAATTCTACCCTTAATGTACCCCTTATTTCTGAGAGTGTTGAGATGCAATATGTAGATAAATTTGTAGGTAAAGATAAATAAAAAGCATAACTAAACCATTATTAAAGCGTGTTTGAATATTTTTTGGTAGTGGGCAAAAACGACACATTTCCTTGGTACCAAATTTGAACAGAAATACCAATAACATCAATAACAAGAACACTGATAATAATGATAGCGATAACGATTAAAATAACTTTGGTCAAGCCATGAATGATAATGGTCCAGTTAATATTGAGTTAATAATGATAGCAGCAATAATATTCAAGATAATCTTTATAGTTCAGCTACTAATTGTCAATGCTGTTGGAAGTAATAATGACTGACAGCTGCCGGAGTAATGAGAAAGAGACTGATGTTATTGGTAATGATGATGGGATTGTCGTATGGAATTATTGAAATACCATTAAATTTAACCCCTTCACGCCCAGATCTTTCCTTTGCTATATATAATTGTCTGTTGTTAGCCATAAAAGTACGAAAAATAACTGAATATACCAAATTAGCTAGCGGACAAGGACATTAAACAGGTCATATCTATAAAATATTGCTTATATTCACTAAAAACCGTCTAATGGTACCCAAATTGCAATGTTCGTTCTGGGCCTCAAGGGGTTAAAGATATTCTTGAGGACATAATCGCCATCTTTCAATAACTTAAATACCACTAAGAAATAAAGATTGGCATAATTTTCCCTCAAAAAAAAAAATATCTCTGCATCCTTTCTGGACATACCTTACCATAATTTTGTTCTTCATTGCAAAATAGTTAATACCCATAAGTGAATGTTGGCGAAAAAGTTTGCTCTTCATTTTAATCTTATAAACTGTAAAGTGAAATACATGAATCATATGATGCTTACATTACAACATCTCTGAGCCTTGCCAATGTATGAATCGCAGTCAAGCTGGTGGTGTCTGGCCTTTCCAAATAATCCTACAGGTTCTGTCCTCTTTAATAACACTTAATACCTTTGTTTACACGGACTTATATAACTAATTATAATCTATTACTAAATCAGCTTTTATGAGTGGATGTTATTTTGTATTTAAACCCTTCTTGTAGCTGCTGACTTAAACAAGAGCCTTACCGACCCAGGTAATATTCCATTCCTTCCAATGAATAAAAGACATTCATATTACAATAGGACAGGACAGTAGACGGGAGGAATTATTTATGTCATTGTTGATTTGATTCTGGTCCCGATTACGTTTGAAATATAGAAGCGTGTATCTTTATAAAACGACGAGAGAGAGAGAGAGAGAGAGAGAGAGAGAGAGAGAGAGAGAGAGAGAGAGAGAGAGAGAGAGAGAGAGAGAGAGAGAGAGAGAGAGAGAGAGAAGAAAAAAAACATACTACCACTCAAAATCAGAGAGTGAGAGAGAGAACATACGACCACTCAAAATCAGAGAGAGAGAGAAACTTTGAGAGAGAATATACAACCACTCAAAATGTGAGAGAGAGAGGCAGATGACATACGACCACTCAATATCACCTTTATAATGCATGAATAGCTTCCCAAATGGATAAAAAAAACAAAAACCTTGTCACTGGCGTTCCCTAACATTTATAGAAAAGCTCAAGAATCAGGGTGGTGTGACCTCGTTAGTTCATTTTTATCATACGTTGTCTCATCTTTCTTGACATTGAAACATTTTACGGTCTAAGATACCAATCATCTTACGATCCAAGGCAAGAAGTGGAGATGTGAGAAGAAATCAGAGTGCCGAATGCATGAAAAGAACTTTACTTTTACATAGGAAGAACAGATACCAGGCGACCTATTGATTTATAACGAGGGTATCTGCTGAACTACATACTACTAACTATCAAACTGCATGTAAGAGAACAGTTGGAAAATGATACCATGCCCCTAAAGGAGGTGTAGGTAAGGGTATCAATATCGGAAGTAATATTGTGTTTATTTGGGATTGTATTTTAATTCACTGGTTCAGCCTTGGTATGCGGAAGTATGTCATAGATATAATTCGCTTCCGTAAGACGGTTTCTGTTCTCATTTTCTCATCCTGCTATTAGATTGAATATTTGATTACGTATTGGTAGGTTGGTATGGTATGGTAGGTTACGTATGGTATGGTAGGTATTTGATTGCGTATGGTAGGGTGACAATTTTTTTTTCTTCTATTTTTTATTATTTATTTTTTACATCACAAAGGCAAAAGCAAAAGTCAAGGGCAAAAAAAAAAAGCAAGAAAAAGCCGGCATAATAGCCAGTCCCTATAAAGAAGACTGTCTCTCCTGTCTCGTAAATACTGCTGCGATGAAGGGAAATGTGTTACACATGTCGTATATCTGTACAATGACCGTATCGTTGATTTACCTAAAATAATCTTAAGACATTTCCATGGATGAGATACGGAAATTATAACGTATTAGTCATATTACATTAAATATAATAAGAATGGAATTTTTTTAAGTTTTTTACTATATGTAAGCTTGCATAATAGCTTCTCTTTACTATCAAAATGATGGAATTATGATTTTCCTAATGAAGAAAAGAGAAACTGATGCGGTGGAGGTGATCATTCCCTCTGGCATGAAAACTATGTAATATTCTTGGCGCCGTAAAGGTAAATGTAATATTCCTGGCGCCGGTGTTAAATATTTGTAGGTCTTGGGTTTCCTGGTGCAAATCTTTGTTACCGCGAGTATAGAGCGAAAAATATTCTTCCTCACCTGCCTCGTTTCAATTCACGTCATCTAAGTTGTATGAAGAATTACCCAATTAATCAGTACAATATACCGAAGCGAAAAATAAGTAGCCTTAATGAGTAATGATAATTATAGATTTAATTATGTGGAGATGATTTGTATGAATGAGGAGGTAATGAGATGGTTCATATTGCAGGTGTGGGTGTAGGTGTGGGTGTGGGTGTGGGGGTGGGGGTGGATGTGGGGGTGGGGGTGGATGTGGGTGTGGGTGTGGGTGTGGGGGTAGGGGTGGGGTGGGGGGGGGGGGTGTGGGTGTGGATGTGGGTGTGGAGGCGGGTGTGGGTGTGTGTGTGGGTGGTGTGTGGTATGTGGGTGTGTGAGTCGGTGTGTGGGTGTGGGTGTGGGTGTGGATGTGGGTGGGTGTGGAGGGCCTCGTGGGCGTGGTCAAGGGCAGGGACGGCGTTGATGAATGCCTGAGTGTCCCTCTGTAATTATCCAGGTCAGGTGTCCACTCAGGCAACTTCATTCACAACGCCTCGACGAGACAAAATTTATTAATCCAATTTTGGCACTGCAAATTGAAACGCGCGTGCGGACACACAATCACATGCACGTTCACACACACACACACACACACACGCACACACACACACGCACGCACGCACGCACGCACGCACGCACGCACGCACGCACGCACGCACGCACGCACGCACGCCACACACACACGCACACACAGCACACACCACACACCACCACGCACACACACACACACACACACACACACACACACACACACACACACACACACACACACACACACACACACACACACACACACACACACACACACACAACACACACACACACACACACACCAGCACCACGCACGACACTACGCACCACGCACGCACGCACGCATCACGCACGCCGTCACGTACGCACAGCAACACACCCAGCTTCAATAGTTAAGAATTCTATAATGCAAAGTATAAATCTTAAACCAACCGATTCATTCGGTCAATAGGATGATTTTTTTGTAATATTTATTCATTTTCTGTGTTTTCATTTCGTTCTAGTCAGTGCGTTTCTATTGCTTTGAAGTCTTTTCCGGGTTGGCCATTAGAGTGTATCTTTATGCGCGGCTTTTTGTGAGAAATGTGAGGTGGAAGGCGCGGGGATCGGCCAATGAAAGATTGCTGCGAACCAGTGCAAAGCGTTCTGTGACATTTTTCCTGTTTTTTCCTCCGTTTCCTTGATTTTCTGGAGTGAAACTTGACGAGTATTTTGTTTGCTGTCAACACTCCTCGGTTCCGAATACTTCAGTAAATGTGCATAATAGCCACAATATCCACTCTTATCAAGGAATATTATCTGACTATAAATTATTTGATTGTAAAGCCGATTAGAAAATGAAAACTAAATTATGATATTAGTTAAATCAGAATATTTTGGGTCTTAGTGACTGTATGACGATTTTTTTTTCATGACCTTTTCTTTCTGTATTTTGGAATTATTCTTGAACATCACAAAGGACTGGCCAAGGACAAGAAAAAGCCAGTTGCCAGTCCCTATAAAGAAGACAGTAAGAGAATATAGAAAGGGGTGGGACAATTTAGTTCGGGAGGTGTCTTGTCACTCCTCTCTGGACGCCCCCGATGAACACTAAGGGGCGGGAATGACCTCACGCCCCGCCCACCTGTGACCTTGACTGTGGCTGCGGCTACAGCGGCGGGCTTGCTCGCTCATTTATTACTGTTTTTTATGTATATATGTATGTGTATGTATGTGTATGTGTATGTGCATATGTATTCGTATATGTATATGTAATGTATGTATATATATATGTAATAGATGTAAATAAATAAATAAATAAAAATTGCTGGAGTTTGTGTTGGTTAAAGGGTCCGCACGTGTCATAATTCTGCTATGGGTATGGGAGGAAAGGGACACGTGGCTGGGGTCTGCAAGGCGACTATAGTATAATCCTGTAGTCTGTAATCCTATAGTAATCCTGCAAAGGTTACCTCGCTTCCAGGGATTTGCTAACCCTTGATGGATGAGGATGGATTGATGGATTTATCGATTACTTTGGCGTAAATAAAAATTCTTGTCGCTATAATTATCATTTATAATTTCATGATAATAATAATGATATATAATTAAATAATGATAAAGATAACAATGGCAATGATAGTAATAATGAGCAATGTTAGCGTAATTATTTTTATGTTTAGCACTTAGAGAGAGAGAGAGAGAGAGAGAGAGAGAGAGAGAGAGAGAGAGAGAGGGGAGAAGAGAGAGGAGAGGGAGAGGAGAAGAGAGAGAGAGAGAGAGAGAGGGGAGAGAGAGAGAGAAGAGAGAGAGAGAGAGAGAGAGAGAGAGAGAGAGGGGAGAGAGAGAGAGAGAGAGAGAGAGAGAGAGAGAGAGAGAGAGAAGAGAGAGAGGAGAGAGGGGAGAGAGAGAGAGAGAGGAGAGAGAGAGAGAGAGAGAGAGAGAGAGAGACACGTGTCTAGTTTCTGTTCATCTTTTTCAATGACTTGGTGTGACGTCACTGCTGTAGTGATGACGTAAGAACATTCAAGTCTTGAGGACACTTGATTATTCCTCTCTCTCTCTCTCTCTCTCTCTCTCCCTCTCTCTCTCTCTCTCTCTGTCTCTCTTTCGCTCTCTCTCTCTTTCTCTCTCCTTATCTTGTTGACATATACGTTAATCTCCAAGTCTTTCTTTGTATCCACCTGTCTCTCTCTCTCTCCTTTATCAGTGTCTTTGTCTCTTAATGTTTGCTTTTCATTCCCCTGTATCCCTTATCACATGTGCTGCCTTGATTTACTTTGTGTGAGTCATCTATTTCATGTCTTTATTCATGTCTCAAAGCCCTGCGCTGTGCATACATTTTATACGTTGGTTTCTTGTGTTTTTCTACATGTGTGTCGACTTAAAGCTCCTACTCTTTATTTTTCAATCTTCAGTGTGAGATACATATGTGTTCTCTCAGGCTTGTTTAAAGAAGAGATGTAGTGAATATGTCCATTGATAAACTCTTGAACGATAAATTCTAAGGGTTCTCACTCTCTGTGGTACTTATCTGAATGACTTTTTACTCCTCATTCTTGTCAAAGCAACTGAGCATGTTGACTTCATATCTGTTTATCATTATTTATAGTGGCGTGAAACTGCCTGTCACGAGAGAGAGAGAGAGAGAGAGAGAGAGAGATAGAGAGAGAGAGAGAGAGAGAGAGAGAGAGAGAGAGAGAGAGAGGAGGAGGTAGTGGCAGAATCTGTCTCTTGTCTCCTCTCTCTCTCTCTCTCTCTCTCTCTCTCTCTCTCTCTCTTCTCTCTCTCTCCTCTCTCGTGACAGGCAGTTTCACGCCACTATAAATTCTAGAATATATATATCTAGAATTATAATAGTATATCCCATCACTAACCGTTCGATATGGGGTTCCCCAGGGAAGCGTGTTAGGTCCTATTTTATTCCTTATCTATATAAATGATATTCCCTTATCTTAACAACCTTAAAACCATACTCTTCGCTGACGACTCAACCCTCTACATTACAGATACAAATCCAGTCAACATGATACACACTGCCAATTCTGAGCTCCAAATTCTTAAAAAATGGTGTCCTAAGTAACAGATTGATTATAAATTTAAGTAAAACTTTCTACATGTTATTTACCAATAGGCCCACTAAACTTGCTTCCAACCATTAATATATAACAACTCCATCATTAAAAGAACTGAGACACACACACTCTTTGGGTGTAACACTGGATGATAAATGACATTCAAACCTCATATAACAAACCTCATACTGAAATTATCAGAACTATATCCCTTCTATACAGAGTAAAAGATTTTGTACCCGACTATATAATGAAAACGCTTTACGATGCCCATGTCTTACCACATTTCCATTACTGTACACCAATCTGGTGCACCACTTACCCCACGCATTTTACTGCCTCTATTAAGAATGCAGAAACGACTAATTAGGATTATTACTGACAGTGACTTCTACGCACATACACAACCCCTTTTTAAACAATTACACACATTAAAACTTTTGATATCAACAAATTAGAAATTGCAATCTATATGTTTAAAACTATTAACAGTGAAAATAATGCATTACTGCAACAACCACATCACAATTATCCTACACGCACCCAACATAACATCCGTATTCCAATACATAGCCTAACAATGTTCCAACATTCACTCTCTTATCTTGGCCCTAAACATGGAATGCTCTTCCAGATGACGTAAAAGTTCTTCCTTCACTATATTCTTTTAAGAAACATCTTAAAAAATACATGCTGAATAAATACTAACTACACGTCACAAATGATTAAAATTTTGTGATGCTATGTCAGTTATTTGTTGTTTCGTGAGTTGTGCCAACAACCTGTTGTTGACAGTCACAATGATGGAGGGGTTGGGAGTGTTCTCGTACTTGTTTAATGTTATATTTATGTTACATACTAGATTCAATTTATACCATAATTGATCAATTATTGCCCGAAAAGCTTGCTTCCTATGGGCTGCCTTAATGCTACAAATTATTGTATAGATAATATATAAGATGTACTGTTAAGGCATAATAAAATGTTTCAAATGTTTCAAATGTTTCAAATGTTTCTCTCTCTCTCTCTCTCTCTCTCTCTCTGTCTCTCTGCCTACGAGCAATAAGCTGTTGACTTCCGCGTCGCCGTTGCCAAGTAGGGGTCAGGTAACCTCTGAGAGTCACTTACCCGACCTCTCACAACTGGCCTTAACACGATCTCTTGTTTGCCTATCAACCACTGCTCTGTTTGCTTCACTATCTCCTCTTTCTCCTCCTCTACCTTCTTCTCATTCTCTCTTCTCTCTTCTCTTCTTCTCTACTCCTCCTACCTCTACTTCCTCCATCTCTTCCCAATTCCCCTGTTTTCCTCTTTCTCCCACTTCTCCTTCGCCTTATCTTCTTTCTCCTTCTTCTCTTCTTCTCCTTCTCTACTCCTCCTTCTCCTACCTCTACTTCCTCCACCTCTTCCCAATTCCCCTGTTTTCCTTATCTCCTTTCTCCCACTTCTCCTTCGCTTCATCTGGCCCCTCGTGTCTGAGATAATCAATTCGGGTCTATGAATGACGAGGACAAAAGGCTGAGTTAAGGGCCAGAGCGTTCGATAAAGACCTTGTTGGAGAAGAGACCTCTGGGGGAAAGGGAGGCAGGGTCGGTGGTAAGGAAGAGAGGCGTGTGGGATAAGAGACTGGAAAGGGGATAGAGGAGAAGAGAGGGCAGAAAAATGGAATAGACAAGTGTGGGATAAGAAACTGGAAGGGGATAGAGGGAAAGAGAGGGCAGGAATATGGAATAGACACATTTAAGATAGGGAAAAGGATGGTTGGGAAGGAGGTGAGGGAAGGATAAGAGCAAAGAAGGTGTTTAGAGGGGAAAAGAGGGCAGGGAAATGTAATAAACACTCTAAAGATAGGAAAAACGATGGTTGAGAAGGAGTAAAGAAGGTGTTTAGAGGGGAAAAGAGGGCAGGAAAATGTAATAAACACTTTAAAGATAGGAAAAACGATGGTTGAGAAGGAGATGAGAGGGAGTTAGAGGGGAAATGAGGGCAGGGAAATGTAATAAACACTTTAAAGATAGGAAAAACGATGGTTGAGAAGGAGATGAGAGGGAGTTAGAGGGGAAATGAGGGCAGGAAAATGTAATAAACACTTTAAAGATAGGAAAAACGATGGTTGAGAAGGAGATGAGAGGGAGTTAGAGGGGAAATGAGGGCAGGAAAATGTAATAAACACTTTAAAGATAGGAAAAACGATGGTTGAGAAGGAGATGAGAGGGAGTTAGAGGGGAAATGAGGGCAGGAAAATGTAATAAACACTTTAAAGATAGGAAAAACGATGGTTGAGAAGGAGATGAGAGGGAGTTAGAGGGGAAATGAGGGCAGAAAAATGTAATCAACACTTTAAAGATAGGAAAAACGATGGTTGAGAAGGAGGTGAGAGGGAGTTAGAGGAGAAATGAGGGCAGGAAAATGTAATCAACACTTTAAAGATAGGAACAACGATGGTTGAGTAGGAGGTGAGAGGGAGTTAGAGGCGAAATGAGGGCAGGAAAATGTAATCAACACATTTAAGGTAGAAAAAAGAAGATTGGGTAGGAGGTGAAAGTTACGAGTAAAGAAGGTGTTTGTGGAGAAAAGGTATTTAGGACAAGTGAAGTGTCTGAGTACGTGGGAATGTAAGGACAAGGTTTTGAGATATGAGGCTTATGGGAGGGCGAGAAAAAGGGGTCAAGATGGAGTAGAGTGGAGTGACAAGTGGCGCCAATGATTTTCTGGTGGAGGAAAATAGAGAGGAAGAAGAGGAAAGAAAAATCGAGTGAGCTATGATTTTATTTTCGACTCCAATTCCTTCCCCCCTCTCTCCTTCTCTCTCCGTCTCCTCTTCTCTTCTCTCTCTCTCTCTTCTCTCTTCTCTCTCATCTCTCTCTCTCTCCTCTCTCTTCTCTCCGTCTCTCCGTCTGTCTCTCTCTCTGTCCTCTCTGTCCTCTCTCTCCTCTCTCTCTCGTCTGTCTTGTCTGTCTGTCCTGTCCTGTCTTCTGTTCTTCTGTCTGTCTCCTCTCTTCTCTTGTCTCTCTCTCTATGTTTCTCTCTTCTCTCTCTCTCTCTCTCTCCTCTCTCTCTACTCTCTCGTCTCTCTCTCTCTCTCTCTCTCTCTCTCTCTCTCTCTCTCTCTCTCTCTCTCTCTCTTTCTCTATCTCTCATTACTGAATAAATTTTTCCTATAAACTATCATTAGAATACCTTTGTGTCTATTGGTTCTCGCCACGAATATACAAACTATAGGTCAAAATCTGGCTTAAAAGTGATGATCTATAACCTTACCAACTGTTCCTTCTCTGTCTCTGTCTGGGAGATCAATGGATACCTGGCGAAACCTGTAGAGTGTAAAAAATATAAACTATGGTAATTCTGATGGTAGAGTTTGGCCAGTGTTTTGTAGGGTAACCAGTAATATGATTTGGTTTATTTAGTGGTTTTAGGGTGAGTGGGGATGATTTGCATAAGCTTTTGTTTTAGAATTATAACATCTGTGCATCGACAAACGAATCCTAACATATTTTTTTTTATCTGCATCAGATTGTAGATTTTTTGTACATTAATCAGTCAACGAAACAATGGGAATAAAAACTGAAACAAAAGTTGAAACAAGTGGGTAACAAATTATAAGTTTTCAGTCTCTTTCTGAGTCCCTTTTTACTGCAAACTTGGAAGAAAAAAAAAAAGGGAT
>JACEEZ010012448.1:699257-702036 GCA_016584305.1 Chionoecetes opilio | reverse complement strand
TTTTTTTCCCCCTTTTTCCCTTCCTTTCCCTCCCTTTTCCTACCCTCCCTCCCCCCCTTTCCCCTTCCCCCCCTTCCTTTTTTATCCCCCCTCCTTCTTTTTCTTTTTTTCCTCCCTCCCCTCCTCCTTCCTTCCCTTCCTTCCTTCCTTCCTTCTTCTTCCTTCCTTCCTAATCCTCCCTTCCTTCTTCCTTCTTCCCTCCCTCCTTCCTTCCTTCCTTTCTCCTCTCTTCATTCCTCTTCATCCCTACTTTTCCCCTTTCGCCCCTTCCCTTTCTCTCTCTTTTTTACTCTCTCTTCCCCCTCTCTTCTATCTTCTACCTACCCTTTCCCCCTCCCCCTTCCTCTCCCCTCTCTCCCCCTTCCCCCCATCTTCCTCCCTCCCTGGTGTGTTGTGTCCATCTTACGACCCTTTATTTCGGGGTTTCATTAAGTTGTGTCCACACGAGACTGCTTCATTGGTGGATCCCTACAGCTCACGGCCTCGAAAATAGTTCCGCGAATCTGTTATATATTTCTTTTGTGTGTGTGTGACTGTGTGTGTGTGTGTGTGTGTGTGTGTGTGTGGTGTGTGTGTGTGTGTGTGTGTGTGTGTGTGTAAGTAGAATGACATCAAAGTACACACTGATACTCTTTAATAATAAATACAGAAATATCGTTATGTTTTAAATTGTATACGAAACAAAAAACATAAAACAAAACTTAATGCTGCGATCGCAAACATTGGATAGAAATAATAATGATAATAATAGTATTGATGATAATGTTACAATGTTGATGTTAGCAGTAATGGTAACAATAGTGGAACATGTATTACTATAAGTATTTACGGTTATAATGAAAAATAAGCTTAACGGATAGATGAATTTCACGGAAGGAAAGAATTTTATGTTACAATACTAAACAAGTAAGACAGTGTGTATGTCGAGTGACCTAAGAACACCCACATGCTGCCCATTAACTCTACCTACCTTCGATTGCGAGTGCATTGGAGGACACAGGGGGGCGGCATGAGCCTCTAATCACAAGCGTCACTATAAAAATCCTGCCTGCACCACTACGGGGGAGGGCCAACCATCACAGCCCGCAAGTGAGACTCCAGGGCCTACCATCTGAGCCCTGGAGGTCACTGCCTACAGGCGCTATAGGCACAACATGTAGTTTACTATTTATCTAGCCTATCTTACGTTCATCTTTCTCTTATATTTATACTCTTCGTTCTTTCTTTCCTCCTCCTCCTCCTTCTCCTCCTCCTCCTCCTCCTCCTCCTCCTCCTCCTCCTCCTCCTCCTCCTCCTCCTCCTCCTCCTCCTCCTCCTCCTCCACTTCCCTAACACCACTCTCTCAAGGTCCACCTCATGCACACAGCCACAACATATTCTCGCCTCCACAGTGCTATTGTTCTCCTACTGATAATTGAACTCACAGCATCCTCACTCTGGCTCTGTTCCTTTCCCTTCCCACCCTCCAACCACCACCACCACCACTACCACCAACACCAAACACCTGTTGTTCTTGCCTCTTACCTTCCTTTAGTCTCCCTTTAGTTCTCCTTTATCCTCCTCTTACTCATCTCCCTCCTTCTCACCTGTCTCGTATTTCATTACTTGAGTGATTGCTAAAGGGCAAAACCGAGCGTTTTTTCTTAGGGATATTATTATTGTTGTTATTATTTTCTTGTGTGTTACTGACTGATTACCATAAAATAACAGGGATAGTTTTAGCTCCAGTGTTTTGTTGTTGTTCTTGCAAGTTAGGGGGAAATAGGGAGAGTTAAGCAATGATGAAGGGAGAATCTACATAAATTCTTTTTCTCAATCTCTTTTTCCCTATCATGTATTTTATCATAATTTTTGTTACTGAACTTAACATCATCCTTTTTGTTACTGAACTTAACATCATCCTTTTTGTTACTTTGTTGTTTTATGTTACTTAAGAGTGAAGGATAAATAGGGAGAGGAAGGGAATGATAAGGAAGATGATGAATAAGAGAAGGAAAGGAAGGAACTAAGAGAGATTGTGACGCTAAGGAAGTGGAAGAGGAGGAGGATAAAGGCGATAAGGAAAGATGGAACGAAGAATAGAAAGAAGAGAGGAGCATGAACGGAAGGACGATGAGGAAAGAAGGAACAAAAATTATGAAAGAAGAGAATCGACATCTATAATCCCTTTTTTCCTAGCATGTATTTTATCATCATTGTTACTGCATCACTTTGAATTACTATCTTTTCTCTGCACTATTTTTTCTCCCCATTCCTTCACCTGCTGTCTTCACTACCACATCATCCTCACCACCTATCATTTATCCCAGCATCTTTTCCTTGCCCTCAATTTTCCATCCCTTCACCCTCTCTCTCTCTCTCTCTCTCTCTCTCTCTCTCCTCTCTCCTCCTCTCTCTCTCTTCTTCTCTCCTCCCCTTTCTCTTTCTTAACTCTCTCTCTCTCTCTTCTCTCGTCTCTCATCTCTCTCTCTCTACTCTCTCTCTCTCTTCTTTTCTCTCTCCATGCTCTCTCTCTCTCTCTCTCCTCTCTCTCTCTCTCTCTTTTCTCTTCTACTCGTCTCTCTCCTCTACTCTCTGTCTCTCTCTCTCTTCTCTCTCTCTCTCTCTCTCTCTCTCTCTCTCTCTATCTCATTCGTTCTGTTCTCCTCCTTTTTCTGCTCCTCTACATCTCTCTCTCTCTCTCTCTCTTCTCTTCTCTCTACTCTGAGCTCTCTGTCTCTCCTTCTGATCTCTCTCTCTCTCTCCCCCTCTCTCTCTCTTCTCTCGTTTTTGGGTCTCT
>JACEEZ010012448.1:686757-691757 GCA_016584305.1 Chionoecetes opilio | reverse complement strand
AGCTTGAGCATCTTCTGATAAGCAATAAAAATTGAATTTACCTTTTAAAACTAAGTAAAAATTGTATTCATGTATGGTTTACATACTATAATATCTCAATCTAAAGAATCATTCCATAAGAGATAGCCCTATTAATAAATTTATCTGTATTGATAAATTTTTACTCTGGATATTATATATTAGTATCCCTATTGAAAGTATATATTAAGGGGTAGGATTTAATATTATATTATTTAATAACTCCTAGAGATCTTATAAATTATAGAATACTGATCTTATATATAGGTTTGGTGAGGTTAGGTTAGGTTAGGTTTAAATTATTTTGTTTTGCCAGTGAAATTATTAGTCCTAGAAGAAACATTAATAGGGTAACAACAAACAAACGTTAAGCTTGAGGTGTTTTATCTATTGGTATAATAGGTATCTCAAAAATGGGGTACACCTTTGATTTTCAGTAAAATATCATATTTTCTTAAATAACTCGAAAAATGTGTAGTTTCCAGGAAATTTCTACGAATGTATAAAGATAGAGCTTGAGCAGGCTTTTCTGATGAGTCATAGCAAAATTTATTTGGAGTTTAAATAAGTGAGAAAAATGTATTGTTGTATGTTCGACATACTATTCAATATCTCAAAATCTACAAGAGATCCTTGGCTTATGATAATGGCATTCGATAGAACACATCAACCTTAACAACTTTGCTTCTATGCATGGTTACTCTTGGCCTAATAGTTACGGAGTAAAATGCTTTTATAAGGAAACATAGGGTGAAATATATCTGTGATATTAATACCCAAACTATGGGTATACTACGAAATAAATACGAAAACTATGCGGTTTCCAAGAAATTTCTATGAATGAGTAAAGATTTAGCTTGAGCAGGACTTTCTGATGAGCCATAGGAAAATGAATTTGGAGTTTAAATAAGTGAGAAAATTGTATTGGTGTATTTTTAACATACTATTGAATATCTCAATATCTACAAGAGATAATTGACTTCTGTTTATGACATTGGATAAAACACATTAAGCTTAACAACTTTGCTTCTACGCGTGTTTCCTCTAGGCCTAATAGTTACGGAGTAAAATGTTTTTGTAAGGAAATATACGGAATTTGCGGACATATTTGCGTTTGCGGAAATACTTCCGCAAAAGCAAATCCGCAAACATTTACACTTCCGCACATCCGCAAACGAATTCGGACTTCCGCAATTTGCGGAAGTTGCGGTTTGCGGAAGTGTTTGCGGAAGTGCCCACCTCTGACCACACACACACACACACACACCACACAAAACTTCCAACACACACACCACAACAACACACTTACACACACCCCACACACACCACACCCCAAAACACACACACACTTACACACACACTTACACACACACACACACACACAATACCCTGTCGAGGTAGTGCCCTGTGTAGGAAGTCAAGCGATCTATCTGCCTGTGTGTGTGTGTGTGTGTGTGTGTGTGTGTGTGGTGTGTGTGTGTGTGTGTGTGTGTGTGTGTGTGTGTGTGTGTGTGTGTGGTGTGTGTGTGTGTGTGTGGGTGTGTTGTGTGTGTGTGTGTGTGTGTGTGTGTGTGTGGTGTGTGTGTGTGGTTGTGTGTGTGTGTGTGTGTGTGTGTGTGTGTGGTGTGTGTGTGTGTGTGTGTGTGTGTGTGGTGTGTGTGTGTTGTGTGTGTGTGTGTGTGGTGTGTGTGTGTGTGTGTGTGTGTGTGTGTGTGTGTGTGTGTGTGTGTGTGGGGGTGTGTGGTGTGTTTTGTGTGTGTGTGTTGTGTGTGTGTGTGTGGGGTGTGTGTGTGTGTGTGTTGTGTGTGTGTTGTGTGTGTGTGTTTAGGTACATCTTGATTCATTAAGGGCGTAAATATTTTTGCATTTACGTATTTCTTCTTCTTCTGGGGAGAGAGAGAGATTCAGATCAGATTCAGATTCTTTATTCCCCCAAATGGTGGTTATTAAGCACATCATTACATCTTTACAGATATAAATAGATACAAAAAACATAATAAAATTACTAATAATGTAATGCCAAAACTAATTAAGAATAAAAAAATAATTATCAAGTAAAACAAATAAAACACTACACTTAGAAAACGTATTGTGTATGCACACTCGTCAAAAAGCTCAAAATATAATTAAAAGCAGTGACGTAAAGAATAAATCGTACCAGCGCATCAAGCAATAAAAATAAAATAAACTTGCAAAATTCGGTAAAATGAGAGTAGGCATAATGAATGAAAAATAAACATTATTGCTAAAAAGGAGTTTTGGTGCAACCTTGAAGAATCAGAGATATAGCTTCGTGACAGCGTTGGGAGTCTTCACGCTTGGCCCCCATACGGCAAGCGCGCTCACCACTATATTTCCTAGCGCGGCACATACAGCTTTATTCTGTCTGGTAAACTTTGTTTGTGACGTCATGCAGTATTAAAGTACCGTAAAAGCCGTCTGGATATTCTCTTAAAATCTTATACATTTTTGCAACGTCAAAACTCGTGTTTTGTTTTATTTTCAGCCATTTTAATTCTCTGAAAATAGGAGTTGTGATCATATTTTTGGCTCTCCGATGGCTATTTGGCTGCAAAATTCTTATTTTTTGTACATTTGATAAAAGTGTTTCATTAGTGTGCCCATTTTCTTATGCAATATTAAATTTAAAGGTTAAACAAGTGATTGAGTGACGATAATCCTAGTTTTATCAAAAGATCTTCCTATTCATTATTAAACTTAAATTAAATGCATTTACCTTTTTGGGGAAAATCACTGACATGTACTATCATTCTTCGTCCTGTAAACTCCCAGTTTTTTACATATTACTTGGATGAATTTTGTACCATTAAGTTTTTTAAGTAAGTTTTGTTGGGGAATACGAGACAAAGCTGACATCCCAAATAAATATACATTGTGTTTTAGCAGAATTAAAACATTAGTCCGTTAATTAGAAAATAATGTTGCATTTGATCAGAGTGTCCTCAGTGTCTTGATAAGTTTTATCAATATTGTTAAAGTGTACTTGTATTTTAAAAACTGGGTATCGTTCAGCATTTTGGGTACTAGAAAGTAGTTTACATGTTCCGATAAATCATTCACATATTTTCCAAAAAATATAGGACCAAGTATTGAACCTTGTGGTACCCCATAGTTAATGTTTTGCATAGTAGACACTTTACTTTCCAGACGAACAGATATAGTTTTCTTTTTTTTTAAGAAACTTCTAAACCAAAATTCATCAATATTAAGTTTGCACATTTATTTAAGAGAATCTTGTGGTTCACACTATCAAACGCTTTTAAAAGATCACAAAAGGGTTTACAGAGATATATTTTTTGTTGGTCTATGTTGGTATAAGTTTGTCTGTATTAAGTGAGAGCGGGTTTTCAGTGGGAACAATTTTGGTCGAAACCCCGTGTTGGACTGCCCAGAGAGTAACTTATTAGATTCTAGGTAATGTGAGAGCTGGTTAGCAACAATTTTTTTTAAAGTTTTAGAACTGATTGGTAAAAGCGATATAGGTCTGTAATTACTTACACAGTTAGGGTCACCATTTTAAAGAGAGGAACTACCAATGCGTGTTTCCAGGCCGCCGGAAATTTACCGGGTTATTTGACGTATTGATAATACAGGTGAGATGAGAAATAAATTACGCAAAGGCCGTCTCTAAGGAACTGTAACGAGATATCATCAGACCCGATAGAACTGTAGATTTAAGAGATTTAATAGTTAAAACACACTATTAATATCTACTGGCTTAGGCCTGAAGGCTGAACCGGCGTCACTAATAGAATAGTTTCTGCTGAGGGAATAGATTATCTTTATCTTCTAATTGTTCCTGTGAACGTTTGTATGTATTTTGTCCGACTTTAGAAAGAAAATCGTTGAACTTCCCTCAGCTTTTTCAACCGAGATTATCGAAATTGTAAGTGTTTGATTTACACCTTTTTGTTAGGAACAATTTCCCCGATAATCTTCCAAGTGGCAGAAGAGTTACCTCTTGAGTCAGAAAGGCGGTACGGTAGGATCTGATTTTGATTTACTGATGAGTGTTTTTACTGCTTTTTTTGCCGTTTATATTGCTCTCTTAAATTACAATTATTCACGTCATTTTTAAGTTCTTTTTGCAGGACATTACGAGCACTGATCGCACTACGTACATCGTCATTCATCCATGGCGTAGATTGTCCTTTTATTACTTTTGTTACCTTAGGGGCACACAAGTCTAAACATTCTAAAAAATATTTTATTAAAAATTCCCACTTGATAATCTACATCATCGGTAGAGAATAGCTTGTTTCATAATTGTATTTATTAAGAAGAAGTGAACAAAAAGTATCTTTACTATAATTTTTAAAATCACCCGGGGTAGTCCCTTTTTAACAATGGACTTTCTAGGTTTACTTACATTTATAACAGCAGAGATAAGATCATGGTCTGCGATAACTTGAGGGACAACATCATGTGATATAATAAATTCAGATTCATTAGTGATAATCAAGTCCAGTAAAGTAGCTGATGATGAGGTGGTCCTTGTCGGTACTTTTACCATTTGCTTAGATGGTTTTTTGTATTATTTTACTTAATTTATTTCTCTTGTCTAAATTTTCGTCATTAAAAATCCCCTAGAATAAAAAATTTTTTGTTGCGTAGGCATATCATCTTAAAAACGTCGTCAAAATAATTAAAAGAAGTCACCAGAGCTTTAGGGTGACGATACACACATCCAACGATAAAGGCTGGAAGTTTTCTACATTGCACAGTGACCCCTACATCCTCTACACCAGCCATCTTGGGATATCTAAGTTTAATCATACAAGAACTTAAAGTGTTCTTTACATATATGCACACGCCAGCTCCTCTACCATTGTCACACCTGAATCTTTTATACATAGAAATATCAACAAAATTATCTGGAATATGAGGAAGGAGCCCCTGTTTTCACTCACACATAAAATATCAATGTTTCTCTCAGTAACAATAATTTAACATCATCAAGA
>JACEEZ010012448.1:676757-681757 GCA_016584305.1 Chionoecetes opilio | reverse complement strand
CATTCAAACTATCAGAAATTTCCACAAATAAGATAATATTACAATAATCAGAAAACTCATATCATTACATAAACTACAAATTTACTTTAATCTTCGCTTAGAGTACAAAAATAAGTTCTGAAATAAGTATATATATAGTATCCTAAAATTGCAAAAAGTAGTAAAAATCTTCAGAAAAACAGTGGGACACAAGTTATTCAGATTTTACTTGGTGGGAAATAGAAGAAAGTTTCCCCTCTCCTGCGGGATAACCAGAGAAAATAAGAGGAAAGAAAGAGAAAGAAATTAAAAGACAGAATATGAATAAGAGAATAAGAGAAGACAACTAACTAAAGACCCAGACAGCGAGAAGAAACACGTCAGGGAGTGCCGATGAAAAAGGCCAGACTGCCGACCCAACTGAACTGAACTGGGAACTCTACAATCTATCTCATTATCTCACGCCTCCAGTAGTATTCTTTTCCTCGAGACCAGCGAATCACTAGAGAATTGGGAGCAAGAAGGTGTAAAAGGCTCCAATTATGTCGATGAGAAATATGAAAGGATATTTTGTTTATACCGTTATTACTTAGTTCATCAGAGTATTAATTATGTACAGACGGAATGAGTCGACGTGTGTTTAATTGATATATTAATCTCTCTCTCCTCTCTCTCTCTTTCTCTCTCTCTCTCTCTCTCTCTCTCTCTCTCTCTCTCTCTCTCTCTCTCTCTCTCTCGTTATCAAGTCTCTTCATTCACCTTCCGTTGGACCGTTTCTCTCACTCTCATTTCAATTCACATATACTAACACTGCCTCCTCCTTACCTTCCCTTTCATTATTCCTCTCCTTATTTCTCTCTCTCTCTCTCTCTCTCTCTCTCTTTTCTCTCTCTCTCTCTCTCCTCTCTCTCTCTCTCTCTCTCTCTATCTCTCTCCCTTGCTCCTGTTCCTTCCCCGAGTGTGTCCTCATCATTGCACTCGCGTTTCTCATGCAAATCACGCTCCCCCTCCGCTCACCTCCAGCCCTCGCGTCCTCCTCATTTCAGGGCCTCACGGAAACCTCTTCCTCGACCATCTTTCACCGTCCCCTTATCTTCCTGCTTGCTCCCCTGTTATCTCTCTCTCTCTCTCTCATCTTCTCTCTCTCTCTCTCTCTCTCTCTCTCTCTCTTTTCTCTCTCTCCTCTCTCTCTCTCGCTCTCTTTCCCTCTCTCTCTCTCTCTCTCTCTCTCTCTCTCTTCCCCTCTCCTCTTCTCTCCCCTCCTCTCTCCTCTCTCTTCTCTCTCTCCTCTCTCTCTTCTCCCCTCTCTCTCAGCATCAATGACCCGTGAAGTGCTGCCCCTTTCTCCTCCTCCTCCTCCTCCTCCCTTCTCCTTCTCCTCCTCCTCCTCCTCCTCCTCCTCCTCCTCCACCTCCTCCTCCTCCTCCTCCTCCTCCTCCTCCTCCTCCTCCTCCTCCCCTCCCCTCCTCCTCCTGGTATCTGTTATTCCTATGTAATCCTATGTAATCCTCCCTCCTCCTCTCCTCCTCCTCCTCCTCCTCCTCTCCTCAACCTCCTTCACACCCACTAAGAAGAGACGTTCACCCCAAGACTTCAGCTCCTGTCAGGTGTGTGTGTGTGTGTGTGTGTGTGTGTGTGTGTGTGTGTCTGTGTGTCTGTGTGTGTGTGTGTGCGTGTGTGTGTGGGAGGAGCGAGCAATAACGTAAAGCGGTAATATAGGAAAGCAATGTGGGTGGTTGTATCTAGGACATGACAAACCTATTATTATAGTGTGTGTGTGTGTGTGTTGGTTGGTATGTGGGTGGTTGTGTGTGTGTGTGTGTGTGTGTGTGTGTGTGTGTGTGTGTGTGCGTGTGCGTGTGCGTGTGTGTGTGTGTGTGTGTTTATTGGTATTGAATGTTGATAGATTGTATATTTTTCTTCTGTTTTTCATATAATTTAGTTTTCGGTGTTGGTTGTTTTCGTATTTGATTGATATTTTAGTTTTTTTGGCATTTGTATATATGCATGAAAATAGACAATAATCGCTGAACATTAAAGACAGTTATATAAAAGACAGTTGGTATTAAAGACAGTTATATTAAAGACAGTTGGTATTAAAAACAGTTGGTATTAAAGACAGTTGGTATTAAAGACAGTTGGTATTAAAGACAGTTGGTATTAAGGACAGTTATCCCTTCTGACGTGGCACACCGAGCAATACCTTTACATGTAACCGCCTTCAAAGAATAAACTGAATATAAAAAGGCAAAAGGCAAACGTCTTTACAATATGTATTACCTCACTGTGCCCTCCCGACCCTCCCTCCTTCCTTCCCTCCTTCCCTTCCTTCCTTCTCTCCTTCCTTCTCTCTTTCGTCCAATCCCTCTCTGCCTCACTTCATCTCTCCTCCTTCCCTCCTTTCTCCCTCCTTCCTTTCCTTCCTTCACCCAATTCTTCCCTCCATGCCTTACTTCATCTTTCCTTCCCCCCTTCCTTCCTTCCTTCCTTCCTTCGTCCACTCCTTCCATCCCTGCTTCACTTCATCTCTCCTTCCCTCCTCCTTCCCTCCTTTCTATTCTTCGTCCTGCTCTCCTTTCCACCCTCCTTTCCTTCCTTCGCCCAATCCTTCCTCCTTCCATCCTTCCTATCCTCCCTCCCTCCCTCCCTCCCTCCCTCCCTCCCTCCCTCCTTCTCCACGCAGCTGCACCTCTCGAGTATTTGCATCGTTCACGACGGGTTTGCCATAGTAATGCATTAATATTGGTAGTAGTGGTAGTAGTACTGGTAGTAGTGGTGGTGGTGGTGGTAGTGGTGGTAGTAATGATTGTATGTACTGTTATGTGGCGAGGGTTATGGTGTGTGGTGTGTGTGGTGTGTGGTGTGTGGTGTGTGTGTGTGTGTGTGTGTGTGTGTGTGTTGTGTGTGTGTGTGTGTGTGTGTGTGTGTGTGTGTGGTGTGTGGTGTGTGTTGTGTGTGTGTGTGTGTGTGTGTGTATCCCAAATTCATGTTTTTTTCTCCTAATCTTTACGTCAGTGAATGAGAGTTGCTTGTTAATCTTCTTTACTTTTCTATTCCTTCGTTCATATTTACTCATCCAATTTGTTATTATTATCATTATTTTTGCCTTTGAATTTAGAGAAGCTTAAAACCCTCTAATGGGCACTTATAGAGTTTGTTTAGAAAAAAATTATTTAATGACATTTTCCTTTATTTTGATAAGTAAGAAACAACTTTCACTAGGAACGTTTTTTTTAATACATCCTAGTTGTTATGTTATGAACCTCTACAATGTTGTTGAGCTGCCCAGTTATGGTTATTTACTCAATATTTTTTATTTATATTTTTAACTAGGAAAACATAAGAAAACTAAGTTTTTTTTAGGTATTTGATATCTCCATAAGCTGATGTTGTATTTTTCTTTGTTTAAGTAATGAAACAACGACACATGGAAATGCAGATTCGTTTTTGAAGAAAAAAAAATGTCCTCTTTTCACAAAAAATCTATATAAATATTTGTTGATCCCAAAATACATAATTGAGCATTAAAAAACTATCACTATATGTAAATAAATGAGAAGTCAAAGAATTTTGAGGCAACTCCTTATAGTTGGTGTTGAAAGACCCTGTGTTGATATTGAAAGACCCTGTGTTGATATTGAAAGACCCTGTGTTGATATTGAAAGACCCTGTGTTGATATTGAAAGACCCTGTGTTGATATTGAAAGACCCTGTGTTGATATTGAAAGACCCTGTGTTGATATTGAAAGACCCTGTGTTGGTATTGAAAGACCCTGTGTTGATATTGAAAGACCCTGTGTTGATATTGAAAGACCCTGTGTTGATATTGAAAGACCCTTTGTTGATATTGAAAGACCCTGTGTTGATATTGAAAGACCCTGTGTTGATATTGAAAGACCCTGTGTTGATATTGAAAGACCCTGTGTTGATATTGAAAGACCCTGTGTTGATATTGAAAGACCCTGTGTTGATATGTAAAGACCCTGTGTTGGTATTGAAGACCCTGTGTTGATATTGAAAGACCCTGTGTTGATATTGAAAGACCCTGTGTTGATATTGAAGACCCTGTGTTGATATTGAAAGACCCTGTGTTGATATTGAAAGACCCTGTGTTGATATTGAAAGACCCTGTGTTGTATTGAAAGACCCTGTGTTGATATTGAAAGACCCTGTGTTGATATTGAAAGACCCTGTGTTTGATATTGAAAGACCCTGTGTTGATATTGAAAGACCCTGTGTTGATATTGAAAGACCCTGTGTTGATATTGAAAGACCCTGTGTTGATATTGAAAGACCCTGTGTTGATATTGAAAGATCCTGTGTTGATATTGAAAGATCCTGTGTTGATATTGAAAGACCCTGTGTTGATATTGAAAGATCCAACATTTTCGCCAATAAATTGTTTTTTTTCTTTTTTTTCGTTCAAATCAGTACCTAGCAGTACATAACGTAGTGTTGCCTGTGTATAGGCAAATCAGTACTAGCAAGTAACATAACGTATTTGCCCTGGTATTAGAGCAAATCAGTACCTAGGCAGTACATAACTAGTGTTGCCCTGGTAGTAGAGCAAATCAGTACCTAGCAGTAAATACGTAGTGTTTGCCTTGGTAGTAGAGCAGATCAGTACCTAGCAGTACATAACGTAGTGTTGCCTTGGTATTAGAGCAGATCAATACCTAGCAGTACATAACGTAGTGTTGCCTTGGTAGTAGAGCAGATCAGTACCTAGCAGTACATAACGTAGTGTTGCCCTGGTAGTAGAGCAGATCAGTACCTAGCAGTACATAACGTAGTGTTGCCTTGGTAGTAGAGCAAATCAGTACCTAGCAGTACATAACGTAGTGTTTGCCTTGGTAGTAAGCAGATCAGTACCTAGCAGTACATAACGTAGTGTTTGCCTTGGTATTAGAGCAAATCAGTTACCTAGCAGTACATACGTAGTGTTGCCCTGGTAGTAGAGCAAATCAGTACCTAGCAGTACATAACGTAGTGTTGCCTTTGGTATTAGAGCAGATCAGTAC
>JACEEZ010012448.1:669257-671757 GCA_016584305.1 Chionoecetes opilio | reverse complement strand
AAAGTACCGTGTTTTTTTGTTGTGTGTGTGTGAGTGTGTGTGTGTGTGTGTGTGTGTGAGTGTGAGTGTGAGTGTGAGTGTGAGTGTGAGTGTGAGTGTGAGTGTGAGTGTGAGTGTGTGTGTGTGTGCGTGTGAGTGTGCGTGTGCGTGTGCGTGTGCGTGTGCGTGTGCGTGTGCGTGTGCGTGCGTGTGTGTGCGTGTGTGTGTGCTAGTTTCTGTTTATATTTTTCAACAGACATTTTTTTTTAGATGGACTCACTCAGTTTTCCTGATTTTTTTTTAGCACTGTAACTTTTCGATTTATTTTTGGATAACCGTCACCACAACATTGACCAGTTCAATTTACTGAGTGGCAATATCATTTTTTTTTATATTACATTGTTCTATATTTCCCCCCCTAAACATACTAACTAACCTCTTCGTTTATCATTAATACAAGACTCTTACTAACTCTCCTTTAGTCTCTACTCTACTACTCTACTTTTCTATTTCTATACATGTTGTACTCTTCTACTATTCTACTTTTCTACTCTTCTGCTAACTCTACTATCTCTACTTATATATTTTTGAACAACTCCTAACTTTCTTGTACACTATTTAATTTCCTTTTATCGTAATTAGGGATATCATAATTAACTAGACATGTCGGCTCGAATTACTCTTTGATTCACTTAGGCCTATGGTAACGGGTAAAATTCAACTTCATTACCCCAATATTTTCATTTTTTGCCGTCCAATTTATTTTCCGTCAATTTTTGTATCAAGTTTATTTTTTATTTTGTCATCTTTTTTGGAATTAATTAAGGGGAATAAATAAGGTTGTTCTTCTTAATGTACTATCACCTAAAGTCGCCTCTATGGTACTATGATTACTCCCCACATGGTTTAAATACTAGTAAGGTTGCACGGCACTGATTTAAACCTATTGGGAGTAAAAAGGAATATCAATTTAAAGGAATATTTGCATGATGCCTTGAAGGGTTGTGGTCTCATGCAATGATTTTACCGAGAAGACCTTTTTTTCTGGGGAATATCTCGTAACATGGTCTCCGATTGCTCGATGTTGAAAGTTCGTGCGTGTTACATTCGGCTTTTAATGTCTCTCTCTCTCTCTCTCTCTCTCTCTCTCTCTCTCTCTCTCTCTCTCTCTCTCTCTCTCTCTCTCTCTCTCTCTCTCTCTCTCTCTCTCTCTCTCTCTCTCTCTCTCTCTCTCTCTCTCTCTCTCATACCTTTTTTTTTATTTAAACAGTTATTAATTACAGTTACAGATGGTTTAGAAGATGTATGAATTAAGTCAATAAAAGTTCATACAGGTAAAGATGTCCTCTGTAGCTCTGTTTTCATACCTACTAGTACGCATAGAGGAAAGACAGAAGTAGAATGCGTAGACGGTCTAGTTTGATAGGAAAATGAACGGCCACAGAGTTACGTGTAAATAAAGATAAATATAGTTAGTTATATAGATAGATATGATAAATAGATGTTATAGAGATAGTTATGATGAGTGGCTACACAGAGTTATGTGTTTGAGAGGAGGTGAAATTGAGATGCCAATCCAATTTACGTACCTTGCATCACAAAAATAGTAACTACAATCTCTACAATCCTTTCTACGATATCTTACTGTCTACTTTATAGGACAGGCAGTTACTGGGCTTTTTGTTGATTGATTGTAAAGCCCAAAACGGGGAAATTTGCCAGACATCAGAGGTTACATGGCACTATGGCAAAGCATAAACAAAGGGAGGGGAAAGAGTGAAACGATGAGGGAAGGGGAGAGAAACGGGATGCTACAGCAGGAGGGTTAAAGAATATGAAGGATGTGGGGTCTTTTGTTACTTCTTTATGGTGTGCCCTTGGCTAGTCCTGTGTAACGTAAACAAGAAATGAAAACTAAATATTCGATGAGATATATTATGATATTATATTATTCGATATATGAATAAACAAATATAAACAGTAATCCATACATAAGACTATTAGTATTTTGGATAACAGGGTTTGTTGCGTATACTATTTGAATACCAGATAACTTGGATTTGCTCTCGTATGTAATGGTTTAATTCCAGATAAGAAGGATTATTCTTATGCATTAATTCAATGACGGATGATGGTTAAATACAGGAGAAGAGTATTTGCAGTGTTTAATCTATAACATATTACTCGCTAAGCTATACATGAAAACCTTCAGGGGATAATTGAACAGAAAACGGAAATGTAAGAATTTTTTTTTATAGTTAACCCCTTCACACCCAGATCTTTCCTTTGCTATAAAAATCGTATGTTGTGAGCCATAAAATTACGAAAAGTAACTTAATATACCAAATTAGTTAGTGGACAAGGATACTAAACAGGTCATAGCTATAAAATATTGCTTATATTCTCAAAAAATCGTTTAATGGTAGTCAAATTACGATAGAAATTACGTTTTGTGGGTCTCAAGGGGTTAAGTTCATTTACATATCTTACAAAACTTACATCAGCCTGAAGATAAACTTAC